>MU400547.1:0-349348 GCA_022578965.1 Xylaria sp. FL1777 | reverse complement strand
TTATTATTATTATTATTATTATTATTATTATTATTATTATTATTATTATTATTATTATTATTATTATTATTATTATTATTATTATTATTATTATTATTATTATTATTATTATTATTATTATTATTTTTTTTTTTTTTAAAAAAACATTTATTAATTTTATAATTTATTGTTTATAGCATTTTTTGTATTGCTTATTTTATATTATTATACTTTATTATATTTTAACTTTTTTTTTTTTATTTTTTTAAAGTTAAAGTTGTTTTTATAATTTTAACTTTTTTATTTTTATATGCATTTTGTTTTTTTATAATTTAATTTTACTAGTTATTTAGCTATTTTTATAACTTGTTTTTCTAGTTTTTTTTTTATAGTTTTATTAGTTTTTTTTTGTTTTTTTTTTTACTTTCTTTTTTATTTTTATTTGCTATTTAATATACTTATTAACATTTAAATAAGCTTAATTAAATTTTTATAGTATATATTTGTTTAAATAAAGCAAACTTTAAATGTTTTTAAGTAATAATAATTAAAACATACTTTTGTTGTAATATTTTTATTTATTATAATATATTTAGCAAATAGTTTTTTGCTATTTTATGCTTAATATTGCTTATATGCTTTTTTATTTGTTTTTTTAATAAACATATATTAAATATAAGCTTTTTTTTGCTTAATATAATTAAGGTTAAAATTTATATTTTATTTTTAGCTTTTTTTAAATATTTTTTTAAAGTTAAGCTAATAGCAAAAATTCTAATTAATTTTAAATAAATATTATTATATTATAAAAATATAAAAAGCATTAATTATAAATTTCTTTATTAATTTTTAAACTTTATTGTTTATATTTTTTTATAAATAATTAATAATAAATTTTGTTTATTAAATAATGTTTAAGCACTTTTTTAAAGTTTTAAAAAAACTTATTTTTAGTAATATAAACTATTTTTAAAACTTAAAATTTTTTAAAAAAACTAATACTATTATTAAATATGTTATATTATTAAATATATAAATAAATATTAAAAAAACAAATGCTTTAAATATATTATATATAAAAAAGATATATTATATGCAAAAAATGTAAATTATATATAAAAAAAGCAAATTATATATAAAAAAAGCAAGTTATATATAAAAAAAGCAAGTTATATATAAAAAAAGCAAGTTATATATAAAAAAAGCAAATTATATATAAAAAAAGCAAATTATATATAAAAAAAATATACTATATTTAAAAAAAATAGCATAAAATCTTAAAATATAAAAAATAATAAACTTAGTTTATAATAGCTTAATAAAATAAATAATAAATAAAACTAGCTTTAATTAAACTATATAAATATATTATTAATAAACATAATAACGTATAACTATAATAATATAATTATAAATTTTTAAAAATATAACTGTTTATAATTATATATATATATTTAGCTTTATATATAGTAATTAAAAAGATATTTTTTTTAAAGTAGCTATATAATATTTAAATAAGCTTAATTAAATAAAATTAAAATATACGTAATATTTAGTATTTACTAATGCTGCAATGCAAAGTAGTACAATTAAAAAAGCGTAATAAAAAAAGTAAAAAGTGGGTAAATTATTAGCTGCCCAGGTATAAATGAATACCCGAGGGGTAGGTAGAAGGAGTTAGGTGGGGTTGCCTTGGTTCTGGCACACTTTTTCGCTATGGGCCACCGTAGTAACCTTAGTACAGCCCCACCGAGAACATCCTGGTAGGAACTGATAGCATCAACCAAGCACTGCCGTACACGCCAATTCAATATTTTGATTTCAGCCTTGCTTTCAACCTCCGCCTTCCGTAACTTACAACTAGCGGAAACAACACAAACACACCTACACCATGGCGGACGCGAAGATCCAGTTAGTGGCAAATCAGTCGCATTGGGATGGGGCATTTCACTGACGTGCTGTTCACAGGGAGCTTCTCACCAAGCCAAGAAACGAGTTAACGTACGTTGCTACCACCAGCACATCCACCTGCCTCTCTGGCTCTGAGCCGAGCTGATTCACACGACCTGCGATGAATGAGCTGACAAAGGCGACCCTGTAGAGAATACGAGGTTCAACTGTTAGAAGAGTACGAGTTCGGCTCTGGTCCCCTATCCATCCTCCAGACCGCCGTGCGCAGCCACACACAGGTGTTGATCTCGATCCGCAACAACCGCAAGCTCCTGGCGCGCGTCAAGGCCTTCGACCGCCACTGCAACATGGTTCTCGAGAACGTCAAGGAGATGTGGACCGAGACACCTCGCCTGGCCAATGGCAAGAAGGGTCGTCCGGTGAATAAGGATCGTTTCGTTAGCAAAATGTATGTTGTCGTGCTATTCATACGTCAAGCCGCCATATCCCATCTCTTAGTACGGATATGATATGCTTCCGGAGACCTTGAATTGCTAATGTTCCTTTTTCTTTTGCAGGTTCCTTAGAGGTGATTCGGTTATTATTGTACTACTCAGCTAATGTCACAAATGGGGATTTGGGAAGGTTTGGCGAAAACATCATATCTTGAGGGCATCGTCCTATCCGAAGGGGATATTAGGTCATAGAAATCTACGGCAATAGCTACGATGGACCGGTATCAATACCTTTTGTGCTCGGGATTTGCTTGCATGGATTGGAAGGGTGAAAAGCAGCTATGGAAGCTAAAAATCCAGCTTCCCTCATTGATGGGCTTCGCATTGGCGTCAGGAAGAGATACCACGAGTCAATACATGAATTAAGCAAATCACTAGCTATTATTATCCTCGAAATGATATACACGGTGCTCCTAACTGCGTTCGTGTCACAGCGTCTCCCATCCCTCCTCATCAGTCTTCAATCCAGCCAGACCCAAAAAGAAGCAGGCTAGGCCGTACGCTCCTGGGTCTGGGACGTTCTCGAAACCAGAACCGCCTACGTACACAGCCCTACCAAGGCTGGCTCGCATTCCTTTCGTTCCCTCCGCAGCTTTCTTCGAGGCCAAGGCTGCCTCTTTAATATCACCTGACTCGCCAAGGGTGTCGACAAATGGATACAGTGCATCCACGATCGTCCTATCACCTGGCCGAGCTGGTGTGTATTTTGATAGAGCCTTGCAACTTTCTCTGAGGGCATTCGACCAAAGCTGCGGCGTAGCTTCTCCTGGGGATAGCCCACGAAGTGAGTGGACGAGTGCGTTGAGGAATATAGCGAAGAGTGCTCCAGACTATGCGTAGCATCGTCAGTCTCTACGCAGGTAACATTCGGCCATGGGACATGAGGTGAGTGCATGGGTACTTACTGTGCCGTCCATCGAAGTTTCTATCACAGGGACAATATTCGCGACATCAACTACGAGATCACCTGTTGTCTGTGATTCTTTGAGATGCTTCAAAACCGCTGCTTTCTATCAATATGCGGCCCATTCCAGGGATAGGGGGAATCGTACCTTCAGCTCCCCTCTTCAGACCAATTCCGCAGTCACCGTCTCCTACAACAGTGTCGAATCTTGTGACTTCAGGTTCGACCGAAATCAAAACTTCAAGTCCGGACATCAATACCTTCTTGAAGGCCGTAGCGTCCGTCTTGAGCCCGCTTGGTTTAACACTTTGATCGGACTTGGCGGTATCCTCTCGCGTATTTGTATTCTTCGCCTCCCAGGTGTTTTTTGAGACGGGCGCTGACCATCCAGTCGCTTCACAGGGGTAATCGAGAAGTTGGATCATGCTCGGGCCACCAATGTCAGTGTTCACCACGTTAAGGAGGGATATACTGAATCCAAGCCCGTTCAGGCTTGTCATGTAGGTGCCGCTGAGAATCCTCACAGGGCGGATGCCCCATCCGCCAAGTTGCTTGACGACCTCCGTAGTGATGCCGCCGAGCTCAAGAACGCTGACGCCACCCAAGTTGTTCACCAACAACACCACTTCATTCGAATTCACCTCTAGAAACGCTCGATCTTTGTCGTTCTTGTCGAGAAGCTGAGATAACATTGTCTTCACTAGCTCGGGAAGTTCGACCTTGGCTCTCCCGGATCCAGCCTCGTTGTGAATGCCCATCCCAACCTCGACCTCGTCTGCACCCAGACTGCCCTCCGCTTTGGGGTCGAGGGGTGCTCTGCCCGGGACGTGGACGTGCTCGAGACTTGCTCCAACACTGATCAAATTGTCCGCCGTGAGCTTAGCGACTTTGAACACCTGTTCCAAGGGGGCGCCCTGAGCAGCCAAGGCGCCGGCTATCTTATGCACGAGCACGGTCCCAGCAATGCCGCGACGACCTACTTTACCCCCCTTCTCGCGACCAACGCCAACATCATCGCCGACGACGACCATCTCAACGTTCAGACCAGCGGCCTTGGCCTTCTCGACCGCCATGCCGAAATTGAGCACGTCTCCCGTGTAGTTCATGACCGTCACTAAGACGCCCTTGCCGGTGTCGACCCGCGACGTGATGGCCTTCCGCACCTGCTCGGCGCTGGGAGACGCGAAGATGGTCCCGGCCACGGCGGCGGAGAGCAGGCCCTCGCCGACGAAGGCACCAAAGCTCGGCTCGTGGCCGCTGCCGCCGCCGCTGATGATAGATACTTGTGCGGGGCCATAGCCCGGTCTGCGGTAGACAATCTTGTTTGCGGCGTCCAAGCCTACCGATGGGTTTGTCAAGGTGAGGCTCTCCAGGGCAGCGTCTACGAGAGCAGTAGGGTCATTGATGAAATGTTTGGCCGACATGGTGGAAGTTGCGAAGGCTTGCTACCCAGGTTTCTTATCATGCAGGTTTTGGTTTACTGTTCTTGATTCCGAGCTCACGGATTTGTGGTGAGCTGGATGGAAGTAGCCATACCTTCTAAGATATGACGCAAGCATTTAAATGTCTTGGTCCGTGGCTACATGAATCAATCACCTCTGAGATCCGAATGCCAGAAGGGTAGCGAGCCTGAGCTTGGGGCGGGGTTTGGTCCGAATCGGAAATTCGGATTTGTTTTTCCTAGATATCTCATAGGCCTTCTTCTTCTTTTTTTTTTTTTTTTACCTTACCTACCAAGTTTATCAGTTACTTGGCCGAGTTGCACCAACAACTCGGTGGTTAATGATTTATTTGGTACCGCCGTTTCGTACATTCAAGGCAGCTACCCTCCTTACTCGGATTATCTCTCGTACTATGCTGACATCCTTAGATATATACATCATTAACATGGACGTCTAGCACATATGACCACAGGATCTAGAAAAACGCGGGGTCCCATCCGCTTCCCCATAGCTGGTCAAGTAGGTATCTACTTAGTAGAACCGAACCCCCTTTCGGTGTAGATTTCAACATGATCCCGGGCCCTTGGAATTGCAGGGCAGCTTTTCACATGTACATATGCGTATGCGTAAGTAGACGTGCTTTACTTACTATCCGTAGACCACTTTAACCCTAATGTGGTTAGAGGTGGGATGCGCACTTACAGGTAGGTACTGTTAGGCAAGCACTATGGGGTGGCTACATCACCCCTCCCACTGCATTCCTTAAGTATGCCACATTACTCCATTACCTACACAACATCATAACACTACATTACCTCCAGTGCTGAAGACCAAAAAAACACTACATACTACTACCTCTACCTAGTAATGTTCAATTGAGTGGTCATTGTTCCCTCCGCTATTCTGGTTGAGTTGTGGCGCAGCCACTTCTAAAGGCCACAGTACTTACTTCGTAATACATGTAGGCATATGGCTTACGTGTGGCTTAATTACCCTACTTAACCTGCAAGCTAGCTATATTTCTTCACCGCTTTCCTAATTTGGTAGTAATGGTAGTGGTCTGGCACTAATGCCAAGGAGGGGCTGCCTCCGTATCGGTAATTTTTACTGCGGGGTTGAGTCATACGCTTTTCATCAATTCTCATCAACATAAGTCTGGATTTGATCTTCGAACCGGCACACACACGTCCTACGGCGTAAGTAGGGGCGCGTCACCGTGTGCGAAACACTAAAATACTCAGAAATACACTCTCTACATGTTCTGAATATGTCGGCGCAGCCTGTTGTCCGCGAAGCGGGCGCTTCATTAGAAGCACTAAAGGTGAACATCCTGCTATGTTGGAGCGTGCGACAGTAAGCTGATACAGCAGCCCATACCTAGCTTGAGATGCGACCAGAGTTCATTAAACATCGTCTGGAAATCTTCGACAACCTCTCTCGCGAGCATGCTAAGGAGCTTGCTTCGAAGCAACGAGACAGCATTGTTATTACCCTCCCGGATGGCAACACTAAAACTGGAACATCTTGGGAGACTTCACCAGCAAACATCGCCATTTCCATTTCTAAGTCCATGTTGGACCGTACTATTATTGCCAAAGTCGATGGCGAACTCTGGGATCTTGATCGGCCGCTGGAAAAAAGCTGCAAGCTAGAGTTGCTTGATTTTAACCATCCAGAAGGGAAGCAGGTTTTTTGGCATTCGAGCGCTCATGTGCTTGGTGAGGCATCAGAGCGCCATTTTGGCTGTCATCTCTGTAACGGCCCGCCCACCACTGATCCGCCGGGCTTTTACTATGATATGGGGAATATGAGTTCGTGCGTCTCAGTTTTTGCTCACCAACTTAGATTGAATGCTGACCATTGCAATCTGAAGTGCCGTCCAACAGACCGATCAGACCGCCCTTGAGAAGCTGTGTGCCAACATCATCAAAGAGAAGCAGCCCTTCGAGCGTCTTACTCTCTCCAAGTCTGACCTTATCAACATGTTCGGCTACAGCAAGTACAAGCTTTACTTCATCAACCAAAGAGTTGCTGATGGTGAAAGCACCACCGTATACCGCTGTGGCCCATTGATTGACCTTTGCCGCGGACCGCACGTGCAACATACGGGCAGGATCAAAGCCTTCTCCATCCTTAGGGCAAGTACCAATCTCTCTGCGGGAAGTAGCCAACTAACCAGGACTCCATAGTTCGGTGCAGCATATTGGCTGGGCAATCAACAAAACGAATCTCTTCAGCGCATCGCCGGTATCTCCTTCCCTGACAAGAAACAGCTCGAAGAATACAAGGTCTTTCTGGCCGAGGCAGCAAAGCGACACCACCGTAAGATTGGAACGGAACAGAAACTCTTCTTCTTCGACGAAGTATCCCCTGGTTCGTGCTTCTTCCTGCCGCACGGCACTAGGATCTACAATGCCATACAAGACTTGCTGAAGCAAGAATACCGTAAGAGGGGCTACCAGGAGGTCATCACGCCGAACATGTACAAGTCAGACCTCTGGAAGACATCGGGCCATTGGGACCATTATTCTGAAGACATGTTCACCTTCGAGGTTGAGAAAGAGAAATTCGGACTGAAACCGATGAACTGTCCGGGACATTGCAAGTTGTTTGCCCATTCCGATGTCTCGTATCGAGATTTGCCGTGGCGCATGGCCGACTTTGGCGTGCTTCATCGCAACGAATTCTCAGGGGCTCTAAGCGGACTGACTCGCGTCAGACGATTTGTCCAGGACGATGCCCACATTTTCTGCAGCCCCAGCCAAATTGGTGAGGAGATAGAAGGCGTGTTTGACTTCTTGAAATGTATTTATGGCCTCTTTGGATTCACGTTCAAGCTCAAGCTTTCCACTCGACCAGAGAAGTTCATTGGAGATATCGCCATCTGGGATGAGGCCGAGTCGATGCTGAAGATAGCTTTGGATAAATTCACCGCATCTGCTGGCGCATCGTGGGAAGAGAAGCCTGGAGATGGCGCCTTTTACGGTCCCAAGATCGACGTCCAGCTCTCCGATGCTCTCCACCGGGAGCACCAATGTGGCACGATTCAGCTTGACTTTAATCTACCACGCCGGTTCAAACTTCGCTACGTAGCTAAGGAGAAAAGTAATAACGATCCAAGCAAGACCAGCAATAGCACTGAGGAGGACTTGCCAGCTGGATACGAACGGCCTGTTATGATTCATCGTGCTATCGTAGGCAGTTTCGAGCGCATGATTGCCGTCCTCATTGAGCATTTCGGCGGCAAGTGGCCATTTTGGCTAAGTCCCCGGCAGATCTTGGTTGTGCCTATCATGCCAGCGGTAAATGAGTACGCCGAAGAGGTCCGAACTCTCTTCCACAATAGGGGTTTTCACGCCGATGCAGACCTGGGCGCGAATAAGTTCCAAAAGAAAATCCGCACTGGACAGTTGGACCAGTATAATTTTATATTCGGTAAGAAGACCATGTTTTCTGCTTGCCTTTATATATATTTTTTCAAACTTTTGCTAATAGAAATTTCGAAATACAGTTGTTGGGACAGAAGAGTTGAACACACGCACGATTAACATCCGTAATCGGGATGATGCATCGACGCAGGCTAAGGGTGAGCTCGTCCCCTTAGAAGACGCACTTACCGCTCTTACACGCCTACGAGACGAGAAGCAACTCGTAAACAAGCTTGAATTGTGAGCCTAGCTACTGTCGAATATAGACGTAGATCTAGAGTTAGAGACTATGCAAATTTGTATGGTATACACAATCAAATACAAGAATTCAGCGGGCGCTGAAAGCTTTAAAGTAGCTTATAGCTGAAATCTTAGAATCTACAACATTCGGTTTACAGTTTTTAGCAAGTTCCTATTTCTAATTTGATGATGTTCTAAATCTATTTCAATGTGACAGGATTCTGCCTCCTTCACATACACTCAAAGCACCCCGAGCTGCCACATCCAATTCTGGCGACCGCCAGATTAGTAGCTAGGTCAGTGACAACCAGCGAATCCCTGGTGGTGTGTTTTTTTAAATATGTTTTTTATTATATTCTCAAAATTGTTGTTCTATTATATCTTTTGGAATAATTTTATCCGCAGAATTAGTGTTCCAGATCACACAGTATTGAAACTTGCACCTGAGAGTCAAGTTGTTGATGCTGTAGGGTGCCGAATTTGGCAATATACTTAGAACATAGGTAGATAACGGCTATTATGTAGGTAGGCTTAACCACTGTTTGTACCTGTAGCCTTATAGGTTTGGCGCATAGATATTTGTTGTAAACCATTGAATATATAACGAATTGATACAATTTACGTCCTGTGGTTAACACTCATACAATAAAAATAATCGCTTGTTAATGATGTTGCTTGTCCCAAAGGACGGTAGGTGTGAACTTATCAGTGGCTATAACCCCGCCACCAGTATCAGTCAAGGGCAGGAGTCAAGGAGTGGACAGATATTGTGGCTTACGCAGTAAGTACCTACATACTTACAGAGGGGTAAGTTATGCCCATTGTGGCTTGGCAGCTATATTTCCTGTAGTGCCCCCACGTAAACTAAAATTGGGTGGGATTTGGGATTTTGAGTGAGTCAACTTTTGTCAGGTACAGTTAACTTCTGTGAATATTTCACCATTTGCATGAAGTATTACTAGCCTAAACTTTACGTCGTGGAAAAAAGATTTGCCTTGATAAAAAGCGATTGAACTCGAAGCGAATTGACCTCTCTACGCACCAAATTTGGGACATGGTGCCAGTGTGACTGATTCCCCACCATCAGCATTCCCACGTATTCCCATACATCCCAAATAAACTTCATTTCGACGACATACTTTCTCGTCGCGTAGTCGCCGAAGCCCGGCAGATCGATTATGTCAACAGCCACTGGCGAACCTCCAGCGGAGGTGAAACCTAAGAGTTTAGAACCGCCTCAAAACGCGCCGGCAAACACGCCAACCCCTCCGAACAGCGAGCCGCAGACCCAAGCCCAGAACGCAGCCCCGCCTGCGCCGCCCAAGCTCTCCAATGCGGAACTGAAGGCCAAGGCAAAAGCAGAGAAGCAAGCACGACGAGCTCAGGCAAAAGCTTCTAAAGATGCGGCACCGGGCGGTGGACAGGCGCCCACATCCGCTGGGCAATCGGGCCATGCGCCCACAGAGCCGAAGGGAAACAAAGCAAAGAGCAAACCGGACGGAGGCCGACCCGCCGACTCGGGCGCAACTGGGAGAGCTGCCGGACCCAGGGGATCCGTATCAGCTATCCCCCCCAAGCCAGAGAGTTCGATACCAGAGTGTTTCAGTCATCTTTCCATGGCCAAGAGGCTACCGATCACACAGGCCGACAAGGATGTCCACCCCACAGTTTTGACCCTTGGCCAACAGATGGCGACTTTTGCCATTGACGAGAGCATCACCAGATTAAAAGCGACACTACTAGCTTTTAAGAAGGTAAGATCCGCATATGTAGTGCCTATATCTTCGGGTTGATACTGACTGCCTCACCAGGTGATCGATTCGTACACCACCCCCCCTGGAAACACCCTCGCACGCCATCTCACGCCTCATGTTTTAAATCCCCAAATCGAGTATCTGAGCGCTTGCCGTCCGATGTGTTTTTCTATGGGAAATGCCATCCGCTGGCTGAAATTACAAGTCAGTAAAATTGACCCAGACGTCCCGGATTTCGAGGCCAAAAAACAGCTTTGCGCAAGCATAGATGCATTTATACAGGAGCGCATCAACTTTGCGGATGTTGTGATTACTCAAAGGGCTGCCGATTGCATCCGGAATGATGATGTGATCTTAGTGTATGGCCGAAATACGCTTGTTGAGCGAACGCTGCTCCATGCCCACTTAGTGGATGGCAAAAAATTCAATGTCATCGTAATTGACGACCCGTACGAACGACAGGGCCAGACGTTGGCCAAGACGTTGATTGCAGAGGGAATTAAGGTGTCGTATAGCGGCGATTTCGGCGCGCTTCGGTTCCATGTCAAGCTTGCCGATAGGATACTCCTCGGTGCTGAAGGGATGTTCAGCAATGGAGCTTTGTATGGCCGCTGCGGCACTTGTGATCTAGCCATAGCCGCTAAGGATTTCAGGAAGCAGGTCTACGCACTTTGCGAGACTATTAATATCACCGACAGAGTATCGACAGACTCGCTCACCTACAACGAGATTGACCCGGAGAGGTGTTCTGGCGCTTCGTTCAGACTACTTTACGATACCACTCTGAGCCATTATCTGACAACCGTGGTGACTGAAATATCAAGTGCTCAGCCAACATCGGTCTCATATCTGCTGCGGAAACTCGAAGACTCCAATTAGAAGATGGATCTGGAGTGATCATGAGTAGTGGACAGCATCTATGCGTTTCGTATTTGAAATAGTGTCTCTGTATCATACAAGATCTAGGCGAGAACTAGTTTGCATACAGCAAGTTATGCGGCAGACCGTCTCACTTGG
This sequence comes from Xylaria sp. FL1777, assembly GCA_022578965.1. Lineage (NCBI taxonomy): Eukaryota > Fungi > Ascomycota > Sordariomycetes > Xylariales > Xylariaceae > Xylaria > Xylaria sp. FL1777. The sequence goes on along the minus strand of MU400547.1, from coordinate 338,179 downwards.
AGGGGCAGCAAAACTAGAGATGGGGGGTACACAAAGATAATAGCGAAATGCGATGTTGAAAACAGCACGAAGGTCTTCTCCGATTCGGGATTGTAGAAATTCGCAAGTGACAGGCGTCGTCGGCTTTGTAGATGTGATATGACACCAGGACCCCCCTTGTCTTCTCCATAATCAATGTCAACGAGATGTCGACCCCGTTATACCGCCCCCGCTTCGGCATCGCGTGCTGCTTTCCTCGCCCGCTTCTCCAGAATTAATCGCTTGCGTTCCTCAAGGACTGCTGTTTGTCGCTCGTCCACGCCCTGCAACCAGTACCCGAAGCTCGCACCAACGCCTGCGAAAACCGGGTAAGCCCATAATGAGCCTCTGTTGAAGAATGGTCGCATCTCGAGGCCGAGCTGCCAGAAGCGGACGGCGACGCCTATGACAAGTCGTTAGCTATACGTTCGCAGCCTGACTTGACAGTCCACAATTGTCGGTTTGTTGGTCTGAAGGAGCTAGACTGTCATACCGAAGCCGGACCAGAAGAGGACTCTGTGCACCATTGTGGTTGTCTGGAGGGGAGATTCGCCTCTATGGCCGGCTCTAGTTGGATTGTTTTCACGGCGGATAGGTCGTCGATGTCCACTCGATCTGTGGAAGGCTGCGTTGGCGGTGATTGCGGCGAATGAGGGTGGCAGCGGCGATTGGATATGAGGTTCGGGACTGAGGACGCAATGAATAATGAATTGAAGGTTCCGCAAATAGCAGGGGTGGTAGCTGCGCACAGACCATTGCAAATGGGCGCGCGTTTGAGTGCCTGAGAAGCTTACTTAAGTAAGTACCTAGATAGGTAGCTAATCTGCCTACACTAGTCTAGTCTGGGCAATGCGTACCTCCCTAGAATAGACCCCTGCGCGCCTACTTTCAATTTCTCCAGGCGGCATCTACAATCTCCTAGCTATGCCATAGTGAGCCATCGTTGCCAGTCTCGATTTCCTCGTTTTCTTCGGCCCGTCTACATTTCTCGAAAAATTACCCGGGGTAAAGCTGCCATGCTTACTTCAAAATAGCCAGAAGGAACCCTGTGCAGTAGCGGCGTCCTCATTTCAATCCGGACTTGACCTAACCCCATAACTGAGGTCATCGGGCCTCTTCGGCCGTCGCCATGGCGTCCACAGAACAGACGCCCGCGCCATTAAATGGAATCACACCTCTTCAACCAAGGAGATTCAAAGCTTCGGATCTTCCTTTGCCGTCAGCCACGCGGTCGGCCATCGAAGGGTTAGCCCACAGTTTCAAGAAGAAGGGCGGATACGATGCAATCCGCAAGCAAGTCTGGGAGAAATTCGAACAAAGCGTGAGTCGACCGCGTCGCTTACTTTATCCTGCCTACAGTAAGACAACTCTCTCACAATGACAAACATTAGGACTACGAAGCACAAGTCACCAAGTCTATTCTTGAAGTGGCCGAACAAGAGGTCGAGCGCAACCCCGGCCAACTTCTTACCCTCGAACGTCGCAAAGCCGCTGCCTTGATCGACGGTGCCCTCGATCGCTCTGGCGTCTACCAGAAGGCCGAAGCTGTCCTCGACCAACTAATCGACGTGAAGGCCATAGAAGCTCGGATGCGCGAGCTGCGCCAGGCAGAAATCGGCATCGAAAAAGCAGAAGAGGAACGAATTCGTGGTTCTAAGACAGACGAGCAATATGCTGCGGAATCAACCGCCAAATTAGCTGCTCGCGAACAGCTTCGACAAGAGATCCGTCTTAAGGAGAAACAGATACAGGAAGAAAAACTCAAGATCGAGCGCGAAGAGAGAAAGAAGCGAGAACGCGAACGAGAACGTGAGCTTGAGGCAGCCGAGGCGAAACGTAAGGAAGAGCGCGACGCTCGTCGGCGAGAAAGAGAAAAGAAGGAGGAGGAGCGCCAGCGTGATAGGGAGAAGGAGAGGGAAGAGCGCCATCGAGCTCGAGAGCGTGAACGTGATCGTGATCACGATAGAGACGTCGATCGAGACGCCCGACGCAGGTCTAGATCAAGGTCGCATCACCGGGACAGGGACCGCAATAGAAGTCGGCGGCGCGACAGCCGTGAACGTCGGCGACGTGAGCGGTCTCCCCGAGAGGAGCGTGATCGTGGTAAAACTGAGGACATTGAGAAGCAGCTTACTAAGGAGGATCTTGAAAAACTAGAACAAGAGGCACTTGCAGATCTCCTACGTGAAAGCAACAAGGATAATTCTAAACCGCTCGAGATGGAGATTGACCAAGCCTTGGCACCGCCTCCTCGAAGAACGAAGCCTGCCTCGGCAATACAGCCTATACGCCGCGACTCCACAAAACCATCGGATCCGAAGAAGGCTACGGAACTAGTGAAGGCAGAGGCTAGAGATTCGATAATGAAAGACCCCAAGAGCACCAAAGACTCGAAAGAAGGGAAATCCAAGGAGTTAAAGGATTCTTTAGAACCTAGGGAAATCGTGGACTCTAAAGACTCTAAGGATCCGAAGATGAAGAACGAACGAAAGTCTAGTCCCAGGCCATCAAGACAACATCGAGACCGGTCACGTAGTCTAATAGATGATCGTAGACATCGTGACCGGGTTCGAGAACGTAGTCACTCACGTGGCAAAGTTGATAGGCGAGATCGAAGCAGATCACCTCACCGAAGAGAGCGAAGTAGATCAAGAAATCGTATAAGAGAAAGAACACCCGAGAAGGATACCTACCGACCTGGAGATCGCTATAGAAGCCGATCACGACAACGAGACAGGGATACTAGAGGTCGTTCCGGGACAAGGCCTGAGCGGAGAGACCGTAGCCGCTCTCTCGATCGTTATAGACCCGATCGTAGGGAACGGAGTCGTTCTCCTACAAGAGACGGGAATGAAAATCGGGTTCGAAATCCCTCGAGGATTCGCCCTAGTCAACGAGATAGCCACCGAGACCGCTCTCGTTCACCACGGGATCGTACAGAGAGACGGGATAGAAGTCGTTCGAAGCTAGCATCTAGCCGTAGGGAATCTAGTCGATCTGGTCGGCGTGCACGTAGCCAGGACAGAGACAAAGCGAAGGATCATGATAGTGAGAGGCCGCGGGAGCGCGCAGGCGAACGGGAACGGGAACATAAAGGAGACCGAGAACGTGACCGTGACCAGGCTGTTGAACGCGAGAAAGAACGTAGAGATCGTGATCGCGACCATGACCGTAGAAGCCGTTCCAGATCTCGACCAACAACATCCAAAGGACCTACGTTAAACGACGCCGAGACATGGAAGCAAAGCGAGATCAAAAGGCGCGAGCAGGAAGCGAAAGCGTATCTAAAAGCACAGAAAGAAGCCCGCGAAAAGGGGCTACCCGTTCCCGGACTCGATGATAGACGGAGTGCTGGAGACGGCTCTCCCGAGGTCAAAAGATCGCGTATCCCTGATGAGATTGATCGGTATCGTCCAGGAGAACGCGATAGAGATCGTGAACGAGACCGTGATCGGGATCATGATCGTGATCGGAATCGCGACCGGGACCGAGACAAGGACAGGGACAGGGACAAGGACAAGCAGAGAGACCGAGACCGAGACCGAGACCGGGATCGAGACCGCAACCACGATCGTGACCGTGACCATGACAGGGAGTCTGACAAGCGAGGAGACAAATATCCTGAACGAGATCGAGAGCGGGGCGACCGTGATCGGGAGGAGCGGCGTGACAGAGATCATGAAAGAGATCGGAATCGGGATGGTGAGCGAGATCGTGATAGCCGGCGTGAACGACGTCGAAGTCGAAGTAGAAGCCGAAGTCGACGCCGCGAACGTGATCGCGACCGTAGCCGGGACAGGAATCGAAGCCGGGACCGTCACAGGGCCCGTTCTCGTTCCCGAGACAGATATCGCGACGGCGACAGGGATAGGGACAGAGATAGGGATAGAGACCGAGATCGGGATCGGGATCGGGACCGGGACCATAATAAGGAGAGAGAACGCGACAAGGACCACGACCGCGATAGGCGTAGTCGACGCGAAAGAAGCACGTCCCACCGGGAAAGGCGCAGGCGTAGCCGGAGCCCCTGAGATATACTTACCGTATTGGTCACATGAATTCAACACTCGGCGTATTGAAACATCGATTATGACATTGCCATTGAAAATGTACGACTACAAAACGAAAGGGCTTGGGTGAGGGTGAGGGGCAGGCACGCTTCTTTAGGATACCTTAACTTGAACTATCTCAAAGGCTGGTAGGAGAACGAGATATATGCTAAGGCTTCAAAGTCTTCTCATTGCCCCTCCAGGAAAAGGAGAATGAATAGGTACTCTGGCCGCTGTGATGTATCATGTAGCTCACAGGCGGCCACAACAGTACAAGTGAGTACATTTAGTATCTAATAGCATTATCCTGTCTGAACTGCTTGTTATATCAGATACTAAAAAATGCATTGCCATAATGAGAACTGAATAAGTATCTATATATCATGTAACATAACCTACAGTTCTAATTCCGCCTAGTTTTAAAACACCGTTCTTACTGCATAGCTACATGCTCTACAGTGGTGTGGCTACGCAATAGGTAGGTTCCTAGGTAGATCGCATCTGAAGACCCACCTCTTTAGGTGGTTGAGTGCTGTTGCATGATACTGTAGGTACTGTAATGCAAGGGACCTGAGATTCCGAACTAAGGTTACACCTGGGCTGGATTAAATCATCGGAAAATCCACCTGCCAGTCTATATTTAAACATAACCTGCATCAGCCAAAGCTATGGCTGTAATGCATTCTTACCTACGCATACGGATGTAAGCAACAGAGGCCGCGGCTAGAAAGTCATGCAGTAGATCCAGTATAAAGGACTATATGCGTATGTAAGTAAGCCACGACTTGAAACATATGGAATGCGGCTGATGAAACAGCTTTGAAGACTCGGGAGATACTTACGGTCATAACTTATGCGCCGATAACATATTTATGGGTCTGCCTGGCAGCATTCATGATAGCATCTAGACCTCTACCATCAAGTTTAAGTAAGGGTCGCATTTATGCAGCCGCTGTGCTTATGCATGCTAAATTGAGCAAAAAAATAAAAAACCAGCTTGAGATTCATGTGAAAAATACCTACTTGAAGTGGATTTCATTATTGACATAGTATTTTGAAACAACTCTTAAGTTAACCACGCTATATTTAAACTCAGCATTGTTTATCAGGTCAGGTACAGTTTGTATTTATTACTACACTAAGTATTTGGCCACGGGGGCTTTCAGGTCCTAGACAGGTGCCCAGGTGGGTTGAACACAAATCACACATACACGTCACCACCTGGACAAAATAGGAAGATCTGCATTATACAACGAAACGACCCAACCCAAGACAATCTCGACGGCGTTAAGCTCTAGGCTGTTGTTCGTTCTAGCCATTGCAGAATGAGAGCCCCCACCCCCTGTTAAGGATTAAGCTGGCCGCAACGGTGAACCCATTAACAGCAGCTGGGTGGAGGCAAGAAGCCCACCCGCCCTAGCCGACCCAGCAAACAGGGGCCGCCGGTGTGATGTGGTAGCGCCCAGACCCGTTACGACTCTTCCCGCTCAGCCCGAACAAATCGTCGGAAGGTACACTACATAACATGTACCTACCGCTGGGTACACCGCACCTACGCAGTACAGCTGCTGCACAGTATACCGTATACCTTCCTTTTGGCGGGAACGTGGCCTGCGCGCTGATGTAGATGTTGACTGTGCGCTTGTATCTGTAACAGCGTGCAGCAGCGGACAGACTGCTTCTCCTCCTCCTCGGCCACCGCCCTAGCGCAAGGTACTGTACGCTGGCAGAAGACACACTTTATGCGTGCGTACTGCGTACCTATGTAGGTCCTGAGTACACTGACTATATAGCACCATAAACAACGCTACATCCACTACATCCACTACATCCACTACACCCATCCCCCCATTCCCCATTTAGATAGTATACCCCGACCTGCTCGGTAACAAGTCACTTCCAGGCCAGGTACCCTCTTCCATCATGGCCCATTCCTCCATCCTCCAAGCTGGGCTTGTCATTCTCCCTCACCTACACTAAACCAAGTCGCCGCTTGATCAGCAGGCAGCGACATCACCATTCGCTTTTCCCTGCTCATTGTCTTCTTCTGTATCTTCTTGTTCTGCTGCGTTATCCCGTCCAAGCCGGTGCGTTCCGCGAACTCGCCCTCACCTTGACCAACCATACAGCACGGTAGCGCAGCATCTCGACTCGCCTTATCGCCGCCACACACATTCCACCCATTGCACGCTTGCGTAGGCAATCGAGAGCGTGCGACCAACGACGTTTACGGCCACCGCAACAACCGCTCTCGTCCCACGTCCCACGTTCCGTCTAACCAGCCAACCAGCCCGTCAGTCCGTCCCGTGTTTCCAATAAATTTACGCAGACGACGCTCGACCACGGCTGGCTTCGAGTCTTTGTATGCTATCGGCGGTTATTTGTTTCCTTATCTCCAGCTCCGGGGTGCCGGTCGTCGACAACTCCACGGCCGAATGATCCTGGCCGAATGACTGTGGCGAAGCGGTGACGGAAACGTCCCAACCCTGGATTCTGCTCTTTCGTTTCGCCTTTACCACACAAACCGTCGCAGGCAAGCCCAGCATGGCCACTCCTCTGGATGGCATCATCATTGGGCTGCTATCGTCCTTTGGCTCTGCCGTCATAGTGGCCTTGATCTTCCTCGTCGTATACTTCTTTCGCCACACCGCATCCGGTCGCATCTTTCTTGACCGCATCGGTCGTCCAGGCGAATATGACGACGAGCAGGCATTTGCGAGGGAAGAGGCCGAGGCCCTGGAGACGATGGATGATATGCAGAGAACAGAGTATCTTAGAGCAAGAGGTATGCTTGCCTTCCCCTCCGACTGAGAAATAGGGATTCCTTCCTTCAACCCCACATTGCTTTCGTAGCTAACTCGCTCGTAGCATTCATACAAGGAAACCCACCCGAGTCGGTCCAGACGGACATTTCATTATCTCAATATTTAGCTATTCAAGAGAAGGGCGTATCAGCATGGGAGTTTGAGCCAGAGTTGGAGATTGCCAACTGCTTTGTCGAAGCTAGGACCGAGATCGAATTCTTCGACTCGGAGTGTACAGTCATGAGCAATCTACCTGTACCAAAACAAAATGAGGTATATTACTGGGAGGCCAAGATATACGAAAAGCCTGAAGCTACGCTGTTAAGTGTCGGCATGTCTACGAAACCATATCCGCTGTTCAGGCTTCCAGGTACATCATACGTTCCTATAGACGTATATGCCACTAACGCTGTCCTTAGGATACCACAAACACTCAGTTGCCTACACATCTACAGGCGCGCGAAGATTTAACCAACCGTTCACGCCAACGCCATACGGGCCCCCGATTGTTCAAGGCGATGTAATCGGCGTGGGATACCGCCCTCGAACTGGTACTATTTTCTTCACTCGTAATGGCAGGCGGTTAGATGACGTCGTTCATGGCCTGAAATCACAGAACTTCTTTCCCTCAGTTGGTGCCAATGGCCCCTGTATCGTCCATGTTAATTTTGGGCAGGCTGGCTTTGTCTTTATCGAAGCCAACGTAAAGAAATGGGGGCTCGCGCCAATGACTGGTAGTCTAGCGCCACCGCCACCTTACGGAAGCGAACAAGGTAGCATCCTACTCGAATCCGGCCGTAGGAAGGACGAGACTCCAGGATCACCATCACGAACACATTCCTATTCACAATCATTCCAAGCATATACCAGCCGAGGTCCGATACAAGATTCGAGCCACTCACGAACGCGTAGCGGCAGCTACCGAGTTCTCCCACCTACCAGCCCGGGACCACAGAGAAGTCCTACGGATATTTCTCTCGCGCAGTTGGTTCCCACGGACGAGGTGGGCGAGGGGAGTACCACCGGCCATGGCTTCGCGCCCTCCGGAGATCATGTGATCAACATTGCTGGCCTAGGTATGCACGAAGCTTCGCATCCACCGCCCGACTACACAAGTCCCGAGCATTCCGACGAGGATGGCTCGGGCAGCGGTTCCGAGAGCGATGTTGCTCCGTTAATCAGGACTCCAGCGCGGAGTCGCGGGGCTTCTGCTGCTGCTCTCCATCCACGTAACCCCCCAATTCCCAGTTATAGCGACGCTGTGCGCCAAGGCGCTGGTAGGGATAGAAGCCGAAGCGATACAAGTGCTATGCAAAGGCGGAGTGGTATTTGAGATTGACTAGCTTTTCCTATCGAAAATTTGGTCCGGAGTTTGTGGGCGCAGGGGGACTTAGCATAATCAAGGTTAGGAGGGGATAAAATATCTCTCAACCGGGAATCCGCACAAATCAATTATCAGGTGAGGAAACACTGCCAGTCTGTTGTTAGAAATACCCGGCTAGCAAGACACATTGTAGCCATGAACATGAGAGGCGGAGTTTCAGGTGTCTTTTTTTAAGACGAACAGCCTTAACCGGTCACGGTTTTAGTTACAGCGATAGCTCATTCCACTGCTTCGTGGATTTACGACATTAGCACATAGATATATTGCATTAGCAGCCCCGGCTTGGCTGGCTGGCTGGCTGGTTTGCTTGTTGGTGTTGGGGCAGGTAGATGGTTAGTAGGCACCCTTATATCATATCATGCCTCAAATGCGAAAATAACTCCCATCCTGTTAATGTTGCAGTGATTGCTGCCCAACTCGTCGTGTGAGAGATAAGACTCCAAAGACTGACTAATACGCGGCCTCTTGTTTGTAGAACATGTTATACAGTTCTTCATTTGAATCTGTAACGCATTGTTCAGCGCCGATATTCAAGAGATGTCGAGGGATAGGTAGATACTGCGTAGGAGCGTTTGCTTTTGTCCGAACTGGCAAGGGTGCAGTACTTTATTATTAAAGATGGTGTCACTCAACTTTATTCTTTCAAGACTGTCTACTTCTTCGCGATACTATCTATCTATGCTGCTCATGAATTGTATCGTTTCATCCCTCATACACTCGGAACGTTAAAGGTCTCTTTTTCTACCCGACAAGTCTATCAAAAATATGGAAGCGATATTTTCCCCGTTAATATAAGTCGAGGCTAACCTAGTAGGATAACCTATTTCAGCGTACATTCGTTATAGAGTTGCTCTTATTCCACTTCCTACGAATAGGTTACGCTTTCTGCCTCTATACCCTCCTGGGTTATCCGTTCGCTCGCGGCGACCCCGGGGGGAGCGGTTGTTGATTCTGGACTACCGTTCTACTCCTATTTTCATGCTATCCCCATCCCCCGGGCCAGGGAAGATGATAGATAGCGTTAGAACGATTGCCACGAGATAAAGATACGCATATCTACTAACTTGATTACACCAGTTCTAAGCTTAGCACGTCTTCCTCCTTGCGAGTCTTGTCAACTTCTCCTCCGTCTCCCGGGCTTCCCATCCACGACGATGGAAGTATCGCAATTGCATGCTGACGTAACGCATAGCGTGGCGTTTCACCGAAGCCGGAAATAATGCTGTATAGACTGAGACATGCGGCTTCGGATCTTGCGCGGGTAGACCTTTCATTCTTGTATACGTGATGAATCTATCTCCCCGAGAGGTGCCACCGTTGCTGTCGTACGGACGACTCGCCCGATGACTCAAAATCCGTGTAACTGTTTCCCTCGTTGATTTTCGGCATGACTATCCATCGTGTGTCACGTGTAAAGGCACGGCAACGCGGTCTGCTACGTTTATGACTGTTGAATTGGGCGCTATGACTCGAAGATAGGGGCGGTTACCTTGTCCTCGAATAACGAGATAGGCTCGATTATAGCATTTCTGAACTGATTCACGGCTTATTGGGAGGGAAACATGTATATCTAGCACAATTCAATATAGTTCCTCGCAGTATACAATGGTTAGGTGTAAGTGCTCGCCGGCGTACTTACCCAATCCCGAACTCAAAGGGTGCGAACCTCTATAATATCACATGTGACTATATAAGCCTGCTCCCCTTTACTCTGGATTTTATACCTGAGTATGTCTACGCTACCTACTCCTACCGCTCCGCTCCTCGTGTAGAAATAGTCTTCAATAGCTACGACCCTTGCTAACGCTCGACCTTCTACATATATGCGCTATTACGTAGTCGATACTTGTCTACTATACCTATCTTTCTCTGCCCTTGATGAACAACATGTTCCATTATATTCGCCATATTTCAATGTCGATGGTTGAGTGCATTCTACTCTCCATCTTTAAGCAGCTCGTCATCATCCGTCGTGATGTCGTAGTTGGGTAAATGGCCCTGGTGGGCACTATCATGTGAGTAGGTGATTGTTGACTGTGGTTGGTGACGCGCTGTGTCACTTGCTATCCGTTGGCTTTCTTACAAGCAGCTAATATTACTCCTATCACTCTTTCTCTCAACTTGAACCGTAGACACTCTCAGCTTTTAGAGTCTCTCTCTCCCCTCCCTCCTGATTTTACACTTATTCTCTTTTCCGGTATTGCAGGATGGTTCTCATTAGACTCGTTAATGATGATATAGATGCATTTTGAAGCGAATTCTAGAGTTCTGGCCAGTTTGAGAAAAGCCAACTACTAGGGTACAATGCTTAGATGGCTATAAATGTTGATCCGTCTTATGGTAGACCGGAATGTGCTAGCTAGAGAAGTATACATTAGTCTGGTTTTGAACAGGACATGCGCTAGATTAAGTTGTAACGTACCTTGAAATCTTTACTACGATTGACAGCTGGGTAATACTGAGTGAGCTATATGGGGAGTTAGGCTCGCTTCCTAATAAAACTATTGGTATTCGCTACTCAGCCCATTGCTATATAAGTCCTTACTCCTTAAGACGTTAGCACGCTCAATAGTTCGACATCTCTACGCTATAGCTAGGTGAGCTGTAATATATTATTTTCCGATTCCCCTAACTTGGATTCTGTGAGACTAAAGCCTGTATAAATTCCACGTATGAGCAAACTACAGGCTTTTGTGAAGATGTTGAAGGTATGCAGAAGTAGTTTCAAGGGTGCATTGAGGGCTATTTTCCTCTTGCGACACTCTTTAGGGGTCTAACAAGTAAGGAAAAGGGCTGTACGTATAAATTCTAGTTACAATGATATGTTAGATTTCATTCTTTCATAATCTGTTAGTCTAGATGCTCCATTTCACCTCGACTTGGTTTTTGGAAACTCCAATCCTTAACTTGACAACGTCCACTAAGCACCGACGTTTCTCGATTGCCAGTTTAGGTCCATAGTAGCATATGAATCCCCTGAGTCTAGGGTTGCTTAAGTCCCATGGTCGATGCCATCGGCCGTCTTAGGCGAATTGTCTGAGGGCAGATATTCGCTTTGCATATCTGACGATTCAAACTTCTGTGCCTGTGAAGAGACTGAGGTTCGATTACCCTTTCGTCTATCAATTTTGCGTAATATTGAATTAGCCATTGTCTGTCTATTTACGGGTTGAATCCATCAATCAGATCTAACTCGGCGGTGGCTAGTTATTATTGCTGTCTGACACAACTAGCTAGAGTACTCTGCAAGAGTAAGTATAAAATTACCATGTAAGTAACCGACACCAAACGCAGTAATATCATCAATAAGCGGTTTTATCTTATTTTATTTTATTTTTTGGGTTCGTTGCTGCATCTGTATTGGTATCTGACATGTCTTTGTAGAGGCTCTCCTAACAATGTTGTCCAGATCTTTCTGCTCTCTCCGTCTAACATCACCGAAAAAAAAGAAGACAGCTTTCAAATCTAATACAAAAAAAAAAGAGAGGGAAGTTCGTCTGCTAAGGTCTCTAGTTCAAATCCCTTAGCTCTCAGCTTCTCTCTAAAATCCAAATCATTACATTGCAAACATAGTAATTCACATTGAGACCTTCTGTTCAGTTGTTCCAGTTTGAGCGCTTGAATAGCCGGTAAGAAATTCTCGAAGGGTATCAGCATGGTGTCGTAAGCTAAGAATCGTAAAATTCGAAACGCTATGGCGTCTAATATCGCGTAACGCTGGGACCCGTAGTCGAATATCGTAAAAGTCATACATAATAGGCCATAGGGCTAAGTAGTAGTTAATACAGTTTGAGGATCCTAAAATTCGAAGAAAGTTCGCAATGCAAGATCGTGTGTGTATGTGTGTGTTGTGGTCGCTAAATCATAAAAATCCGCCCTCATTCCCAAGTACACCGATGCTGCTTCGCCATCGATGACGCTCATCAGAAGTCTGGCTCGTCCCTCGAGGGCTCATAGACACCCGAGGGGTATGCGAGTCATAGTCGCCGCTCCCACGATTACTACCGGTACTAGCATTCGATTGTATGAGTAAACTGCTTGCACCGCTCAATCGTTTCGCGAACTCGTTGAAACCAAGGTTCTTCACGTCGGAAACTGAATGTCGTTTCTCGTGAGACCGCCACGTCCCCGTCCCGATGCCTTCTGTTTGTCTGGGTGGAGATGACGGAATATGCAGGGGTGAGCCAGTACTATAGGGTTGGCTACTCGTCCGCTGGGCCACCGGTCGACTTCGAGAGTGTGACGTGTGCGGCCGTAGAACCGAGGGTGCATTTCTCAGCCCAGATTCGCTATAGGTTGAGGTGTGACGGCTGGTGATGAATCGGAGCGCTTTGAATGTCGACGCATCCATCCCGTCGTGATCGGCATTTTCAAAGGAATAGTTGTCGCTGCTATCATCATCGTCATCTTCTTCATCGTCTTCCCACATGCTCTTCAAAGGCTCTTGCTTTATCTCTTTTCCCCTTATGTTCTTCTGACGACTCTCCGTTTCACGCATTAGTGCCTCGAACCTTGCAAGGGAGGTGAGTTTCTCCTCCCCTGCGATCTCTCGATCGGAGCCGGGAATACATCGCATTTGAAAGGCCCTGTCTAAGATGCTCTCACGGAGCACTATGGGTGGGCTTGACTCCAAGCTGGGCTGAATAGGGCTCTGAGAAGAGCTTATACTCACCCGGCCCATAGTAGGAGAACTCACGGTTGAGGAACGTCCTTGTGCTCTCGTCCATCCTTCTATCAAGGGTCCTGGATATTCATCTACAGTAGAAGCCGGTGAAGGCAGGTCAGAGTGCTGCAGGTTGGCATAGTGCTGTTGAACGAAATTCATGGCTGCCGGCACCATGGAGCTGGCTTGAGAAGATAGGTCGCTGTTGCGAGAGTGAAGACTGGGGGACCGGGCAGTATATACTGAGCTTTGATCCCGTGTTGAAGGAGCGCTTCGGCCTGATGACTTTGGTTTCAGCTTTGATCTTAGTTTTCCCCTTGCACTAGACTTCGGCGATGACGTTTCGGGAGTTTCTGACATCGCAGGGAATGGATTCATGAAGGCCGGCGATGTTGGACTGATCGGACTCATAGGCATAGATTGATGTCGCTGCATGAGTAGCTGGATGTACCTCGCCCAATCATCCAAACCATACTGCGACGTTTCAGTAGTGAGAAATAAGAGCGTCGACGGCCCCGAATCCTTCGTCGTGATTAACCCTGCGGACCGGCTCGATCGGCGCTTTCGCAGCTTATCGGTTGCCGGATCGGGGGAAATCTGAATAGTAAGAGTAGGAACATGACCCTGCTTCCGATGAGCAACCTGTCGCACTTGACAATCTGTTATCGACGCAATCGAATGCTGATGAATAGGCTCGGTATCCTCCTGTTAGCATGTTAGTAAACGCAGTCCACACATTCAACCCAACTAGAGCGCACCTTGGACTTGTAAACTGAAAGATAGACGGCGTCTGTTGGACCCTTCACCTGTGATCTCGAAGACCAGCCGCCCGTATCTCTGTTACGAGAAGTCGACAAAACCTGTGAAAGCATGAGGTTCGGCTGGTAACCTTCCCTTTGCGATAATGGGCCAAAGACGACATAACGTGACTAGAATTAAGACAAATCAGTATTCTAACGAGGAAAAATGAGCGCGCAACAGTTGGTAATGACTAGATACCTTCCAGACAGGTTTTCCAAGGATCGGACCCCGATCCGGGGGCATAAGAAGAATGTCCTCCATTAGAGCGGTGGTATTGTGAGTGTGGACAGCCAGTCGGATAGTTCCTGCGCGAGTTGCGCAAAGCGTTCAGGTCTGATCTTCGACGTATAAGAACGATTGCGCACAGCTAAACATAACCCAGGAGCAAGAGACCAAACTCTTTTAGCTATCAAAACGTCATACTGAGAGAAAAGTAGGTGGGAGGGAGAGCCGAGTGACTACCGGCTCTTGTTCAAGCTGATCAGGAGAAGTCCAGGTGACAACGCCAGCGATGGACGTAGAGAAATAGTAGCTTAGTTTCTTGTCCTCCTCGAGAGGTAGAATCACCTGTAAGAGACAACTCAATTCGTTATGAGGGGTCTCTCACAAGATCGCGAAATAGAAAGAAAGGTGGCCAACGGCCTGGCAGCGAGGAAGAAGTGGCGTGAAAAGGGAAACAAGAGAGAGAACGAGATGTACAGTATGAAGTAGAAGTAGAGTCGCAGTCCATGTATTGCGCCAACCGCAAGGCTTGCTCGTTGACAGTCGGCTGATCCTTGCAAACTCACATAATTAAATTAATTATCCTAAGTAGTGTACAGTAGTGTAGGTAGACAGGGTCAGACTACCAGGTACTGCGTGCCTTATCTGAGCGGCCAATTAGTAGGTCTCTCCGGGCAATGTGCTGTAGTGTAGTGTGTAATTGCGCATCTGGAAATAGTGTAGGGTGGTGATGGGATCGATGCGACTGCAACTCCTGAGAGCGCCATCTGGTCCATGATGAAATATGGAGAAAGATGCTGGGCATGATGGACCTATACTCCCTGGCTAGACCCAGAATAGCATACTTAAGTGGAGGGTCTCTGGATGGAAGCATCTTGACTATACACGTATACTCGGATCGCTCTAAACTCAAAGCAGGGAGACCCGAATGACCTTCTACTATAGTGTGCTAACCTTCCGTATTCCATACCTACACATGTAGGCATGCTAAATACACGACAGAGGTATTTGTACTGTCCGAAGTGTTATTGACAGGGCAGCTTGGGGACCGCACCCTGCTGCATGACACCCCCTGAACAGTAGTAGGGAGGGAGGTACCTTACCCTGAACAAAGATTTGAGCCCGGCAGCTGGAAACCTGGAAACATCAAGTCGGCCGGGTTCAGGGGTTTTCAGAGAGAGGCCTAGCGCAACCAAACAGGACCTTGAAGTCTTGTGACCTGCCACCTCATGCTGTGTCGCGAACCAGTCCAAACGAAGAGCAACGACAGTGACTAGGTAGTCTCTATTACATTGTATAGGACCGCGCAACCCGGAGAAGGCTCAAGGGGCCTCTTGGCCCCTAAACAGAGTCTTTGGGGGCGGGCAACATAAGTACCCGACAGTCCGCGACCGGTCACGACCAACGACCAGTTTTGGAGCTCGGCGTGGATAAAGAAACTTGGCCGACTGGACAGTATCCTATCTGGGTTGCGCTTATTTCAGCCGTACATTCATAGGTACGCTAGAGTCCCAGTAGAGCGGAGAGAGAGACGTAAAAAACAAGACTACTACGTCCTAACAACCATCTATCTAGATTAGTGCGTGTACTTTAGTAGATAGTTGTCGGGTCTATTGTTCGCTGTGAGGACACTACAGACGGTGACTACACTATATGTATATTATCCTCCTGGCCCCTGACCCGTTATGAACTGTTTTTAGTACTAGTATACACGCACGTAAGTATGTAGTAGAGAGAGCTCGGTATACTAATGTGCGTAGTGAAGCGGCCCAGGAAGATTTGGCCCAATAGCTTCTCTGCAAAGCAGATGTTGCCACTGCAGTGACACATAACCTGCAGTAGTTCCCCACGAATGCCATAGAAACGAGGTGGAAACGGGTGATCGTTGATTAGGATGCGCTGTGGCCCTTCTAACGACTACGCCGTCAGTCTGCCTGATTGGCGAAACCAACGAGTTCGTCGAGCAGGTAGGTACACTAGGTTGCAGGTAATGCGACCATCTGCCGAGAATGACATTGAATACCTAGCGTACTGCGTAGATAGTGTACTCCCCGTCGCCCTTCTACCTACAGTAGGTATCCAGAAGCGACGGACTTCTGCGACGGAGTTGGAAGGAATGTGGTCTTGTTCTGGATCTACACTACGCCCATCTAGGCATAATATTCCCGCTCTGACCTCTTCCCCATCTTAGATACTACAGGCTAACTTCTGTCATACTCGTCATACGCCCGTGTGTTTTATACATAGTTTGCCGTGTCTTGTAATGTTCCTGTAGCGATATGTACAACGATATGTACGGCATGCCATGTTGGTCCGTACGAAGCATGCAATTCCCGCCGCGGAGCGTGCCCGAGGGATGGTGTTGCAGAAGCACTAGAACACATCTAGAACCCCTGGAGAGACCCTGGCACTTGGAGTTGACCGCCAATAGATGCCTACACTGTACGATGATATGCTGCGATCATTTATGACAGCTTCAGATTATCGAGGGATCTGCTTCTGAAACAAGCCGCCATGTACTGTACACCATTTTTCAAATACTGTATGGGGTGGAATATCTACACTAGACAGTGTGCTAGCTAGCCGAAGATTCTGTTCAATCAGAACAAGGATCGACGCTTATACTAGATGCGGACCGCTGAGCCAACCTTCGGTAGCCAATATCACGTATTCGTACATCCTACATACGCCTACAATGACGAATTTATTAACATACGTATCGCAGATATCGCCTCTGGCAACGCTTGAAAGTGATTGTCTCAACTGGGAAAAGCAGATAATTAAGAGACTAAAGATTCTATTACCTGAGAGAGGCGGTGTCTCTGACCAACTACTCATGTACTTATACGAATCAAAATAAGATAGCTACGATCCAACGAGATACCTTTTCTATATATACTTGATCATTCAGACCTACATATATAGCTGCTTCTTGTACTCAGGATGGCTGACGCCACTTGGTCGAGTCGATGCAGAAACTCGCAGTTTTCCGTCAGATATATGTCTCACAAGTCGACCCGGCTCATACCACGTAATTACCTTTGATCATCCGTGATGTTTCAGGATGCTAAATTATATTACCTACAGCGTAGAGACACCCCAGCGGACCTTGCCGTACAGATGCTCGCAACGCTCCGCGATGACCGGTCGCATGCTCATCTTCCATATTTTTGACAGTACACCGACAAGAACAGCCAAGTCGGGACACGTCGGCATTCAAGGTCGTACAACACAGACTTGAGACCATACTTTACGGTTGGGGTCACCCTGAAATTCCCACGCGAGTGGTTAACTTCCGGCTCCCGTTGTGCATATCCATAACTTGGTACAACGGGATGTGAGTAGTGTCGCGGTTATGATTTATCTGAAGTTCCAACCGTTAATTGATTACGTATAGTCTCAGCATCTCCTAACAGCATTATTGTTATTCGTTGCCTCGCAGTTCAAACCCCGGACTGCCAAAAAAAAGACCACGCATAATTACATGGGGATCGCCTAGTGTACTGTATAGTAGTAATAATAACAACCATTATTATAATAACACTAACAATATTAATAACACCGAGTCTTAATGGGGATCCGATAGGATAGAATCTGGATCTATTCTGGAATTATGTTGGGATGTTGGTCCGTTAGTAATGCCCACAGGTTTGTCTTACATACAGTAGTCCGTTGGTTACCCGTTTACCCTTGGTGTCACTAAATAAAGAACTGAAACGTAAACGGTTCCCAAACAGGTAGGTAGGCGTCTTGCTGTGATTTCGTCAACCATAGTTTATACTCAGTACTGGGCTACAGTACTCAGAGATGACAAACATGCCTCAACATTTGTGGCATACATACCCCTATGTGTAGTATACATATAGATAATGAAGTGGCTCTGGCTACGCATAGTTAAAACAACCGCTTCTTAGGTTTAGCCCTTTTTACCTAGAGTAGATTAGCTGGTTAATGGCCAAGTCCAGCAGTGGACTCCCTTAACGGTGACCCGGGAATTAGAATACGGTCACCGCTTCTGTCTCGCCGAAGCAGTATCCAGTATGCTCTAGTTTTACACGTGGCAAACTTAACTTCTCCATACCAAGTTCAAAGGTCCTGTTGCATCGCTGAGGCGGCGATCTCTGCCGGACCCTACACACACAAGACAAGCTTGTTTGATGTGCCTTGCATGATGCAGAGTTTGCGTGTTGGCCTAGTGTAGTTTAGGTGAGTTGGGTGACTAGCTCAGACGCGTGTCTTGTTGCAGCGGGTCGTGCTCAAGTCTAGTAGGTATACAGATTGCTTAACACGTTCTTGGAAGAGCTCAGCTCTCCTCTTCCAAATAGCTTAACCTCGTTTATACCAGACACGCTGGACTGTTCGATCCGGGAGACAATCGCTTTAGCGGTCTGAACTTGAATACACATCTCAGCCTATTCGTCTTCGCAATGCTACCCAACATTAACAAAGTTTGATAGTATATACTAAGACGTTACCTGTTGTCTGTTACCTGTTACCTGTAACGCGTATATGAGTAAAGAACTCCACAGCAGCTATTAACACCCCCTGTGCTGCCCCTTTACAGTAGGCAGTCAATATTGTTGAATACCTACAGAATGGAAGCAGCCAATCCTGACGGAATAACTTCCACAGTCCAGGTGAGGGTCCAAAGCTAGTACCTTAGTCTATTCTATAAGTAGATAAACGTTCTTCCAAAACTGCGTAGGTATTTGTGTGGCCCACTTGATCTGCAACGCAAAGGCTTGCAACCCTGCTTTCTAGAAATTCGTTTGCGTTGCTAGCGTGCCAGTAGGTGCGCAGTACCACGGTAAATGAGTGGTACTGGTACCATAGTTGCTCCCATTAAGGATGCAGAAAAAAAACGTGTCTAATACGTGCAGTCATTAGGATAGTGCTTATAGCGCTCGAAGCGGTTTACCAGGATTCTGAGAGCACGGACGAGGTCTACTACACTTTTTGCCACAATTAAAAGTCTTTAAATACATAAAATTAGAAGCGAAAAAGAGAGGCAGGATACTTGAAAAAATACCGCAAGAAGACGGTGAAGAGTAACCAAAAAGGGGTCGGAATAATTTCGGAAAGGCAACCCATGCGATGCTCATATACCTATATCTACGTCTTCGGCCGATAGACATCAACCACTCAATCCAAAACACCACCGTGGGTCTGAATCCTGGCTCTATCTTTTACAGAAATAATGACGAAGAGCCGCGGTATTACTGAAGTCGAGTAGAAGACAGTGAAGAAATAATACCTACAAGAGAGTTGCAACGCTACGGTTGTACTCGATGAAATGACGTTAGCTATGTCACCCGGTGACAGACCCTAAAAAGAGCCTTTGCCACAAATCCCGACCCTCACCGACTTTACTACGTATTCGTCTGTGTCATCACGTCAGCAAACACAAGGCTCTCCGTCCGATGAGTGACACAGCTTTCTATTAGACAAAGAAAATGTTTCGTATACATATTACTAGCGAAGCCACCTATCTCTAAAGTTTTAATGGTTTCTGCGCAACAAACACTTATTCGTTACACATATGTATTCTGATTACTGTGACAGAGAATAGCGAGAACCAGACAACTCGGTCTTGGCGCCTTTCTGACGGAGCCACAACCCGGTGGTTATTCTGCATGCATTTGATAACACGAATCCAGCCGCTTTCACCGGTATTGATGAAATTTTTCATATATATGTCGCCTACCCTGTGTTTAGGGGGATCGCGGCTTCGCCGAAGTGGCAAATGCTTACCGCCGTATATGCAGTAGTACTACAAAGAGTTATATGGGCGAAGAAGATTTTTGGCGGCTGCTGCTTACCACTCTCCAACTGGATTGCTACGCTCGGAACGGGAGGGTGGGAGAGATACCTGTCTGCCACCGAAAAAACCTTGTCGCCGGGTTCGGCGACTGGGCGTGAGACGTGAGATGGGATCTCAATGATCTGCTTGCGCGGCTACCATGCAAATCACCCGCCTCAGGTGTCGTGACTTGGGATGCGAGAGTCCGAGTACCACCTGCAGCCGGCGGTTACAAAACAGAAGAGTAGGACCATTATGAACAAGCCAGTATTAGATGGGATTCTCTCCCCAACCGTGGGTCACGATGCTACCAACCTTAACGACGTCTCTCTTCAAGCAGGATCCCTGAAAGGCTCGAAAGATCGTGAAACCCACAACGATCCACCTTCACTTGGTACCCCAACTTAGAACAAGGTTACTGCCGATCATATCAGAAGAGCATTTCTACTGAATTAATATCTGAAGTCTTCTAAAAAGCGGGAGCGACAGAGCTAACCTTACCATCAGTTGTGTTTCGGTTTCGGATTCGGTTCCACTTGGGCTGCTCTTGTTCACAAGCAGGCCTAATTGGTTTGAAGGGTCCATGGTGCTATAAGGACCGATTACGACATCCCGCGTCAAGGGGCACGAAAGACACCTGATATCCTTCTATTGTATACACATTCGTGTCTATTTCTATTACCAATTATCAGACGATGACATGCGAGAAGATGTTTAGATTTCGTATAATTCGAACATCCACATAGTTTCAACTACTTATACAAAAAGGACGATCAACCATGGGTTGAAACACAATTGATACTCGACTATTTAGCCATTGTACAGTAGAGCACCTATTGCTGTTGCAGCTTGTCTTAACTAATAACTATTCATAGGTGGGTATCTAGATGAGAGTTAGAGTTTAGGACATTAGGATTCATGATTCATAGTATATCAATGCATCTGAAGTCATACGTAGCCGTCTCCCACGGTTATAAGACAATCGCCTAGCCTAGTATTCTTACATTAAAAGGTAGCAGTGTGGGAGCATGCAGTGCTCATTTGGTCAGACTATTGTAAGCCTCTTAGAGTCAACACTAAATTTACAATCTTTCCTTTTACCTAAATAAAGCGATACAAGAACTACAATGGTAGATATACGCCCAATTCAATGACGATCACATGGTAGCTAAGGGGTTGAAATTATCGATACTTGAGTCTAGTCAGTTGGCCCGTCGTGGTGAGTCCCTTTGCAACGCTATTCTCTCGACCAAACCCTCCACAGTGTAGACTGCTTTGTGCCATCAACACCAACTATCCAACTCTGATTATCGTTCGTTTTATAATAGTCCTTCATGATGTCACAGAAATAACGGTTGTCTACAGAAGTAAGGAAATATGATATAGGAGTAATAACGGAGGTACTTAGTGAAATGGTCGGTATATGAGCGTTGAATTCAACTGAACTACTTCGTGAGGAAGGTGAAAAGACCTCATTCTATACATTAACAATACGTCTGTGACCTCCTTGCCTCTAGTATAGTACAGAACACGAAGTGACTTCTTGACTTAGTTTACTTTTAACAGCACTCTTGTTCGTAGGTGCACGAAAACCAGGAAGTATTTGCTTTATAAAGGAACTTAATGAGGATGCATACTCTAAAGCACTTCAATCTTCTTTAATAGCAACCCAGTTACGTTGCAATTGCACATCGGATTATTGGATTTAGCACAGCTAGCTACTGGTTGAGCAGAATACTTACATTTCGTGCAAGGGGGGTTCATCGTTAATGTCTATGATGTAATATCTGTGTATGTCATTTCATATATAACTTGAGTTTAACACTACTTCGGCCCTTTAGGTTCTTGAGTATAGCTTATAAGAGAACTTAGACCAGAATTCTCAGCTTGTGAAGATATATGAAACTAGAATTACTGGCTACTTTAAAGAAAAGATAAAGTTAGTCTGTTTGCGTTTAGGGAAGGCTATTAAGGAGAAGCGGATATAGATATATTATTCATCGTAGAGTAGTGCCAAACAATGCTTAGTTTGAAGCGTTATGTTACCTTAGTGTTGTTGAAAATGACTATATTGCCTTTCTTAATTGACACTTCCACATTATTCTCAAAAAACATCAGCTCTTGGATGATGGAGACCATAATGATACCAGGACTCTCAAACCCTTAACCTAATTATTTCAATCTTCTAGGACCTAAGCTGATCAAAATTTGGAACTTTTACGACCCGCAGAGAGCCTAGTCAAACTAGGTGGAGAGTATAGATTATACTATAGTGACAGTAGGTTATCCGTGAGGAAAGCAGAGGAGTAAATCTATATAGGAGAGTTACCGGGTGCAATAAGGTAATACGAGGCTATTCAAGTGGTGTGTAGATTATACTGACTAACCAGCTAACAGCATAATTATCATGTATCACTATGGGATTTCCGCAGTCATGTCACAGGCGAGCTAAATCCTATGTCAGACACCCATCTCTAACAATCACGACAGTTTTGTTGCCGAAGTCAGGAAATATAATAATCGGGATGAAGCTCTTATGAAGTAATATCTACGAAACGTCCTCTAGTCACATACAAATTGATTGACAATACTATTAGGATATGATATGTTGTACGGCGTCATACTCAATATAACGAAATTGATGCTCTCTAAGCTCTACTTTAGACCTTATATTATCACATTTGTTTAAACTGATAGACTTAGGATTATTATTTGATACTCTTAATGATGGCGAAAAGTGCGATATAATCAGAAAATTTTGTGAGTAAGTCTATGAAGAATGATGAGTTAGTGACCATTAATAGTCCTAGGTAGCCTTTCGCAGACACTATACAAGCTACAAACCATTTTTATTTTGAGAAGAGAAAAGTCATACACCTGTAGTATTAATTCTCTATTTTAAATATCAAATTTCTAGCATACACTAAGCAAGGCACCTAGATAAGGCATAACTTCGGTGCTATAGACAAAGGTAGCTTTTGTGCACTAACTAATGGCCCGAGCTTCCTAGCAATCGCCATTCGAAATATCGATAATGACGGCAATGACGATGGTGACTCAATTAATAAATTCGTATATTCATTGGACGCAGCCACGTTGCTGATGCAAAGTATCCAAGCAAGTGGGAAACCCTAAGTCTTGGTGACAAGGCTTTTGAGTGTGAACCAACTCAACGCGCAAAGCTATCCTGCTAACGTTACGTTTACTTACTACCCAGCACTATTCCGCTGGAAGGCAGCTGGAAGATATCTGGATGAGAACTGATCGATCAAGGTCGAGGACAAAGATCCGCCAAGTTTGATCTCAATCTTGCTCTGCATCCAGTAGCCATCAGCGTGTCACGGGGAAATGATCGAAATGTGAGCCGGTATTTCGGTGACCTAGGAAACGCTCTATAAACCGCGGCATCTTCTGAACCGGAGGCAACCGTGGAGCTGTCAATAGGACATGGCGTTGATACCGCGGGAGACCGGTTCAAGGGACCTGACGGCCCCTTGACTTCGCATTAGAAAGGCGCAGCAGTTTCTGGTAAGTACCCCTTCAACGCTCTACACAAGCAATTTTCAAGGGGATTTCCACCGTATATGTATGTTGGGCGTATCGCCGATGCGACTTAATGCAGGGATGGTGAAGCTGGTTATTAATAGCATAGGCTCCTACATGCGGGTCTATTCTCAGCTTGAGCCAACAGTTAACAAGAACCTTGCTAGTCACGGGATTTAATTGCATTCTCATTGATTTATTCAAAACCATGCGTTGTGGTAACTGTACGCTACATACGCATAGGATCATAGACTAACACGCATGCAGCACATTAGTTGGAGGGAGGACAGGCCGGGAATAGAGGAGTTATGGTTGCAAATCGCCGGGGCTGTTAGCAGCTAGTGCAATGGATTCAATCAAGATCGGCCGTATTGTCTTGCTCACCGGCGGCACGATAGCCTTGTATCTTTTGCTCCGGAGGATCACGCATTCTCGGCCGGCTTCGGCCCTCGCAGACAGTCCACCACAGCCCTCATCGCGGGCAAGAGGTGTCAGGCTCTGTCAAGTTTACCCGTCTCCCGGAAGCGAAGCGACAACAGATGTCGATGTCATTGCCATCCATGGCCTAGACACGGATTCTCCGCGCACGTGGACGTGGAAACACAAAGGCCAGAAACAGGATGTCAACTGGCTGGAGGACCCAGACATGCTGCCTCAACGGATTCCGAGGGCACGGATATTCACCTGCAACTGGCCGGCTGATCTGTTCGAGGAGTCGGACCTCGTCCAGAAGACAATTGATGAATTCGCTCGTGTTCTGCTCGCTAGTATCAAGAAACGACCCCCGGTAACGAAAGACGACTCTGGAAGGGATACACGGCCAATCGTCTTTATTGCATCATGTCTTGGAGGCGTCATCCTAATGAAGGCTCTTGTGATGGCTGACCACGAGTTTCTTACTGTGGGAGAGGCTACACGGGGCATTGTCTTTCTTGCCACCCCGTTCCGTGGCACGTCGTTCCAAGACGTAGCTAACTGGGCCGAACCTGGTCTGAGAGCTTGGGCTTTTATCCAGAACAAGATGGTGTCCAACTTGCTACGAGATGTGAAATCGAACTTCGATCTTGCAGAACTCGTGCGTCGCTTCACCAGTTTCTGCCGAGCTAACGAGCTTAGCGACAGCGTGTTTACTTTTTACGAAACTCGCTCGACGAGTCTACCTCGCAAAATACTTCCTTGGCTACCGTCAAAGGGAACACCGGTACGAGTTGCTACCCAGTTGTCATTCTGCTTCTACCCTTGTGTAAATGCATTTGGCTGAGACTAACGCACCACAGCTGGTTGACAAGCTCTCCGCGACACTGGACATTGTGCCGCACCCAATCCCGCTTGATCGACCGCATATTCAGATGAACAAATTTGATAGTCCCAACGACCCGGAATACGATTTGATTGCTGATAGGATTGAAACTCTGCTACGAGCTATCCGTGAAGGACGCCCTATTGAGAAAGCAAACAAATTTGTACGCCAAAACCGTTATTCTAAAGAAACCCTAAAGATTGAACGACTTTCCGGCGACCAGCTCCCAATGGACCAATGTTACATTAACCTGATCATAGTAGAGCGCTCAATAACCGGATTAGGAGAGCACGAATCTTCGTTTTCGCTCCAGTCGCGATTAAGTGTTGAATCGCCTCAGAAAGGGATGGAAATTGCACTACCAACCCTCTTTCAAACTCGTCACACAACCAACGGTCGTATAACACCCAGACGTATTCTGATTCATGGTCGCGCCGGAGTAGGCAAAACCACATTGTGCAAGAAGATTGTGTATGAATTTATACATCGCAATTTGTGGTCAGATCTGTTCGATTGGGTGCTTTGGGTTCCATTACGAAACCTAAAGCTAGAAGAGAGGCGCAGAAGTGCCGAATACAACTTTAGAGATTTGTTTCGCCATGAGTATTTCTCTCAACACCCAGAAGGCAATGAACTTGCCGACGCATTGTGGCGCGCCCTAATTGAGACCAAAGGAGCTAGGATTCTGTTCCTTCTCGATGGTCTAGACGAAGTGTCGCGAGACCTAGAAGGAAATATGCTCTATTTCCTTAAAGAGCTCCTCAATCAGTCAAATGTCATTATCACTGCACGCCCCAATGCGACAATTCCCACGAACATCGAACCTCTTCATCTCCAATTAGACACTATTGGATTTCACTCGAATCAAGTAAATACCTATATCAAAAGCGTCTTTACCGATATGCAAACGGGCAAGCTCGATTTAGGAAAGATGGAAGAGATTCAATCATTTCTCAGTTGCCACCCGCTTATTCAAGGTCTTGTGCGAATTCCGATCCAGCTTGATGTGCTCTGCTACACCTGGAATGATTACCGTGGCATGAAACCCAATGGCGCGGATGCACAGGAGACTATGACTGCAATTTACCAAAGAATTGAGCAAACGCTATGGAGGAAAGATGCCGAAAACCTGGAGAAATGGACCCGATCTCAAATACAGGACGCCTACGACGAGGATATTAGGACGTCTACGGATGACGAGCAGAGGATCATTGAACTCCTTGCCTTTTATGGGATGTACAACGATGTTATAGATTTTGAGCCGCGGCATCGTGGCATAATATCTAAGCATTTTAAACACCACGATAGAAAGTTCCTGCTTGACAGCATGCTCGGGCGGGTTTCCTTCCTCCGGTCATCCAATCTTTCGTCTAAAGCTAACAAACGAAATTACCACTTTTTGCATCTCACTTTCCAAGAGTACTTTGGGGCTCGATACTTTGTACGGCAGTGGAAAAGCCAACAGCCACTCAAATGCCTAGGGTTGGAGGATGAAGAGAACACGAGCACTGGCCCCACTGAGTTTCTTCGTAGAAACAAATACAACGCCCGCTACGATATATTTTGGCGCTTTGTAGCCGGCTTACTATCATCGGGGCGGGAATCGAGAGCCTTTTTCCAAACAATTGAGGCAGAACCACGCGACCTCCTGGGCGGTGCCCATCAGAGGTTGGTCGCACATTGCTTGAGCGAAACGCTGCGAAGTATTCCGCATCGTATTAGATTAGAAGATCAACTGGTCCGATGGCTATTGTTCGAGTGCAGCTTCAGGCAGAAGTCGGTGCTGGCTGAGGAATTAGAGCTTGGAGTAAATGTCATGAAGAAAGCTCTGCAACAAGCACCCGAAGGGGCGCACATACTGATCAACTCGTACAAAGAACGGATGTCGGAAGAGCGAGCTCGGTTCATGGCACTACTAATCGAAGACGAGAGATATTACATGAGAAATTCAGCATTGTTAGCGCTACAAGGCCAAACGGTAGTCCAACAACATCTCCAATCTATTGTAGGATGCCTCGGCGACCAAAATTTTAACGTGAAAGAGTCAGCCTTTCGAGCACTTGAAGGTCAGAAATTGCGGAATGAACACCTTGATATCGTCATAGCATCTCTCGAAGATGAGTATTATGGTATCAGGCAGGGAGCATTACGGGTACTCCAAAGGCAGACATTACCAAAGAAATACCTTCAAGCTGTTACAGTATATCTCCAAAGCGAGGATTATGATGCTAGGAGTTTAGCAGCGCAGATACTCCATAGTCAGCCGGCTTCAGATGAACTTTTTCAGTGTATCGAACCATATCTCTACAGTGAGAATCCGGACATCAGAGCGTCAGCGCTATATGCACTTGAGGACCAACCAATATCAAATGAATATCTTCAAGCTGTTATAGTATGTCTTGAGGACGTGGATTCTTTTCTTAGGCGTGCAGCAGTCAGGATGCTGCAAACCCAGCCGGCAACAAAAGAATACTTTCAAAGTATTGCACCATATCTTCACCATGAGAATCCGGACGCTAGAGTGGCAGCGCTAGAAGCACTTGAAGGCCGGCCAATACCAAAGGAACTCCTTCAAGCTGTTATGGTATGCCTCGAAGACGATTCCCCTGATGTTAGGGATGGAGCAGTCAGGACCCTGCGAAGCCAGCCAGCAAAAAAAGAACACCTTCAAAGAATTGCACCATATCTCTCAAGTAGAATTTGGGAGGCTAGAGCAGGAGCATTGCAAATGCTCGGGCGTCAGCCAGCGATATTGGAAACCCACCTTCAGGCTATTGTAACTGGCCTCAACGACGAAATTGCCGCTGTAAAAGAAGCCGCACTGAACGCGCTCAAAAACCAGCCAATCCTTCCAGAAGAGCTCCTTAAGTCCATCTCACTGAGTCTCGAAGACGGCAACGAGAGTGTAAGAAGAGAGGCTTTAGAAGTACTGAGAAACCGGCCACCCTTGCCACCAGAAGTCCTTCGGGCTGTTGCGCTAAGTCTTAAAGAAGGTGATACGTATATAAGATTAGGGGCGCTAGATGTGCTCAAAACCCAGCCAGCCCTACCAGAAGAGCTGCTCCAGACTATTGCAGAATATCTGAATGCCGATAACTGGAAACACAAGGATGCAGCGTTAGTGGCATTCAAAAACCAGCCAAGCCTGTCGGAAGAGGTCCTGCAGGGTATCGCGATATGTCTACATGACGGAGATCTGCAAATTAAAAAAACAGCCAGAGAAGCGCTTGAAAGTCAAACAATCCTACCAAGACAGCTGCTTCAAAGTATTGCGGCGCATCTGCATGTCGGGAGGGACAACTGGGAGATGGCGATATTTCTTGCTAAGCGAGAAGACCTATCCTTAATTCCGATCGAATGTGTTGGGCTGTTCTACAAGACGCTGTTACTGAGTACTTTCGGCGCATACACGATAACTTGGCAAGACGTGGACAATGTCTCCCACATCACGATAGGCCATGAAGATTATTCCAGCGTCTGGCCAGATGGATTCAAGGATGCGATTCGGGAGACACAGCGAGAGATAGGTTTTCCTCCTCAACACTCGTGCATTGACTCCAAGAGCTAGATAAATTCCTCTACAGAAGTTACCGCTGAAGACTCCATTAGCGCAAGGGATGAACGTGTTGTACAGTTCTTAGCTCTAGTGTAGAACCACTTTGAGATGAGCTGGTAATCATCCCAACTGTGTCCTTATTTTCATCAGCCAGTCTGCAAATCGTGCAAAGGAGCCTGGAATTGCTTCTACACCACTTGACAGGTTTGTCCTCAATTTGACGTAGATGGCCCACCTGTCTATTCCTCCCGTGAAGTTACCCTATCTTCGACATCTACGTCAACACTCATACTGCCGGGACCGACGATATTTTACTCTTTATCCAACACCAGTCGCTACAGATTGAAAACCCAACGAGCTGGACATTTTGTCTGTCTACGACGGATGCCGTCGTGTTGACGCTAACGTGGATTACGATGATATAGCAACCATAGTCCCGGTGCCTTGTCTACACTCAAGGAACTTGAATGTGCACACCGCAGAAGACTGGTTCCTATCATTCCATGTCTTCTCATCCTCCCTGTCTCAGTATATGTTCTCTACCCAAGCTGATAGGTGTTGGCTATGCAAGTCTCCGATATATGATCTCTCTATATGCCTGTATACACACCATCTATTGGCCTTCTCATCATCGAGCTCAGATATCATTCGATTCCGCATTGAATCCTCAAATGACGTCCCACAGTGCTCCGCATATGACACACCATACACAGACTTGTTAGACTAAAGTGTGGCTTGACCAAAGAACGACATTCCCTGTTTGGCGCATGTCAGGGGAATCGAACCAATCAGATGAAGGCGACGAGCCACTCAATGACGTATATGACGGAGTGCCACGCACACCCTCCAAGTCTCATGTTAAGCCAGCAGACACAGCCATGTAAGTCTTACACCATCACAGAGCACATTAGATAAAACCTGCTTATGATTTACTTTGGTGCGTGAGGTCATAGCTGGTAATTGGATATCGGAGGTAGTACAATAGATGCATTAAGATCCAAATGTGCCAGGTCTTAATTTTCGTCGTCTTCTCATAGATGATTCTGCATACAACAGCTCAATGTGAAAACCTTCTGACAATAAAACTACTTGAATCGAAGTGTTCAACAAATTAACTTAAAAGGCATCCAGTAAGTAACCATTCACTACTCATATCCCGATGAAAATCCCAGAGGGCTAAAATGTCCTATCCAAACGCTGACACCCAAACCCCACTGACACGAACTTTAGCAATGGCAGACACGAATCCCAACAAAGAGGAAGAACCGAAGAAACAGTCGACAATGGAGTGGGCCAGGCAGAAATATAACGAACAATACGACGCCTGGATGCCATGGATCGAAGACACGTTCCTAAAGTACTTCACGAAAGACAACAGGACAAGCTACGTAGCGCGGGGTACGTCATCGTCATTTCTACTAGACGCCCCTATCTTCCGCATTTCATCATGCACACACCATCTAAAAGCAGACTACTTCTTTACCTCATCTCTATCTTTTAAATAACTAACGCATCATCCACACAGACGGACTCGACAGAACCAAAGTAACAGGCATCGACCAAGTCGACAAGGTCCAAGACGGCGTGAACAACCTCGCAGCGGACCAGATCGGGCAGGGCGGCATCCTCGAGCCCGTCGGCAACCTGGCCTCGGAGGGCCTGAAGCGCGCCGACCCTCGTCCAAAGAAGAGCGAGAATAGCAACAGGGGTCTCAATGTCCCTGTCGTTTCTGGACTAGGCTTGTGAAGGACGATAAGAAAATCGATAATGAAAAGGAGAGAGACGGTTAATGGATCGTAGCGTCTCCGCGATCAAGGGTAATAAAACTCTCATGTCTCTAAGGAGTTACTATTTGTACTATATTCAAGGGTTTAGGCTTG
This sequence comes from Xylaria sp. FL1777, assembly GCA_022578965.1. Lineage (NCBI taxonomy): Eukaryota > Fungi > Ascomycota > Sordariomycetes > Xylariales > Xylariaceae > Xylaria > Xylaria sp. FL1777. The sequence goes on along the minus strand of MU400547.1, from coordinate 308,159 downwards.
AAAGGCGATGTGGATATCTAATGGCGGAACGGTGTTGAAGGAATAGGGTGCTTGATTGTTTTCACAGCAATACGTAGCATAATTACGATGCCTCCTTAGTTACTACCATTTGCTGTCATGGAAATGTGATAACCTGCAGACCAAGCTTCTACTCCATGCCCAGTCCACCACAAGGGAGTTTTAAATAGAGCCACAAGCGAAAATGTAATGTTCAAATGGTATGATCGTCTTCGTTTCCATTTTATTTCGGCTTTGAAAAGGCAGCTAAATTTGTACCAAACCCCTTCGCATCATCAACTATCGCACCGTCTCAAACTTCAAGAACACGACCGGCAAACCTTACTCAATGATTCAACATCTAGATTTGGGCCATGACAAATTTAACCCTTCGAGATCGAGAAGTAGAAAGGATGTACTAAATCAATATTATAATCGATCTAGAAGAAAAATCTAAGATGCAAGATGATTGTATGGGATCTCTAGAATCAGAATGCTCCAGATTGCAAGTGAACGATGACGAATGCAAAGCATCCTCTAGTCTAGAGATCTATGATATACGAGACTCGACTGCAGATTTGATAGCTGGATTGAAAGTGGTTAGCCTCTGTTCTACACCCCTCCTGTACGGTGAATAAAATACTAACCATCGCAAGTAACTTTAGCATCACCAAAAAGCATCTTGGTTCCAGGCATGTAGAACATTGGATTTGGTACATCGGCTATAGAATATTTCTGTCAGTATTCGCAGGATTATTGAGATTAGACTAGAAACAACTCACCGTAACCAGAGGCCATTCCTCTCTTCATGACAACCACTTGCTTGCTCTTCCATGCATGAAGCACTGGCATGCCAGCAATAGGACTACCAGGTTCTAGGGCAATGGGATTGACCGTATCATTTGCGCCAATGACGAGTGTTACATCCGTATCGCCGAAATCATCGTTGATTTCGTCCATTTCCAACACGATGTCATAAGGGACACTAGCTTCCGCAAGAAGCACGTTGCATTGGCCCGGCATACGACCAGCAACCGGATGAATGGCAAAGCGCACATTAATTCCCTTGGATCGTAGCATCTTGGTGATCTCGCTTATGGCATACTGTGCTTTAGCCACTGCCATGCCATATCCCACCACAATGATCACATTTTCGGCATTAACAAGTGCTTCCGCGGTCTCATCAACGTTGGTCTGTACCACTGTGCCCTCAACCTTGAAGTCCGTTGTCGTAGGTGCTGATATACCGCCAAATAAAACATTTGTAAGCGACCGGTTCATCGCAACACACATGATGTATGAAAGAATAGATCCGGACACGCCTATGAGGGCGCCTACGGATGTGAGTAACGGGTTCTCTAGCATGAACCCTTCGGCTACCAGAGCAAAACCACTGTACGCATTGAGAACAGTAATGACAACAGGCATATCAGCTCCACCTATAGCAGCTGTGGTAGTGTACCCCTTAGCGAAGGAAAGGATAGTGTTGGCTCCAAGTGCACAGGCAGCGATCATGGGAGATCCAGGTGCCATTGTCACAAAGGCACCCATGGTTGCGACATTGGTGGCAAGCATGCCAGAGTTGATTGCGTGTCTTCCTCGGAGCACGAGGGGTTTGGACGACATCTTCCCAGCGAGTTTCATAAAAGCCACGATGCTTCCAGTAAAGGTAATACCGCCTATCATGACGCCCAGATAAGCTGCAACCAGATGCAGAGTGTTGACATGGTCGAGACTACCCATTACACTCCCAATACTTGTCAATACTGCTGCTAGACCTACAACAGAGTGAAGGGCAGCAACGGTTTGAGGCAGATCTGTGGGAGTAATGCGCTTCCCAATAACGAGTCCGAGAATACTACCAATAGTAGCGAGAGTTCCAAACTGGGTGAGAACCTCTGGACTGAATCCAACGGCGAGCAGCGAAGCTAGTACACCTGAACTGACACCAAGAATACCTAGCAAGTTGCCCATTCGTGCTGTGGCTTGAGTGGCCAAGCCAGAGAGCGAGCTGATGCATAGCACAGAGCTCACCAAATAACCGGCTTGCACAAGTCCGGCGGCGCCAGTTGAAGCAGCCGCAAGGAAGCCACCGCCAAATAGGACACCAGGTATGGCCCACAACCAAGGGTACTCAGGAGGGTCGGTTGGTCCTAAGAGGTAAGTTAGTACGAATGTTCACGACTTCTGCAACGTTGGGAAATGCTGCATACTCTTGAACATATCCAGCATTCTCTTCGTAATAACGAAACCGCCAGATACATTAACGAAGGCTAGAAGTACAGATGCAGCACCGAGAGCCTGAGGAATAGTCTCTGGGAGATATCCACCCCCCATGACAAAAAAGCCACCAATGCCAACCATTCCTACACCATGTTAGCGCTGCCGTCGTTTTGCCTGAGTCGTACATACCAGATATGGCATTCGTGACACTCATCAATGGTGAATGAAGAGCGGGAGTAACACCCCAAACTACACGATATCCGATGAGAGATGCGAGCGCAAAGGTGAAAGCATTTCCCATGAAGAGAGGACCAGTTAGTTTACCAAGGGCTAGAGCAGTACCCATTCCAGCAGTGACGCCCGCAACTTCTCGCGATGTCTTTTGGAAAGGTGTCAAGGCAACCACCGCTTCCTCAGGTTTAGGAGCAGCTTTGGGGGCAGGGGTAGGAGGCGGAGCTGGGCGAGGTGCAGGAGGTAAGATGTCACCATTAAGGGTCACAATAGCACCCCGGACAACCTCATCGGTCAGGTCAATCCCGAACGACTTGTCCTGAGGCGCCATTGACAGCAGCAGCTTCACAATATTGTTTGAATAGAGCGTTGAGGATTGGGTAGGCAACCTCGATGGTAGGTCAGTGTAACCTATGGTATTCATGAGTAATAGATTGGTTTGAGAAGTGCATGTTCCTTACCGATGATTTTCACATCATTGTAGGTGACCAATTTGCCAGCTACCGTTTTCTCACAATTGCCACCCGCTTCAGCCGCCAAATCCACAACAACGGAGCCAGGTTTCATAACATCAAGCATATCTTTCGTGATCAATTTCGGCGCGGGTCGGCCTGGAATCAAAGCAGTGGTGATGATAATATCGACATCCTGGGCTTGCTCCTTGAATAACTTCATCTCGGCTGCAATGAACTCGGGAGACATTTCCTTGGCGTAGCCGCCTGCTCCGGAACCATCTTCCTCGATTTCAACCTCGATAAATTCAGCGCCGAGAGATTGCACCTGTTCACGAGCGGCGGGTCGTGTGTCAAAGCCCCGGACGATCGCACCCATCCTTCTGGCGGTTGCGATAGCGCTCAACCCGGCGACGCCAGCACCGATTACCAGAACCTTGCATGGTGGGATTTTTCCTGCTGCAGTGACCTGGCCTGTCAAAAAGCGACCGAAGTTATTTGATGCTTCGAGGACGGCTTTATAGCCTGCAATATTGGCCATAGAGCTCAGAGCATCAAAGACTTGCGCACGCGAAATGCGTGGAACCATATCCATGGCGAACGAGGTCACTTTGCGTGCTGCAAGGCGTTCAACAATATCCTTGTTCTGGGCTGGCTGCAGGAACGAGATGATCGTTGCATTCTCCTTCATGCGGTCAATTTCTGCTGTGTTTGGGCCACGAACTTTCAGAACAATGTCAGCTGTACCCCAGACAGCGCCGGGCTCAACGATAGTAGCCCCCGCTTTCTCGTATGCCTCATCGAGAAAGCCGGCTTCAACACCGGCGCCTCGTTCAACTATAACCTTCCCAAACCCCTTCTTTTTCAGGAGAGCTACATTTTGAGGTGAAATTGCGACTCGGCGCTCATTTGCGAATGTCTCCCGTGGGATGCCAACCGTGAGATTAGCATAGGGTACTGATGAGGGTTCGACAACGGTCGAGTACGAAGTGGCTGGAATTATTCTGACTGCAGGAGCCCGGTTGGCAACAAAGGGCTGCTTCGGCACCGCAGGCAACACTGTAGGCTGCTTCGCATGGGTGCTGTTCCACTGACGACAGACGCCAACGGCATTCGGGGGAGCAAGAGGCGTCCCATCTACGCATGGCGTTGTCTTAGCACCAATGACAAAGTGGCAGGATACATGCCCAGGGAATCACGCATATGCGTGGTATGGCGACGAACCTAGGAAACGCGCGACAGCTCTGCGTGTCAGACGGGTTGCACAAAGAGTGCCATGATTAGCGACCAGCACCGGGCGGGAAAAAGCAACGGGAATCATGCTGGCGGCAGCGAGCAACAAAAGCCGGGGGCCATGCAGTCAGACAGAGCCAACTCAGTACTCGTGTATGCGATCTCCCACACCTTCTAGAGCAATGCTAACTCTCACATCCCAAGAGCAGAAAGGTTCATAGGGACAACAGGGTTGGGAAGAGCAAAGGACAGGCAAAGCCAGGAATAAAATGTCTCAGAGAGAAAGAAAGAGGAGGGGGAAATAGGGGAGGAAATGAAAAACAACATTTACTTTGTACGTGAGAGTAAGGAATTGCACAGGTGGAGGAATGAACATTATAGAGCAAAATGACGGCAAATGAGACGTCGTTCCGTCCATCCCAGTCCTAGTCTATGCTGGCAGGTGCCAATCCGTTACGGTAGGTAGGTAGCTAATCTGCTCCTATCCATGATCCTTCCTTCTTCTTTCCCCTCGTCTGCTCGATGTACAAACACAAACACGGGCAATAATACATACCAGGTACATAACAATACGCAGTATGGGCAAGTGTGCGTCCGCGTCGCCCCCTCCCCCGCGAGCTTTCCGCCACCACATGGGCAGCTTCGACACTTGCAACCTCCGGGATTTTCCCTGTAACGTCCCCCTGCTGAAAACCCCCATCACAACCCATGCAAGTTCTCCGCTTTCCTAGATCAGCCGGCCACCGTCCAGGGTGAGAGTGGTGGATTTGGCAGGTCCAATGCGGTCCCGGCCATTTCTTCTGGTCTGTCGAGGGAGCACGACGCCAACCGATGGAACAGAAGGTTTCATTGCGTGTTACCTACGGGTGTTCTCGGCCCTTACAAAATAGCCGCACTGCTTGTGAGACACGGTGGCTGTCGCTGTCGCTGTCGCTTTCTTTTAGGCAAGCAAGTACCGGTACTACTACTATATACTGTAGTGATGTCAACTAAAATACTATATGTACGTAAGTAGTTGGAGGCAAGTATGTAATAAGCCTGCGGCGCAGCGCTAGTCGATGTACTGTACATATACACTAACTACACTACACTAGAGCGTTGTCTGGGATCCCCGCGAATGTGGGAATGCGGGGAAAGTGGACCGCGAGCCCCGTTCCAGCGCCCACTTTCTGCCCGCGCGTTTCTGCCCACCCTCATGTGATGGTCAGACGAGTATGGTATACTTAATCGAATTCAGCTGTAACACTAAAGTTGCATGTGTTTCAAGTCAAAAAGCGAAGGTAACTTTTAACATAGACCACGGAAAGAACTAAATAGAATGGGGAAAAAGAAGGGTTTCAAAATGCTAAGTATAGCGATAAGTACAGCAACAAGATAGATTACGTTGGGGTAAAGTCTCTACTATAACCGGAATTATACTGCGTGCTACATATACATACTCGGCTTAACATGACAAATGTCGCAGCAAAATAACTTAAGCGCGGATGCTGTAAAATCCTACCTCTCGGATCTCTACGCATATTCTTCCATAGGTACGCGTTAGCGACGACCGAGCAAGATTGGGGCCCTGGATGACCTCTGACGCTGGGCGTAAGTACCAACCCAGCCATTGGCTTGGAGAAAAGAACTCGAAAAGAGAGTCTAGGAATACATGTCCGATTAGCCGTAGGGTTCTACGTTTTACCCTCCCTGATGCGCACGAATAATTGGGCCTAGCGTACCGGTAATCGCCTCTTTTTGCTCAGGCTGGGCTCAGTACATCCTCAGGTAAGCGACTGAGGAAGTACCTACATAATGAGAATTTATGTAGGTACATAGCTAAGGGCTTGTCACTACTTTGCTACCAGTTTTGATACCCTGAGTGCGAAGCTGCTTGGAGTATGCCCGCCGCCAATAGTGCATCAAACTGTCTCGATCTGACGTAGCTCTAAATTCCCTTGGTGAGGAATAAAAAGACGACCAATTTCCCGCGAAGAAAGGACAAGCACAGAGCAAACCCGTACTTAAGAGGTTCCACGATAGAGGTTCATATCATCAGCCCCATAGAGTCCTCTCGATTAGCTTGCCACATCGCTGAGCAAAGTACCGAAAAACGCCCGGGATATTTGACTGGCAGTGATCGATTCAGTCAAGATCGATAGCCGTAACTTTTTAGAAGTGTCCAGAGGAGTATGATTTTGAACGTCGCAACAGTTGAGGCCAACGAAGTGCGTTTCCCCATTAGACGGGAGCTTCAATTTCTCTTCATATTTGTACCGTGCCGCACAATATGGAGCTGCCATCTTATTATCATCTGCAACGTCAAAACGAGCGCCATGGTCAAAGCCGGAGGCGAATGAATTCGAGATGATTCCGATAGAGAGCCACATGCGAAGATGTTGCTAAGATATTCAATAGGTTGGCAGATTGATGGGAAACTGCTACCAGCCGACCGTCCTAGATGGATAAAGTCTAAAGTGAACAGAATCACCTGTAACTCGCACCTGCCGGGTTGTTCAAGACTAAGACCGGCTGGTAGAGCATGACTGCTGGTAGCTACCATTTGTTGTTCTTGTCTAAGACCATCCTACAGTCATCTCACTTCCCTCTTAAAGCATCAATTGACATGACATTTGGGCTCAACACATCAATCAAACGTGCTTGCTGTCAAGAATCTTTTTTCTTCATTCTAAAGCACCTGAAGCCGTTACAGTCGACAAAATGTCCTAAGAGCAGCAGACCCTGTCCAATATCCAGCTCGTCGGAAGAGTTGGCATTACTCCCTCTGGAGAGCGCCCCATTGACGGTATCGTCCAGAAATGCGAGGAAGAGCTGTGCCTTGACCCTACCTATGTGCGAGCCAACATCAGGCCGTGCGGTACCAATTCATTCCAACTTACCACGACCGAGTCAATGGAAACTGGTTGCCAGCATCAAGTCCAGTATCTCTACGAGATTGAGCTACGTCAAGACGTTGTTCCACATATTGGGCATGGAGAGGTCGGAGAGATTGAACTTTTGACCATTGATCAAGTCCGGGAGGCTATGGGAAAGAGTGAGTTCAAGTTGACCTCCGATATGACATACATGGCGTTCATGATTCAACATGGCTATATCAACGCAGAGAATGAACCGGATCTTGTCGAAATCTGCTCGCGGCTCAATCGCTACCACCACCTGTTAATTGTCTAAGCATTATAAATCTTGCAGTCCGACGCTTCTATTGTTACTAGCTTCGATGCTGGGGATACAGCCTACTCGTCCACATGCTCTTGATAGACCCTGCGCCAAAGAATACCAGTAGCTGGCAGGTTGAGAAGATGCTTAACGAAGTAGGCATCTTCGCCAATCATAATACTCTTCCTAGTGACGTTATTCCACTGGTTTCGGGTCTGCGTCTTACCACCCCGTCGATGGCCATCAGGGCATGTAGTCTAGTGACTTCGAGGGGGTAGTATCTGATTTGGTTTATGAAGTTGTAGATATCCGTATATGTTAATTACGAACAGCTGGACCCACGGAAGAACGATGTAATGTGATCGAGTTAGGGATTGAAAGCGAGGAACCAATACTACTATCTAGACTGTGGTCATTGAAGAAGAGAGTGGCGCACATCGTCCTGCGCTTTCTTGGTCTATCCTATCTGTACGGCAGCTTGGGTTAGGGGCAATGTGGCTAACACCTATAGTGGCACATACGACTTGTAGAGATCATGGGTACCAGACTAAATGATAAAATAGTTAGTTAAGCTCTGCGGTTGACACATAGGCAGCCTGTTTCAAAAGAAACGGTCACCGTTTCCTCTTACGGCCATAACACGTCCCCCTTTTGGTAAATACCTACATAAGATTCACCGTCTCAACCCGAAACATGTAACAGCGCAAGCACAATAATTCTCAATACCGATTAGCTATCAGTAGATGGGGGTTCTCTTTTGAACGTAGACATATATTTGATGAACAGAATCCGAGCAGTCGATGCAATACTTCGTGTTGATGTTGTGCCAACTCAAGCGCAAAGACTGCCGAAAGAGAATAGTAGGGGACTTAATGACAAGTGAGATAATTAATCCGTTCTGTGACTGTAGATAAGGTACTACTCTAAAGCCAACGAGATGAGAGAAAATGAAAGAACTGATGGATCAACAAATAAAATAAAACCTCTAGATAGATCCTTCTCAGACTCGTTGCAACCGTAATTACCATTTATTTCTTCTGTTCTGTTAGATAGAAAGAACCATGCACATTCAACTGGGCTGTTTACACTTTTTTTTTAAGCTTTTATCTTAGGTAGCTTTTATCTTAGCTAAAAGAACAACTGCGTACCTAGGTTAAAAAGGTTAAACACGTTAGGTAGCCCCACCATAGCTCGTTCCCTCTGGACCTATGTATGGCGTCACCACCACCCGTAATAGAACTTCCCTCAACCCTTCATTCGACTAGCCATCAGCCAGCCAGCCAGCCAGACTTGGTCTCTCAAACTCAATTGCCGGAAGTATTAGCTCCGAAACGTCTCAGATCGCGTCGCGTTGGCATTGACTGAAGCCCTTGGGCAGTCTGTACTCAACCAACCGACCGACTCACTTGTAAGTGTCTCTCAATAGGTGGCCGGAGATAGCTGCGGGACGAAAAACGACTCCAATTACCCACGAGCTCAGCACATCCCCCCCTCCCCTCAAATTAACCAAGATTTAAAGGATCCCGAGCACAATGTCCTTCACCATCCGAACCCTAGCCCAACGCTCCGCCGCCCTCCGGACACAAACAAGGCGACAAGCCCTGTGCGTGCGTGTGGGAGTCGTGTCGAGGAGGGGATACGCAAGCGTGCACGAGGTGGCGGCGAAGACGAGCGACACGCCATGGTAAGCACATCTAAGCCAAGACATCCAAGGACAGCTCACAGAAGCTAAGCTAACACATGCCATTCCCTCCCCCCAGGCTCCTGAGCGCCATGGGCGTCACGGCAGTCGGCCTGGCCTACCTCCTATCCGGCAGCCCGAAGAAATCGGGGGCGCACGGGCCGGCGTCGGCCGAGGCGATCGCGGAGCACCACGCAGAAGAGAAGCACGACTCGACGGCGTCGGAATCAGAATCGGAGTCGGAATCGAAGCCTGAGTCCGACGCGCCGCAGTCCGGCGACGATAACAAACCGGAGGACGACAGCGCATCAGACAAGGCGTCGCAGGAAGGGAAGGACGTACCCTCGCCGTCGGGCGATAGCTCGGATGTAGCGACGAATTCGGACGAGAAGAAGAAGAAGCAGAACGACGAGGAAACGAAGACGGAGGAGGTATGCTTCTCTCCCCTCCCCTCTCTCTCACCCCCAACCCCTCCCTCCCTCTCCTCCTTGGTTTCCCTAGACTAGCGCTCCCGATGAATCTCAATCGTCGTAATCCGAGACTAGGCAACCTCACTAATCTGTGTACAGACTACCGGTTCCTCCGCGACGCCCAGCAAGAAGACGGGCGGCGAGGACTCGGGCGAGGATCCCCAAAAGGACAAGAGTAAGGACAAGGACAAGGGCGAGGGCGAGCAGAAGGGTAGTTCGAAGAGTTCGAAGAAATGAGCGGCGCTATTTATCGTATTATTATTATTGTGTAATTTATGTATTGCTAAGAGAGATCTCACTTTAATTTTAGAGAAATGTTATAAAAGAGTTGAGAGGAAGGCTCCGGTTTCGGGCTGATGATATCTGCCTTTGGTCGATGTCGCGTCTGTGTATTTCTGGGAGCTCCTAGAACCCAGCCCGCGGTAAATATGCCGAGATTCCCTGAAGACGGAACACAATAGAGAACGTCCACGGTCTCTTGATACCTAAGACTGCAGTCAGATTTATGAAACTCATGTCGATCTCGAAATTCCCTGTTCTCCATCGATTCACGTTAGCTAGCACGCAGTGCAAATGATGTCATTCTTGGTTGTATTGCTGCATTCTATCGACCTACACGCAACAAGCTCTTCTGGTCAATGCGACAGTTAGTTATTACAATAAGAATCTTGTAAGACTCTAGATCTCCCATATTTTCTGAAGAGTCTTTGAAAACCACATAATGAAGCAATCCATTCCAGGCAAACTAAACGGCAACAGCTGTACTCGCAGCATGCCTGCCATGGTATTGTCTTGTTCTCTTCCATCGACGCCTGAACGTCCGTTTACCATCCGATACTATGCAAATGTAGTGAGAACGCGCAGAATCTGATTGCTGCGCGGAGGGGACACAAAGGAAATTTGTATTGTCTTGTGCGCCAGAGTAAGGTTTTTATGGAGCCGCCCAAGTCGATGTCATTCCACAAACATCTGGCATTAGAGATTGTTGAAGAAGTCAAAGTCCAGCCAAAATGTCAAGGCCGTGACACGGCACGAGCAAGATGTTCTGATCTTTGAAATTATAGCCGGCTTTTTTTTTCTTGGAAGTTAGTTTATTCGTGGGCGGCCGTTCAATTCGTAAGAGCGTGACAAATTATTTCTGCTCACGATGGTGTTGTGGATAAGTGCTAGGCATAGGTAGCATCGAGCACACGCATAGCTGTTATGACGGCCTCAAGCTGATAGATCGACGAGCTCTAGCATGATTGATAGAGTAGCAATGGCTCGCCTACATTCTCGATCTCGGGTATTGTGCATTTCAAATCAAACGCTTTGGATAGAACAATTTTGAATATCTGTGAAGAAAGTGAGTACAAACTTTGTTTAAAACCTGTGGATCTAGCGCCGGCAGTAACAATACCTTTTGAACGTTGATACTATGGCTAGTGCTACTGAATATCAGCGAAGCACGCATGGCCTTGGCGAACCGCCGTGCCTAGAAATAGTTGGTCAGTTGAGCTTGAGGCCACACATCAATAAGCTAGCATACCTGATTCGATATCTCCTCTTGCTCTTCCCGCGAGAAGTTGACGAAATGATCGTACTTGGTGCCAACCAAAACCGGAATCGCAGTTTTGTTGAACCCCCGGCCTTGGCGGTACCACTCCTTGATGCTGTTGAGCGTGCTTTTCCTTGTCAAATCGAACATGAACAGGATGGCTACCGCATCGTTGCAGACGAGCGGCAACATGTTGACGAACTCCCTCTGGCCGCCAAGATCCCATATGCTGAACGTAATTTCGGTGTTACGGATGCTGATTGTTTTCTCCATGAAATTGACGCCAAGAGTCTGGATATAATCTTCGTCCCAGCTGCCTTCGACATATTTCACCATTAAGGACGTCTTGCCGATTTGGGCATCGCCTACCATCCCAACCTTGATGACAACCTGGTTCCGTGTGCTAGCCTGGTCGGCGCCGTTGCTGCCCCGGTCACTGTACGTAGTCTGCCGATCCCCCCCGGCACCGGAGAGACCGGACGGAGGTCTTGATATTGACTGTGGATGAGCGGTGGCCGGGGGTGTCTCATAGCGTCCGTTGAGGTCTGCCTCGTCGGGGTTTTGGCTGCTCGTTAGACCCTGGTCAGGGGACTGCGACTGCTGATGATATAGTTCATGGCCATTCTGATGGGGGGCGATATGGGGGCCTCCTTCGATGTCGGGGAGTGTGTCGGGGAGTGTGTCGGGCAGCGTGTTGGGAAGCGTGTTGGGGAGCGTGTCGGGGAGCGTATCATCGAGGTGTTCGTGGGGCCCGGGAATGGGGACAGTATGGAAATCTTGCTCCTTGATATCCATGGCATCCATGGCCACGTGGAACTGGCCCGAAGACCCGACAGTGAGATTAGGCGAATCTACAACGAAGGACTCCATGGGATATGCGAGACAGCGGGATCGTCGTCAAGGTGTGTAGGAGTCCTCGTGTGATCGGAGTCGGGATCGAGGATGCGCTGGAGTCTCAGCTTGGGGCTACGAGCAGGGGTTCGTAGAGTAGCAGTGGAATTTGTGACGGGGCCTCGTCTGAATGCCGAGGAATGTTCCACGTGTGCTCTAGTGGAGGAGATGTGTGTCAGCAGCCGCAGCTTTGACATAGGGATCGAGGCTCGATGCAGCACGGGGCGTCAATTAGGCCATGAGCTCGAGCTGTGTCCCGATCCAAGGTTGAGACTTGTGAGACGAGATTGGGGGCGAAGAAGGGCGAAAGGCGGGCGAAGGCCAGGAATATGGAGAGAAGTGAAGAGCGCCAGACAAGGGGAGTAGGAAAAGGGAAAGGGAAAGGGAAAGGGAATGGAAGGGAATGATTCGAAGCTCGATCCCGGCACCCAGAGCAATGGACCTTGGTGTGCTGATGAAATGCAGACGTACCTTGGAGGAAACGCAAAAGAAAAAGAAGGGAGTGTCGGTAGTGAAATGGGATTGTAATGCGGACACCCTTTTCTGGCCTGGCCTGGACGCTATCTTCTGCCTATCCAGGTAGGTTAGGTGCCTTAAGTCTTGATATTAAGTATGTAGAAAATGAGATGGGGATGAGAAGTGCTGAGACCGACCCACTAGCTTATAATTACGGCAAGCCGCCGGTCGAAGCTGTTGGCGTTGGCGGTAGCGGTAGCGTTGGCGGTAAATGGCAGCGGGGGACACGCACAGACGCAGGGACTGGAGGGGAACGGGCGCACGGGACAAGACAATACAACCAGAACAAATACCTACATATGTAGTCGAAGCTACCTTACCTGTAGTGTAAATTGGATAGTACTTTTACCTGGTGGATTTTTGTAGTTTACCTTAGATATTTGGGGGCCAAAACGGGAGGGAGATGTGGTGTAGCAAGCGTGTTGTCGTTGTACAATGTCCGTACTAGTTGCTATTGTTGTTGTTGTTGTTGCTGTCTCGCGTCATAAAATAATCACCACTCATTAGCCAAGGTAAAGCAGATACAACACTAGTAAGACTACCTATTGTATAAGTAGAGCATCATAAGCACAGCTATACTACATACTTAGTAGGTACACGCATGTTTCTCTTCGAAACAAATGTGCTGCGTGATGATGTTTACTATTGGTTGCGTTTCCTCAAGACAGCCGAGTCAGAATTCGGCACTAATGTGTAGATGAGCGAATGAAATCCAAGGAGAGAGGACGATTCGGGCAGCACACTAAGGGAAAGACGCGACGCGTGACATGTCCTATACTAGTTATCTTGCTAGGTTAACCTACCTTCCTACCTTCAGCTGGTGAGCCAGTCAATTACGGTATGTCGCAGATATATATGTACATCATAGTAGCTTGGGAAGAACCCGTAGAAACGCACAACTTGGCGGTGCGCGTGGAAACCATGCGGTGGGAAATATGTTTGGGTATTTATTTTATGGAAGCGCATGCTGTGCTGTCTATTTGTTGTTTTAGGCTGCATTCAGAAGGTTGCCAGGGGTTTCTATTCAACAACTGACAGCACTGTAATATGGACAAGTTACCTGGAAGTGAAGCCCACTTTCTTCCACTCCACTGACGCTTTTTTCAAGCCACATAACAATGGATTACCTACACAGTCTATTGCTTAGCCACACAACCCCACACTGCCAGATATGAGCACAACGAGGGGTAAAGTTCTTAAGCAGTGATTGGCTCAGCTCTTTAACCTATCTCATTACCGTAGCTTTATTTACCCTGACACTGTAGATACACAGCTTCGCAAGCAAGCAAGGCACAGTATAAACATCTTATCCGGGACAACTCGGCCTACGATCCCCTGTCGGCCTTATCTATCAATGCTAGCTCGATGATATCAACCAACTTCCGTAGCCCGCTTCCTCGATCCCAAAGCTTCGTTCGACCCACGTGAAATCATACCACACCAACTCCCGCCTCACTGATTTCTTACCATTGATTGAAATTCACCCTTTTCTCCCTCCCAATCATGGCCTCAATTGCGCGGTGCCTGCGGGCAGTTCGGCCCTCGACGCTGTCTCGTCTTCCCCAGATGCCTCGGGTCCGGTCGAATTGGCAAGCGACCTCTCTCCGGACCTTCTCTACGTCTCCGATAAGTAAGGCTCTCCGATGTCGCCATTCTCCGCCCGGCTCTTCTTTCTCCCAGCGTTCCTCCATTTCTCCATCCCTCCAGCGGCCTTAATTCTGCTTCCAAGAGAAAGGCACCGCTGGATGGGCTTTATAATGAGTACGAAAGAAGAAGAAGAAGCAGGAGGAGAAGAAGAGGAAGAAGATGTTTCCCCATTGTTGAGCGCGCAAGCATATAGCATAGACTAACCCGTACCGTGCCCCCCTACCTTCACAGGAGATATCCGCAAGTACACCAAGGACCACGAGTGGGTCGACCTGAACGCGGACCAGACGACGGGGGTGATCGGCATCTCCGAGTACGCGGCGGAGGAGCTTGGCGACGTCGTGTACGTGGAGCTGCCCGAGGAGGGCAAGGAGCTGGTGGCGGGCGACACGCTGGGCGCCGTGGAGTCGGTCAAGAGCGCCGCCGACATCAACAGCCCCATCGCCTGCACCGTGACGGCCGCCAACGCCGCCCTCGAGGACAAGCCCGGCGTCATCAACCAGGTGCCCGAGGACGACTCGCACGGCGGCGGCTGGATCGCCAAGGTCACCGTCGGCGAGCAGGGCCGCAAGGACTTCGAGGCACTCATGGACCTCGAGGAATACAAGGCTTTCACCGGGACTACCGAGCACTGAGAGACGAGACGAGATGACGGACGGACCGGGGGGGACATTGGTTGATAAGACCAGGGGGGTTCGATTGGTGGGCGGGATCCTTTGCATTTAATGGTTCGTTTTCTTTTTTTAGATTATACCTTCGGCCGGCATAGGACTAGCAAAGGCGGTGTTCAACAGAAAGAGAAAAAGAACGGGCTCAACCTTGTATCATAGGCATCGCGTGGGGTATTCTTTTTTGTTAAATATGGACGAATGGCCCGAAGCTGCGCAATAGCAGAGGTGTCTACAGAAACGGGCGGCCATATTGCCTCCTCTCATCGTCTTCATCACCAGATTGTTTTGATTTCGCCCGCCATGAAATGGTACAATGCCGCCCCCTCTCTATATGTCATCATAAGTCATCATCGTGAGATTGTGTCTCTTATACGGGGTCTACGCTGTGCCGTGCACGTCTCTATTTATGCCGGCACCCACGGCTCCGCCTGGTCTCTGCTCGCCTCGCGATCTGCATTGATGACGTCCAAGATAGCCTGCGCACCATTGTCCACCAGCATCTGCGCAACTTTCTTCCCGAACGCGACGGCCTGCTCTCTGGTAGTGACCTCCTCGACGCTCTCCGCATCCGCAGCCTCCGTGCCGTCGATGCTGACTACACATCCCGTGAGCCGCAACTGGTTTCCCTCCAGCCACGCCGTCTCGACACCAATCGGGACGCTGCAGCCGCCCTCGAGCGTGCGCATGATGCTGCGCTCCGTCTCGATCGCCAACATGGCCTTCTCGTCCTCAAACGGCTTCAGCAGCTCGAGCGTCTTCGCATCGTCCGCGCGCGCCTCGATAGCAAGCCCGCCCTGTCCCACGGCATACAGCATACCGCCGCCCTCGGTGGTCCTCTCCAGGTACTGCGAGATGCGGGCGTGTCTGCTCGTGCGGTGCAAGCCGGCCGCAGCGAGGATGAGAACCGCAAACTCGCTGTCGTCGGCGTCGAGCTTCTGCAGTCTCGTGTCGATGTTGCCGCGCATGTCCTGGAACCGCAGCTTCGGGTAGCGACGCTTGATCTGCGCCATGCGACGCACGCTGCTTGTGCCCACGACGGCGCCCTCCGGCAGGTCGGCCAGCGTCTTGTACTTCCCTTCGAGCCCCTTCTTCACGACGACGACGTCGCGCGGGTCCTCGCGCGGGGTGAAGCAGGCGAGCGCGCAGCCCTCCGGCAGCGACGTCGGCATGTCCTTGGCGCAGTGGACGATGACGTCCAGCTCATTGGAGAGTAGCGCGGCCTCCAGCTCGTTCGTCCACAGCCCCTTGCCCCCGAACTTGTACAGCGCCGTGATCTTGTCCTTGTCTGCTGTCGACAGCATGCCGCGGACTTCGAAGTCGATGTCTGGGTGCAGTTTCTTGAGCGACGCGACTACCCATTCGGCTTGCACCAACGCCAGCGCCGACTTCCGTGAGCCGATGCGCACAAGCGGTCTCTGTGTGTTCGTGCCCGAGGGCGCTATGATAGGCTTCGTGGCTGAGGTAGACATGGTGGTTGATGCGAAGGTGTGGAGGAGAGAGAGAGAACTCGTCGGAGGGTCGGGGAAGATCGGGGGGGTTCCAATGGGGTGAAATACTGTGGTCGACGGGGGCGAATGATCGATTGCGTGCGGTCGCACCTGTTTTCTGTGGTGGAAGTGAGACGAAGGCACAGGACTCGGGACAGGTTGCCACAGGAGAGAAAATGCTGTAGGTGAAACGAGACTGCCAGAAGCGAACGCGGTCTGTGAATTGGTTGTTGGCTGTAAGTAAAGCTGTTTTTAGCGGGGCAAGAACCGAATCGCGGGGCAAAATCTACTCCTTCTCCGTCCAGGCTACCCGGCAGTAGATACATAGATACACAGCTTACTACATCCACCTCTTAGGTAGGTAGGTACTTTTACCTGAGTCAGGTCGGCAATTCCTTTTGTTTTGTCTTTTACCCCTATTTATAATTCATCTATCTTAAGAATTTGATTTTGATTCCGATCAATTCAAGTTAAAATAAATCTCGTACACGCTCCATTTAATCTTTCACTGCCTATCGGTAGCAAAGTATCTATCTATCTCAAGTCGATGAAGACAGCTTTCCAAGGATATTTGTCACTTGTTCATACCAAACACTAAGATTATTAAGATGGTATTACACTCCAAGTATTTTTTACTGGAGTCTCGATGTTTTATTCTATTTCCCGTCGGAGATGCCCTTTGACGTGTCATCAAACTACCAGTTACATATACATATACGACTTATTCGTTAATCATGAGATGACGCTGTCAAGCACACCGACGTTACTAACAATGAAGCACAGAAGAACAAAGGTACCACTAGGTAGGATATCAAGTAGCTGAAGTTTGACTACTAGTAGTGTTCGAGTGTAGATGAGAATCCTGTGAGTCCTACTACGATGCATTATTCTCAACTCGGTGTGCCCGTGTTAACATACACAGCAGATATATCTGTCAAAGGGAGACACCGAGAGTTCATCGGACTGTGTCTCCATAGGACGGCGCGTCATTTGTGTCCATAGAGATATGATGTAGCCCTTCCTATGGCGAAGCGGCTATCCGCATCAGATGCTCTATGTAATACTATCGAGTGTTTGGGCTCAGAATGAATCGTCAGCGGCATAATGGTGTTGCCTTACCGTGGCACGAAGGCTGCGTCTAGGCATACCATTTCCGTTTCACAATGACTGCAACCTAACGAGAAGATCTGCCATTCAAGTTGATATCAACCGTCGCATTCAGAATTCTGTCAATGCGTTGCGTGTCGTCGGTCTCGCAAGGGAGGTTTCATTGGGAGTACGATCTACCGAAAACTGCGAGGAAGGAGGACATATCGACTCATATTTCGCGTCGAACTTCCGTATATTGATAGAATAATGTCACAAAGATGCGTCGAAGCCCGATCGCAACCCGTCTGCCCGTCATGCTCCAGCTATGGCCCAGGTTTTGTGTAGGTGTGGGCATATACAAACTCATACGGTTCAAGTTTCCTAGTGGCAAGTCGTATAAGAAGACCGACGGCGACGTTGCCAAGTGGAAGAGGTCTTGTAGTATATACCCCGGGAATCTCAACTAAACATATTTGCTTCCTCGTTTTATTAGTAACTTTGCATCAGGGCAATCTACCATGCAGATCCACCATCTCCTGCAACTTGTGTTCGTCACCGGCGTCCTTTCGGCTCGGAAGGATCCTCGCCAGGTGATCGTCACGGTCACAGCCGGCGTCACGCCTTCTTCGAGCAACAATCTGATTGCGCCGACCCCTCTACCTCTTTCAGAAGCGCCAGTTCCCTGGGAGCAGAGTTCCGCAGTGTCGCACTCGGCTTCGACCCCAACTGTTGTCCCTGTGCCGGCTTCCGCTTCGGGGGATCTTTCCCTCCCTCCATCAGCCTCTCCTCCCAAAACCGCATCACCCACTCCCGCCTCCGGAGGTCCCGGACCAGCGAGTGGCGCCAAATGTGGAAAGGGGTACACATACTGCGGCTATATGTTGACTGGAATTGGGCACAGTACGTCTAGCTAGCATCAATGATTATTGCCTCAGTCCAATGCTATCCACTTCCTTCATCAAAGACGCACTAACAAAGGTGTATCTAGATTTCGCACCGGCGGACATTGACAAGTCTTACTGCAACGGGCTCCCAGAGCTCTGCGCCGGCGGCAAGCGCAAGACGAACGCTGACCAGGCCGTCTACGTCTGCATGGAAGACCAGCCTTCGACCGTCCAGCTCGTGTGTGCGTGTAGCGGCACGTGTCTCAACAATGCCACGACCAACTACATCGCCCATTGCGACAAACCTTGTGTCAACAATTAGAGTGTACCTCACGGAAACTGGCTTATGTGAAGATGTCTTGGTAATCTGAGGTTTAGAGTGAACCGTTGGGAAATTCAAGTTTGGATGGACAATTATTAATAACAGTAAACATTCAAGTAGTCCTTCATTTATCCTCATGGGAGATCGAGCTTAGGAAGTAGGACTGCAGAACGGGGCAAATTTGTGTAGGTCGCAAGCCATTCATTAGGGGTGAGAGGACTTATTGGAAAAGCTTCCTGCTACTTTATTAGCTACCGGCCATTATCATGGCGATTCTCCTAGCTATGAATAATACGCATGGTTCTCTACCATAATATGGCAGGGTGTGGCCCACAGCCTACTGTTTCGTTAGTTAGTAAATATGGACGGGCTTCTACTAAATTTGGCATAATCTAATAATGCTAAACTTTCTCCTTGTTTAAGAATCAACGATATTGTCCAATACTAAGCCGGCTATATGAATTTATGAGCATGGAATAATTTATTTATTGACCAACGTGAACACTAGAGAAGGGATTGAGCAAAAGACAGAAGTGGCCGAGAGTTGGTCACTAACGACCACTGTTATACTGGAGACGCCTATAGAAGGTTATTCTTGGAGCCTAGGTATAGATATGTAGATGGAGGTGCCAGGCAATCAAGGCAAGTAGTCGAATTCTGCGGCCGAGGCATGATACATAGCTAGAGTAGGCGTTTTAATTTATCAGAAGGCAAACATAAAAGCCATCAGATACTCTCGACATTTTCTGCCCCGGGTATCTAAATATGAGTAAGAGCTTAGTTCCCAAACCAGGTGGTTGCTAAAGTGAGTTTTGTGCTATTCTCATCTCGAATGTTAAGCGCTATATTCTGCCTGGTTCGCCGAACAAGAGTACATAGTCAAGTTCTCTTCAGAGTCTTAGATGCTCGCTTAACTTCACTAATATTGTGGAAACTTGCTACTAACCTGCAAGTGACCAATATACTTCCTATCCACGCTTCTATCTAGGCGAACCGAACTTGTAGAGATTTTCGTAATTTGACGTGGTTCTTCGTCATGTGCATGAGGAGGTCCGTCTTAGGATCAACCATATTATCGGCGAAGGTTGAGGCCCTGGACGACTATGGTAGTTAATACTAAGTATAAGACATGGGGATAAGGGTGAATCTCCCGCGGAGGAATCACGAATCCTTGATCTCGTCGCGTAGATTCTTTAGCTGGCGGTCAAAATCCTTATTAACCCACTCCCAATATTGCTGCCAAACGGGGCTCTGGGTTTGGATCTGAGCTGCTGCATTACCCGAGACGTTATTGGGACCCGGTAGTGTAGTCTTGGTTTTCTCAGCAAGGAGAAGAGAGACACGCAGAACACTCTTGTTGGCCTCTTCTTGCTTTTCATGTTCTTGCTTGACGGCGCCATCCTTGAGTTTCGTCGATAACGTCTTACGATAACATTGCGCAATGGTATCAAGCCGACGAGTGGTCTCATCAGGATCAATAACGATTAACTTGCCAAGCATGAGATTGCATAAGGCCCTAATATCGTTGTCATCATCGAGACCTGCAATGATGCGATCGTAAAATTCAGGCGAGCTGACACGAGAGAACGATGTCTCCATAAGCGAGTAAAGGGTCTCGTATGCGCTCTATTAAGCGTAAGTTAGTATGTCTACAAGCAGGAGAAGAATTGGCAAATAACATACTTTGCGGGCCTCAAGCCCATCATCAACTGTATGCTTGAACGGACCCATTTGTACTTCACGGATGAGTTCCTTTTTAATGATGGACTCAGTCATAACGAAAGGTATTAATTCACCCAAATGCGGTAGGATTAATTCAGGCTTATTGTGAGTGGCCGAGTTAAGTGTTGTCATGCCAAGGCGTCGGATCTCCAAATTGTCGTCTTTGAGCACGGTCAATATCATATTGACCAGCACCGACTTCAGTTCTGTATCGAATGTTTCATCACTATCAGGCAAGGTGTATCTAAGCGCCTGGACAGCAACAGCTCTGTACCCTTCCGAAGAGCTTATGAGAAGTTCCTGCGATAGTTAGAGGTTGCTGAGTTGCGCGTAGAAAGGGGTTATAAAACATACTTGAAGCTTGGTGATATAGGTTTTCGGCTTTAAGATCGCCAAGCGACCAATACACTCTGCACAAATGGCTTTATTGTCTTCTGCAAGTGATGAAGTAAAAAGAATCTCCCAAATATTACGTTCGTAAGCACTGATGTCTGTAGACGAAGCAACGGCTTGGTGAAGGACCTCGCGAATAGACTGTAATAGAAGATATTGATGACTGCCTTGTTGCGTGGTGGCGTCTAGAATCACGGGCAGGTAACGAGAGACATTACCCGCCCCAGCCCTCCCCAAAGCAACGGCGGCCGAGACGGACACTTTGTCAGGCTCATCGCCGAACTGTTCTAAGAAGATAGTCGGATCTAGGGGAGATCTGGATCCCAGACGTAGACCAATCTCTCCGAGGATGGCTAATGCAAGGCTCTGGCGTGCAGTATCCGGGGGTGATAA
Organism: Xylaria sp. FL1777; assembly: GCA_022578965.1. Classification (NCBI taxonomy): domain Eukaryota; kingdom Fungi; phylum Ascomycota; class Sordariomycetes; order Xylariales; family Xylariaceae; genus Xylaria; species Xylaria sp. FL1777. Next base: position 287,164 of record MU400547.1, on the reverse strand, counting down.
CCTGCTCGACATCTTGAGTTCGTCAATAAAACTGTCGATGGTGACGCCAGCATTACCATTACTCGCAACAAATAAAGCACCCGCGACTTTCCCGATAACGGCGGGATCGCCACCCACACCCACGGACAATACGCCTTTCATGAGCCTTTCACCCATGCCGGTCTGACCTATATTCGTCACAAGGGTAACAAGAGAATCAAGGATACTGCCTGAGATGTTCTTTTTGATCAAGTCGCAAAGCGTATTCACGAAGTCCGGTGAGGCGCTTAATTTGGGATTCTCAAGCTGAAGCTGAGCCATGGTGAGTAAGGCGGGGCTCAAGAGGAGCGTGTCATTGGCAATGACGACTGGCTGAATGGCTGTCACAATGCCACTAATTGTATTTGCTGCGAGATTTCCTTTGGTTGCTGGAGACATGACCATGTGCTGAAGAGCTTGTATGCTAGAACCCCTAAGGGCGCGATTGGCTTTTCGCAGCTGACCACATAATTCCAAGGTCACGGCTTGGATCCAAGCACCATCGAGACTACTTGGAGCGGAGGAGAATATCGCAACATTGTCGATTGCCCGCACAGCATGAAGTCGGGTAGTTTCGTTACGCACTCGATCGAGCAATAATTCCAGGCCCGCTTGCCGCTTCTCTGGCGACAAGAGGGCAAGTCCATCTGGTGTTGAAGTTCTCGCAATCAGAGTGCCAAGCGCCTGTATAGCTCGCTGCCGTACTTCCGTATCTACATCGTTTGCAGAAGTACGGTCGACAATAATGTCGTATAGTTTGAGAAGCTCAGGTTTGTACTTCTGGGTGGTGAATTTAGCTCGAGGAGGGGTTATCGCTTTGACAAGCTCCTCAGCTGTTCTGATAGCTTCGCTGGAGATCTTGTAAAACTTGTCATTTACCGCAGAAACAACACTGGTCACAATTTTAGCCAGGTACGGTTGAAACAAGCTGGATGAATGTGTTTTCGCAATGTCACTTGTGAATCGAAGCACGGCCATGCGTAAAGAGGTAGCCGTGGCAGAAGCAGCACCACCCGACAGAGCTGTAGATGTTGCTCCAGAATTGCCTACAACTCCCTTTGTAACATCGATGACTGGCTGCATAACCTGATCGAAATAATCGGAAAGGCCACCGTTTTGAACTGCAATCAAGTCGTCTAGGAGAGCAATCACCGCTTGTTTCGTAGCAATCTGTTTACCTCGGAGGAGCTTCGTTGATGATTTGACTAGCTGCGGGATCAACTTCGAAAGGTCTGCCCTAGGCCCTGTCTGCGGGATAGATTCTTGGGTTGGTGAAAGAAGACCGGGTGTACCCATATAAGGAGCTTTGTGGCCTTGCCAAATTGCACCGCTACTTTGCCTCCTTCTCTTCCTGCTGTCCGGTAGAGACTGTAGAAGTTCATCGTCCATGGTCACCGAGTGGATAACACCTTCACCAGTCTTGCGAATTAGAAGGGACGTGGCGGAGATAACTTCTAACCGAACACTCTCCTCCCTTTCATCGAAACGGCGAATGAGGGGTGTGGCTACGTCTCGGTATAGGATCCCATTATCTAGCAGATCGGTGCTGCGGGTTGAAATCAGTGTGTAAAGGGCCTTTGCTGCGCATCTACGAACTTTCCAGCTAGCATCATCATCATCATCAAAGTCATTGTCATCCTCGTACTCGTCGTCCTCATCCAGCTGCTCGTCATCGCCTTCTCCCTCGTCTTCCTCCATGTCCTCGTCTTCATCGTTAGCGTAATTGGGGTCGAATTTAAGATACCGCAGGCAGGCGGAGATGACTTCATTGGTGTAAGGTCGCATCTGAACGCCACAGGACGCAATGAATGATTCAAGTGCAACCAAAGCAACTTCCCGAACTTCGTTGAATTCAGGGTCATGGCCGTCGCCGAGACTCACTTCATCCACATACTTCTGATACTTTTCTTGGCTGAGCGTGGAGAGCACTGGAGGGACGATTTCTGGGAGATGTGTACCAAACTGATGGGGTATAGCCCTAGCGAGAGAACCCAAAACGGTCATGTATAAACGGAGCATAACAGGACTAATCTTAGGCTGCTTCAAGGTCTTTTGTATCTTGGCGATAAAAGCATTGAGGACATTCTCCGTCAGAAAGGGTGCCAAGACAGCAAGTGCGACAACGGCTCTCTTTTTAACTGGCGAAGGCGTTGCGGGTTTTTCCAGAACTTTAACAACTACGTCTTGCAGTTTCTCAACCTCGAGGGCCTGAAGAAGTGGCCCAAAGCAGCGAACAACCTCAATCAAAACGTCAACGGCCTCGGGACTCGGGTCGGGTTTATCGAGAAGACCACGAGAGTCCGATTGAGAAGCGCCAGGAGTAGGGAACCCGAGGATACGTGGTATCAGCACATGGCTAATGACGTTGTATGTGCTGAGGACTTCTTGAGATGGTGAGACGCCCGGGATGGGTTTTTGAAGGGCCGAAATGGCACTGCGCAGGGCGAGAGATGGAAGAGAGTTGTCGACCGAGTTCTTGATCTCCACGGTTGTGAGCTTTTCAAGCATGGGGGTGACGACGGCTATCGGGATTTTCGTCGCTAGGGGGCCAATACTGCGGCGTTGTAGTTAGCCAACGACTAACCCGAGAACGAGAGAGAGAGAGAGAGAGAGAGAAAGATAAGACATGTTTCATTTGTATGAATATGAATCCTACCATCTAACAGCCAAGTTTTGGACCTCGCCATTTTGATCATCGAGGGCTTTGACGACAGCATCAAGAATTCGCGAGGAATTATTGTAGTCGTGGGCCAGGAAGTCGGTCTTTGGCTTAGTAAGAATCAGGTGAAGGTCATTCAATGACATAAACCGATAGTCGGGATCGGCATCGTTGAGCTTGGATAGAAGACTGTTGATCGCCTGGGGAGTTGGGTTGTTAACCGCCGACGAAGCCATGGCGATTAATGCAAGCGAACAAAATGCGGATAGTCCGCGTAAACGAAAAAGAGGCGGAGCGGCTGTAGTGAGGTATCACTGAAGAAAGTTGCGGTTAGCTGAAGCCACGATAGCTGTGAGTGGTGCACAAGCATCGAGAAAAGAACAGAAGAGACTTAAATGTTGCTAGGGAGCATCGTGCCTTTGGTACTCGGGGATGACGGGCTCAGGGCTACGAGGAGGAAGGAGGAAGGCTGGATGGCAGTTGTTTGACAGGGCGCAATTATAGGGAGGGTCTGACAGTGCTTTGAGTTAGAAGCAAAGGGCAAACAGCTCCAGCATCGTGGTTCAATGTCCAGCCCGAGGTCAAGAGGGCAAGATAGTGTCGGGGATAGAGAGCTAGTCAGGAAGCGGCCGGACTTCCCTAGCAGAATGGATGGAGATAAACGCGGTGACTTACACTTGGTTGGATAAGGCGACAGAAAGACGTATAGTATAGTAATGCACCGTCACAGTACCAAGATGTTCTGATGTCAAAGATCCGTTGGCATTGTAGTCCAACACATGACGGGTTGGTTGGGAATGTGTTGTGGTGTAGTTACCGTCGTATGTGGGGTGCTTTGGAGTTGAGTTGGGAACATCCCTCACCTAACATTTAGTGACGCTGGACGGGAGCTTCCCCTCCAATCTGTGCGTACCTACCCAAATGTACATGGCGGGGTGGGTGGGGCTAAGCCATGTAGTATAGGTATGCCGTAAGTACTTACCTAAGTAAGTATCAGGTACCTATCTATACCGTAGCGCGCCAGGCCGGCTTTTTTCACAAGGTGTTAGGTAGGTAGTATATTGTGCCCTAGAAACGATTAATAATTCTTTTTGGCAGATAACACTAACCAATTACGGCTTGAAGGGCAATAGCAGGCAGTATGATTAAAGCTGAAAGTTTGTAGGCAAGTACATATATTTCAAGTTAACCAAAAAAACTACAACAACAAAGATGACCAGAAATAAAAAATGTTAAATCAACAACTTAATTCTTCACATAAAAGAATACATACCTAACACCTAAAAAAAACAAAGCCTAAGTGGTTAAAGTTAAGGGATTTCATTTCAAACTATGTAGCACTAACTACTTATTCTAAACATCACTCATTCATAGACTAACCAAATCTGACAATATAAGTCTACCTACCTAACACCTTGTCAAAAAACCGCTGCAGTCTCCCCCCTTAGCTCAAATCAAGGGGAATTTGGGCGCAAATTCACCTGAAAGAGTGGGCAACAAACATCAGTAAAAAAAGCTTATGAAATCTAGTAACCCCTGATAACCCTTGCTTGTGTCTCCGTCTCAACTCCCTTTGGAGCCCCTTCTCTAAGTATATGTGTAAGTGCAAATCCGCCATCCCACCAAGCAAGAAATACCTAGGTAAGCCATAGTAATCAAAACATCATGGGATCGAGCAAATTCATCTCCGCCGTATTACAAAGCTGCTGTCGCCATCAGCACCATAATATACGCTATCTAACAATTGCCAGGCTTCACAGCCACGATGCAGTATTCTAGTGGTGTACCCTGCATCAACTATTGGCTATGGCGTCTAGGCAGCAATACGGCTTTACCTTTACCTACCTACTGCGCAGGCAGGACTACATAGGTAGGTAGGTAGGTAGTTCTATATATGGCGTACGCATTCATTCATTCATCGCCCAGCTTATTGGCGGCTTTCCCTCTTGATTACATAGCGGATTTTGTTATTGCTGACGTGAGGTATTACGGAATATAAAACCCTCGCATCGTCCTCAACAAATCCGATGCTTTGAAGTCATCTAAGCGGCAAGAGGACGTCGACGGTATTCGCTGATGACCGTGATCGTTTAAAGTACGACTATTTCGTTTAACTTGAATCGTTTCTTCGTTATTAATCTCAACCCATGGCCCCAACTATTCTTATCGCCGGCGCGACTGGCAACACGGGCCAAAGCGTTGTTGAGACGTTGTCCGACTTTTTGCAGAAAAACAGTGTCTTCTCCGGCCACCGGATTGTCGCCCTCACACGTTCTTCAAATAGCCCAGTCGCAAAGAAACTCGCCCAGCTTCCCGGTGTCGAAGTCGTAGAGCAGAATTGGGTTGGGATCAACGCCGATTGGCTGCGTAAATATGAGGTGGTCAGGGCATTTATTGCACCAGTAGCTCAGATCAGCCAGTTTGTCGACGAATCGGCATTTCTCGTTGCCGCCCTTCAAGCGGGCGTCGAGTATGTGGTGCGGATTTCGACGACCGCCCCCAACGTGCGACCGGATGCTGTACCATTCCATGCCCGGGCGCATTGGGCAATAGAAGCTCTGTTGAGTACGCCTGAGTTCGAGCGCCTGCAGTGGACTTCGCTTCAAGCGAACTCCTTCTCCCAGACCTACCTTCAGTCATCTGCAGAGTTCATCAAGCAATACCGAAGAACCGGGAAGCAGGATACTCTTAGACTCGCCGGATCAGCAGATGCGCCTGTGGGCATCGTTGATCCCGGCGAGGTTGGCGTACTTGCGGCCCACCTGTTAACTCAGCAAGACCCTACTCCGCACAACAAAGCCAAGTACATTGTCAATGGACCGGAAGATGTGTCCGGCCGCGAAATTGTTAAGCTGGTTGAGCAGCATATTGGTGCTAGAGTCGAGAATGTCATCTTCGAGGACATGACTTGGGTTGATTTTTACGCCGCCCATACGCCAGAGCCAAGGCACATTATTCTGAGCCTTAAGGCTTCCATAGAACCCCTGTGGAAGGGGCTAGCCTCTACTTCTACAACTAGCAAACAGGTACTTGAGCTTGCCGCACCCAAACGTACGCCTGCTGAAGTCTTGAAGAGGCTTCTGGAGGAGTAGTGAATTTATAGGAGGTTATGTAATGAAGTAGGGTGAGTGGGAGGTATGAAATTGAAGTGGGACTGCTTAGCCATCCAGGTAGCTAAGCAGCGTACTTCACTGACGTTACCAACCAAGCCAGTCAGTTATTAGTATCGCAGAGACTAATTATCATTGAATTTACAGAGTCTTTATTTAATCAAGAAATGCTTAATTGAATGGACTATTAGCTTTCTAGACAGGTACGGAAGCGCATGTTTAGCCTAGCCCTTAAAATAGCTTGCTCATCAATGCACCTTGGTCCTTCTCCTAATGCCAAAATCCATCGGTTGCCAACAGGGCATGAGGTGCACAAAATATGTACTTGAAATATACTTGTAGTTAGATGATTGGTCCTTATTATTAATAAGTCAAAATATAAGATAAATAAGTAAAGGGTATATACTTAAGGCATTATGTTCAACATTTTAGACAATGCAAGTGATGGGAAGACTCATACAATATACTGTGCCTTGAGTAACACTTGTCTACTTACGAATAAGGATACAACTTTTACAGAAGATAGCACTATTTGTAGTGAATTCAATCATAGTAAATTTTATTTGAGTAGCATGTATGAAACCTTGTACTATAGACTTGTAGTTCAGTTACCTTGGAAACTGCATTCATAATGGGCAGCATCCATTAACACAATAGCTCCCTTCGTTCACTCACTAGTCTTGAGCAGAATTGATTAACATGTTTTATTACTTATCATATAGGGATATATATAGGTACTTATGTACCTCAGTCTCCTAAGTAACCAAGACACTAGCAAGAGAATCTATTAGCCACAACTATTTATGGCAAGACCAACTCGCACACCAAGTCAACACATGTTTTTCGCAACTCTTGTCATCTACGAGTGAGGATCAAAATCATTCCACTTCCATCCGTAACTTCCCGTTCTTCTATACTCTCTATTATCTCAGTATTTCTTTTCCAGCCGGCCCTGAGATAATACTCCTTTACCAAGATGGCCGGATTCATGAACAACTCTTTGGCTATTCGAAAAGCTATAGCGACGGCCCGCACGAGGTATTTTTTTCGCCGATTCTACCTTCTCTGCTGCTGACTGACCGACCCTTTTGTCCGTAGGTTTGCTATAGATCGACGCAGCCGCCTCGAGCAGCTCCCTGTTGAAATAAAGATGATAGTGATCTGCTGGATTAACGATAGCGTGTCGATATTTAATCTGGCTCTGAGTAGCTTAGACTACTGTGCCACGATCTCAATCCACGAGAAGGAGATCACCCTGAATGTGCTCCGTTGGTATATCCCCGACGAGCTCATGCATCTGGCTATTGCTACGTATGAGATCTCCACGTCAAACTGGGCCTTCCATAACGATGGCCGCAAGGAGATTGGTAGGGGCCACGTGATGAAGCGCACCTATGAGGACTCAGTGCTCAAGTTTGTTGAAAAATTTCGACGCACTGAGGACTGGACTCTGCTGAGACAGCACCCCGAAGGACTAACTCTGCACCAAATCGACCGATACCTGAAAATGCATCACGCCGCCCGTTACTATGCAAGGAAACTAGCAGCCGATACCAAGCAACGAACTCCTGGTGCTCTTGACTTTGGGCCGAAAATTACATCCACGGTTTTCTTTCGCTACGAGAGAGCCCTTTACATCATGCAACTTGTTACAGAACTGTTCTCATGGCGAAGTGCTAGGCAATCGGAGACAATGGAAAAGGCTTGGGGTGTGTTCTGGTTCGCATTCTACCCATGGGAGGTTGAACAGGTCTTCTGCGTGCAGAAGCTCCTGGAGAAATACATCATAACTAGTAAGTCGAGCCCTGGGGCGAGCTGCAGGCCGTAATTGCTAACAAATACAAGTGCTGAATCGACAGCTCGTGGCGCCAGTCAGTTTCGAGACGAGGTATTTGATCGCAAGGTTCGTCGTTTTTAAGGGTCCCTCGAGGCTTTGGGGTGTGGAGATGGGGAAGCCGAACAAATTCCCAATGTCGAACCATTACGACTTCTTTCGCCAGCTCGATTATCGTGAATTTATATTCTTGGGATTCGCTTTACCTGGCTTTGGACTGAAGCTTCTTATACCGAGGATGGCTCAGAGAGTTAACTCATCCACCTGCGATGATATTGACGCGGGTTCGATGAAGCTTTGGTATTACATAGCCATACGCGGGGATACGGAGTGGACCGTGCCTTCATCCGACCATCATTTCTTCTCCGACATGCGCGCGATGGTCTTCTCTGGATGGGCGCTTTGGGACGAGTTCACGAACACTCGCTCAAAGACACATGCGATAAAGTGGATGCACGAGGAACTGGTGAGAAGATATGTGATGCCGTCTCTAATGCCGGGTCCCCACCGCGTGGTTCCGTGTAAGTAATTCCCGGCGTTATCTTTTGCACTGGCGAGTTTTGAAGCATCAGTGGTCCTCTTCGGCTCCAATCTTGCTCAGAAACACTCGCAGACCATGCCAAAAATAAATCACTCACCCGTAGCGTTGTAGTGATGTTTCGAATGACGGAACCCCGTCAAATTGAGGGATACGACCGTTTACCTCCGCCCATCGGCCCTCCCATCGGCGAATATTGTTACAGCACAACAGCAGAACGCCTGGCCGAGATTGAGGAAGAGAAACGCTGGCCAACTTGTGGTTGGCCACAGCTTCTATGATTAAGCTCGTTGCCCGTAAGTTACCTTGCGCATGTTGTAATTTGTTGAGGCGAACTGGGACTAAGCACGACTCTACGCGTCTGATGGAAAGGGGTAGGAGAATGAGGCGCATTGAAACCTCAGGAAGGTGACCCAATGGTGTCAATACTTTGCATCGACTCCTGCCATCGTTGTCGGCTCGATGAAAACTCCGGGGTTCAATTTGGACCTATTACCCTCCGTTGCCGGCTGGTTATAGGTAGATAGTCTATCTTCGCAACTGAACTACATCAAAAACGTCGTGCCGAGCACTATTACTCTACCAGTGCCTTACAACTCAGGGCTATCACCAAACAGCACGCTCATCATAGCCGGGGGGTACCGGTCTCCCTTTGAGCCACCGATGCTGTCGATTGCCTGCCTGATCTTCGCATCTTCTTCCTTGGTTAAGGTGAGGTCCGTTGACCTTATGTTTTCTTCTAAGTACTTCACCCGTTTCGTGCCTGGGATAGGGATGATGTCTATGATGAATGTGAGCGATGCAGCCTAGGTACCTATTAATGATAAAGAATCGGATAAGTTTGCTTACCATCGCCCTGTGCAAGCAACCATGCGATAGAGAGCTGGCCGGGGGTGAATCCCTTCTCTTTCGCGATGGACTCGAGGAGTTGTACTAGTTTTATGTTGTCATTGAAGTTCTCCTCCGAGAAACGAGGCATGAACCTGCGATTGTCTTTCGCGTCGAGCTGGTCTCTGCTCGTGATAGTACCGGTCAAGAAACCACGGCCAAGCGGGGAGTATGCGATGATTTTGACACCGAGCTCGCGTGCAACTTTCAAGAGATTCGTCTGAGGTGACTCAATCTGAAGCGCAAACGGCGAGTACTCCATTTGAATTGCCGTGATCGGATGAACGGCGTGAGCACGTCGCAGGCTTCGCTCCGAGCACTCTGAGATGCCTAGGTAGCGGATCTTGCCTTCGTTCTTGAGCTCGACCATGGCCTGAACGGTGTGCTCGATCGGCGTCCTGGGGTCGATGCGATGCTGGTAGTACAAGTCGATGTGATCGGTCTGTAAACGCTCCAGACTGGCATTGCAGGCCTCCTTCACGTACGCCGGATCTCCCGAGACCGTCCACTTGCCATCCACCAGCTTGTTTGCGAACTTGGTCGCGAGAAAGATCTCATTACGCCGACCAGTCTCCTTGAACCACTTCCCGATCAACTTCTCGTTGCTAATAAGCACATGCTTAGTGAGCACAGGCGAATTTTTGATGATGTCATCAACGAATAGCATATATTTTATGACTTATAGGATCACTTACGTGAACGGTCCATACATATCTGCGGTGTCCCAGAAAGTCACACCAGAATCCGCCGCCAATGTGAGGACTTTGTACGATTCTTCGTCATTGAAACCGCCGGAGGCATAGGCATACGACATTCCCATGCAGCCAAGGCCGATGGCACTTACGGAATCGTCTCCAATCTTGCGCTGGGGATATTTGGCCGCCATTGTAACTGTCAATTGGATTTAATTCCGAGGTTGGAACTGACGATCTTATGAGTACCTAGGTAGAGATAGACGTGTGGTGACTTATGAGGACGTATTACAGGCGAATGATGTTGAGTGCACGCCGGTATACTTAATGATTGGGGGTATGGCTTGACTATAAATTTTGGAAATAGCAACTTAAGTCCGAGAAGTCGCGAGTCAGTAGAACCCCGCACTCGAGGCTTCTAATTCGTGATCATATGAGAACAAATAATTGTATAAGTCGTGGTTCGCCATTCGGGGATATATGTACTACGTAGATCCGTAATATTTGCCGGAAGAGATTCCAGCTAGACAGTATAACGCCGACCCGCTGGTCCTTTAAGCCCGAAAAGGACTCTGAAACTGCATAAATGACTCATCGGTCGACGGCTCCCTCTTTGGCTCTGTGCCTAAGTGTCAAGTTATTAAATTTAAGTGAGGCTATTATTTTGGCTGCATAATCTATGAAACTAGGTAAATGATGAAATTCTAAGTAGTGCCGAAAACACGGAACCTAGCAACGAATAGACTAACATGCTAGCCGTGTACTACGCTATACTAAGCGCCGTGGATGGGTTGTCAACACGCCTGCATTGTTATTCCTGCTTTCTTCTTAATCAAGACGTGTGTCAAAGGGTTGTCTGAAAAAAGAAGAATAGAAAAGGTATATGCTTGAAGAGACGATAATTAGTCCCATATCCAACTAATAAACCGTGCTATACCTCTCCCCTTCAGGGGAGGATCATCATCTGGGACCTGTTCAGCCTGTTTGAACGCCTCCTCAAGGGGAATATCAGATAGAGGAACTATCTTGGTCTTTTTCCAAAGCTTCCAGATGAGATATGCTGACAGGACAAGAGGAATATCCCTGCATATGATTTAGAATGCTAACTCAATCGAACGAAATGGTATTTAGCTTTGACTTACAAGTATGATGATACAAACGACTGTGCATCCCAATTCCCTGCGGTGAAAACTTCATAACCTCCTGTCAGCAGAATGAGGAGACACATGAATAACCCGGCATAAGAACTATATACTTTATGTGCATTAGTATTGGCATGTAGAGAGCCGGGGGAGTAACATACAGGTCCAAGAATTATGCCACGGAAGTGACTCCGTTGGAATTCCTTGTTGCTTCATCGCTGACTTCAATCTAATGTGATTGAGCAGGATCGAAGACCAAGATACAAGTACCCCGGCTGCGGTCAAACTGACAAACCAAAAGAACACTGTCAAGGCCGCGTTTGATAGGGTTAAGAAGCTCAGAAACATGAAGGGCACGAAGAACAAAACACAAACGTATGGGACACCCCACGATGTTGTTCGTAAAAATACCGCTGGAGCCTGTTTCTTGAGAGCTAACCCGTAGAGAACACGAGTTCCGGCGAGCAGGCTTTGGTTAGACGATGACCAGGCCGACGTGATCACAATAGCATTGACAACGGACGGGATGGCGGGAATACCGGCTGCTGAAGCAGCAATGACGAAGGGGCTTTGGGCGGCAGTATTAGATGAGTCGTTGAGGCGGTCGTCATTGCTTGCAACTAGAAGGCCAACTATCACAATGGCGAGCACGTAGAAGATGACGATCCGAATGAAAACTCGCTTGCATGCGGCTGGTATAGCACGTCGGGGATTTTTGGTTTCAGCAGCAGCCATTGCGAGAGACTCAACACCGGCAAATGAGAAGACAGCACCGCTCATGACGCTCCAGTAGCCGAGGAACTCGCCCCAATGTCCAGTGCCAATATGCTCGACGAAGGGTCCTGGATCTCGCCAAAATTTACCTCCAATGGCTGGTGTCCCTGGTATACCTCCCAAGTCGATAACCAATCCTAGGATGATCAAAAAGACGACAAGGAGGATTTTCAGTATGGCGAATACAAACTCGATCTCGCCGTACACACGGATGAAGGCTATGCCTATAACCACCGTCAAGACGATGAAGATGACTATAAAAACAGACGGGTTCAGGTCGGTCCAGAATTGGAAGAGCACACATATGGCCGTGATCTCAGATGGGATAGATAACACATTGCCATACACCAAGTTCCAGCCAATGGCGAACCCTAAAGCTGGGTCCACGAGAAACTCGGCGTGCCGAACGAAGCTGCCTGTCACCGGCAACAAAGCCGACACCTCGCCGAGCGCAAATTGCACGGCACACACGACAAGGCCGACGGTAAAATACCCGAGCAGGGCGCCTAGTGGCCCTGCTGTCTGGACGGCGCTTCCGAGACCGAGAAAGAGACCTGTTCCGATGGCTCCGGCAATACCCAGCATGGACAAGTGGCGCTGGGCCAATCCACGCTTGAGGTCGCGGTCCTCGACGACCGTGACTAGATCATTATTCGAGTCGAAGTTGTCGAAGTCATCGCGGCCAGATGTGCCAAAAGTACCGTATTCGGGCGATTCGGCGCCAGATGAGGTCGCAACATCGTGTAATGTAGCCGACTTGGGGTCAAGAAACCCTGGCAGACTGTGGCTCATCTCTCAGTAGTATGGCAGGACTCCCTTCGGCGACCCGTAAACTTGACCCCGTGAACCTCATAACCATATAAAACTAAAATGCGTGATTTTGGTACAAAAAAGATTCTGGGTTGGGATGACTATATAGCTAGGGTCAGCTACCTACCTAAGTGGGTAGGTATCGCCATTCGAGCTGAGATGGCGTGAAGGCATACTGAGTTACCGATAAGGTCAACTGGAAGGGTGGATCACAGGCTACCTAGGTAACCCCTTAAATCAAATATCCTTCATATACATATCCTAGTAAGTAAATGCATTAGTTATAAGAATACGTGGTAACCACGCGTGGCACGTACCTCCTTCATCACTTAAGATAGGTAAAGACATCAATCACTGCGCTGGGATGGTGTATCACTATTCATTTAAATTGATGGCCGATAATCTCTCGCATTATAGTTCTCGAATTGAACAAACCTCCGCAATGGATGGCCTTGGCATCATGGATCCAGTCGAACCATTGCTACGCTGGCGAAGATGGCCTTAGCATTGTTGAGGCTTTTATCCCTCTGCACGATGCTGCTCTTGCTTTCAAAGACTCAGTTATGTTCATATTGTCATAAAGCTAGTCAAACCACTGGCCAGTGTCGCGTTATACCTGCCTCTCTTCTGTGCTTCCGAGTCTCGACATGCGATTCACCCAGACTTCGGCTCTGTTGGCCGTCGGACAAGCTTTTCTCAGCATAGTCGCCTCTTTTGATCTCCCTATTGCTGCTAGGATAGACGATATTGACTCCGACTTCACTGCCATCGTTTACAACAGGACTCGCCCACTTCTTATCGGCAATGATGGTGGTGCTGCATCCGGCGGGTTTCGTACGTTCGTAATCAACAATGGAACTAATCTGACGGAAACGAAGCACGAGACCCCAGGCCGAACGAAGTTGGTGGCCATCGTTTACGGTGTCGGTGGGCAAGACCTGATCGTTACAATTGCCCAACCGGATTCTTTTTTCCGTCTATATGACGCTAGCACAGTCGAGCAGATTGGCGAGCCTCTTGCCCGCACCTTAGGCGATTGGTCGGCACTCTGTGTTTGGCAGAGTCAAAGTAGCGGCGATCGATATCTATATCTCTTCGGCAAAAAGCAAGCTATACAGTTCTTACTACGAGTGGCGCATGGGTCTGTCGAGATTCTAGAGATTCAAACTTTCGAGACCCCGGTAGAGGCATCATCGTGTGCTATATCTTTGTCTACCCAAGCTGTATTTTTCAGCGGTGATGATAGTCCTAACATCTATACCTTTGACGCTAGCGAATCAACGCAGATACCTGATATAACCATCATTAGAGCAGCTGAAAATGACGTTACCGGGCTTGCTGTGTACGTTAGCCAGAATTCTGATTATCTTTTCGTCGCTCAAAAAGACATCATCACTTTTTACGATGAGTCGTTCAACAACCTGGGCTCAATTACCCTGACGGGCGATGATGATGTCAAAATTAAAGGGCTCAATGTTTACCAAAGCAATACAAGATTATACCCCGCTGGTATCGTGACGTACGCAATCGAGAGTGACTCTGGGGCTGGATTCGGAATCAGCTCATTGGAAGGGATTTTCGACGGGTTTAATCTCGAGCTCAACACTGCATATAACCCCCATGAAAGATCGCGCAATCCAGAACAACTGGTGTGCTCCGAGTGCAACTTCAATGGCTTCTGCGAGCCATCTGCTCTTTCATCCAGCTCCCCGATTTGCTCGTGCTTTGCTGGCTTTTCTGGCGACAACTGCGAATCGTATTACTGCCGAAGGAATTGCTCTAGTTACGGTGTATGCATCGGCGCGAATCAATGCATTTGTGATGAAGGTTGGGGAGGGCTATATTGTGCTTTCAAAATTGTTGAACCGGCTGCTGAGACCGATGCGAATGGAGGCGACGGCGACGATTCGGCCATATGGATCTCACCAATCAATAAGACCATGTCAAGAATCATTACAACGGTAAAGTCAGAGGTTGGTGCTGGTTTGGGTGTTTTTGACCTGAAGGGCAAGAACATTCAGATAATCACAGCCGCGGAACCTAACAATGTCGATGTGATCTACAATTTCCCAGCAGGAGACAGGTTTATTGATCTAGCATATGCCGCCTGTCGGGGGGACAATACACTCTGGTACGTCACATTCTGAACTCTTCCCATTTCTAGTGCTTATTCTATACAGCCTATTTGAAATACATGGAAATGGAACTTTGGCATCGATACCAGGTGGAATACAGCCGACCAAGGAAAATTACGATGTTTATGGTAGTTGTGTATATCGATCACGCACTACGGGCAAGCAATATCTGTTTGTCAACGCCAAGACAGCCGAGTATCTTCAGTTTGAGTTGTCATGGAATGACACTTTGCAAGCCCTGGAGACTGCTTTAGTACGAAATTTTACTGGAGGCTCTGGCGGCTAGGTAGAAGGTTGCGTGAGCGATGAAGCGAATGGCTGGGTTATAATTGGGGAAGAGCCACGTGCGCTATGGCGTTATAGTGCAGAGCCAGACGAGGACGTCAGCGAAGGATTTCTTATCGCCGAGGTTGGTGATGGACATACATATGCGGATGTCGAGGGTGTCACCTTAGTTGAGGGAACAACAGCAAACGATGGTTTCATACTGGTCAGCCAGCAGGGTGTTAGTGCGTATAACGTCTATCGCCGAGCAGCACCCCATGAGTATATCGAGACCTTTACTACGGCCGAGAATACTGAAAAAGGTGTTGACGCCGTCACCAATACTGACGGGATCGCCGCCGTCGGCACATCACTTGGTCCCATGTTTCCCCATGGATTGATAGTGGTTCATGATGACGCTAACCAGTTACCGATATCTGGAACTAGCGACGAAGCAAGCTTCAAGTTGATCAATTTAGGAGATATTCTCAGCGATGAGCTCTTAGCGGAGTTGAACCCAGACTGGGACCCTAGGTCATAGTTAAACCGCCATTGATGCTAGGATCTTACTGCCTTGGCGCGATTCAAGATTGTGTCAAAATCTTATTGCATTGAAAGGAAAGAGCATTTAGGAAAAAAAAAAGGGAAAAACTTCAAAAGAAAGAAAACCACCCGGTGTGCCCAATTCCCTGGAAAGGTGTCCATCTAGTCAAGAGACGAATAAGATATTCGTGACATTATATACACGAACCCTACCCTAAACCCTAAAATATGTTGGTTGGCCATCAAAACTTCCTCATAACTCATTTTAGTTCTTTCTTTCTCGCTGCGTTACTGCAATGCAGATCGTTTACTGAAAATTTACCAGTTTACTTTTCACGCACACTACCTTCGCCAAGGTTTGTATCGAACCGCTTGACAAAAGCTCCAGGACCTGCAATGTGGCTTCAAACTCACGGGTTATGAAATTTCGGATCTCGATCGCGACAAGAGAGTCGAGAGGATAATGAGACAGCGAGCGCGTGACGTCGAGATCTTCAATTTCCATCATCATTACAGCGGCGAGTTTGCTGACTAATCCAGCACAGACGACTTGTTCTGCTTCGTCCAATGTCTTTGCTGCTTTCACAGCCACGTTGTAGGATATAGTCTTGGATACTCCGGCAGATGTGTCGGCTGCTGCCGCTGCCTCAGCCGCCTCGCGAAGGTATTTGCACTTTGCGTCGTCTGTCCAAAATGGCTTCATTGTGGGTGTGATCCGCATGCCGGTGATTGTATGGTTATTGCAGGCCGTGGCCATGCGACCAGAAATGGCCGTACCAAGGAGAGCTAACACTTCTGCCTCACAGATTGTATCACTTCCTAAGTTTCTCGCAACCTCTGCAGCCTTTTCAAGGTCTTCCGCCAGGTATCCGGAGTCGGAGATAGCTGTGAGATCTAGGGATGATGCAGGTAGTCCTACTGCAAGGCGATGCTGAACGAGAGAGTTCAGGAAACAATTTGCAGCTGCATATGCAGCTTGGCCTCGGTTTCCTACCATCCCAGCAACAGAGGATATTGCCACAAAGAAGTCGAGTTGCGCATTAATGAGGGCATGATGAAAATTCCAGCCGCCTTGGACCTTAGATTCGATGACAGCAATGTATTCATCATATATCATCTTCTCAAAGAGCACATCCTACACTAGGTTAGCAGTGTTCTATGTTAATAACCGGCCCAGTCATGATACTTACTCGAAGCACCATGGCACCATGTATCAAACCTCGGACAGGAGGCATGCCTTCTAGTCCAAAGTTGACTAGCTCCTCGACATCGACTGCATTCGCCACATCACATCTTCGAACGATAATCTCAGCCCCAACTTCTGCAACTTCTTCTATCAATTCTTTGACTTTGCCAGTAGCAGTTCCGCTTCGTGATACCAGCACTAAATGGCGTGCCCCTCGACTAACCATCCAACGTGCCATGCTACGGCCGAGGCCACCTGTCCCGCCGATAAGAATATACGTAGCGTGCTCCTTCAATAGCTGTGCGGGCTTCTTTGGCGGTGTAACCTTAACGATGTCACCCGTGTGTGGAATGACGACCACTTTTCCGTGCGTCTTGCCACTGTGCAACGTCTTAAATGCAGATTCGACATCCGAGATCGGAAAAACGATGATTGGAGAAATCGGTTTGATCTTACCGTACCTCATCAAATTCGAGACATCCGAAAGCAGCCTATTGAGTAATGCGGGACGTTCGGCAGCAATAGACATGATATCGATGGAAATGAAGCTTGCATTGAGATCGGAGTGCGTCATCTCCAATCGGGTGTTAGAATTCGCATCTCGTGAACCGATATTAACCAGACGACCAAACCTGCTCAGACACTTCCAGCTCTCCTGCAGAGCATCTCCGCCAAGGGAATTCAGAACCAAGTCCACGCCCTGCTGTCGTGTAGCTTGCCGTATAGCGTCACCGAAGGAGATATTTCTATCATAGAAGATGTGATCCTCAGCGAGGCTGTACTCCTTCATGAGAAACTCCTTTTTCTCTGTGCTCCCGACAGTCGTGTATACCTCGGCTCCGATCATTTGGGCTAGGTTAATGGCAGCTTGCCCGACAGCACCGGCTCCAGCATGAATCAATGCCGTCTCGTCATGCCGCAAACGACCGAGCTCGACCAGAGATTGATAGGCAGTGACATAGGCTAAGGGCATTGTTACACCGGCTTCAAAAGACATATCCCTTGGCATCTTGAACGCAAAGGCACCTTTGGTGCGAACAGAAGTGGAGAATCCGCCTTGTGTTATAGCGGCAACTCGATCGCCGACTTCGATACCTCGAACCATTTTCCCCACGGACGTAACAATACCAGCGGCCTCGATACCAAATTCGGGAATTGGGACTTTACCATGGGCGACTGCTAAGTCTCTATGGTTAACCCCGATAGCCCGGACTTGGATTTCGATGCTGTCTGATTCTAAAGGAATTTCAGTCTCCCCGCTATCGGCAAAATACAAACTGTCAAGAGCGCCCAGATTACCGATGTTTAGTTTTAGCGTTCGGTCATTTTGGCCAAACGGTGCTAGTTGAACTGCAGAGGGCTTGGTCTCGTGATAAACGATATCGTTCAATTCGTCATCATTTATGATCCGTGGGGTGAAGAACGAGCCGGATCGTTCCATGAATTCCATCTCGTCACTGGAAGATGAACCATTGCCGAAGACAGCCATGAATACTTTCACAATCGCCTCGATTGTCTTCCCAGTCAGTAATGGTGAATTCCCATCCAAATCTAGGGTGGCAAACCGTAAGAGCGTTTCCGAGCGAATGGTTCGGCTGAGACCCGCGACCATATTCAGGTCTGGGGCTGTGGAGTTGTTGTATGCGCCTCGAACAACCCATAGGGCGCCTTGCACCGAAGTTAGGGCCTTCTGCAATGCATTGAATTGGGCTTCCTTGAGATTTGAGAGAAGTGGTGTTTCGATCTCCTGCAAAAATATTACAAGCTTGCCCGCCACATCACTATTCAGTAGGCTGCTGGTATTAGGCTTTTTGCCTGTAATGCTCTCCAACACCTCAGCTAAGCTGGATGCCAGCTCATTTTGGGAATTAGTATCTCCACAGATGATTTCAATCTCCGCGTCCGGGATCTCCGAGTCTCCCACTGGCACTGGGTCACTCGTGTTGTCAGGGTCGGCAGATAATGGTTCAAGGATGGGCTCCCAGTCTAATTTATAGCATAGCTCGCGACGAGCGTCAATTTCTGACCGCGCTTCCCGTTCTATAATTGGGGCGATTACCAGCTCTTCGATATTTATTAGTGGCTCAGATGCTGTGGTCTCGCTCGTTGCAAATATTGCGACCTTTGTCGGCTTCGGCATGCTGATCGGTAGAGTACCCTGACAATAGGCCTGCATCCGGTACTCAGGCTCCTGTGCTGCCGCGGTGATCTCCTTTGAAATTGAGATTCTCGAGATGGAACTTGGCAAATATACTGTATCAATAACATCCTGTCCGTTTTCGACAATCGACCAGTAAAGAGAGATTAAAGATTCCAAGAAGGCGGGTTGAATGATCGCATCTGATAGATAATGATTCGGCATTTCCTTCGCGATATCTGGTACAAGGATTTCCGCGTGGGAGCAGCCGTCGCCAACATGACAGTTATTTATGCCTTGAAGTGTGGGCCCGTATGAGACCCCAACTTCAGATAGGGTGTCATATAGCTTAGTTGCATCAAGTGACCTTGATGCGTTCTTCTCTACCTCGGCGACAGTGCTCTGGAGTCGAACCCGCGAAGCAAGAGCCTGTCTTACAGAATCAATCCCATTTGATTCTTTGGGTTCCACAGCGACAAGGCCTTTACAATGCTCTTTCCACCCATTACTCTTAGTCCATGACCTGATTCGAAATTCATCCCAAATCTCGGAAGAGACTAGACCACCTTCTTGATATGGTCTGAGTGAGGTCACCATCTCGACATCCTCCTCTGAAATTATCAAAGGAGCCGTCACAGAGATGTCGCGGAGCTCATACTTGTCGAAAGGGATGTTTGCTTCTGTTGCCCTTTGAGCTACCGCCTCGAGGGCCATTGCGACGTATCCTGCCATTGGAAAGACGACCATGGACTGAATCTTATGATGCTGGAGCCACGGTAAATCATCTAAGCGAACGATGTTTCGCCAGGTCGGTTCCAAATCACTCGAATAGTTTGCTAAGGTCCCCAGGATGTCATTCCTTGGGGCTGATCTGTTTTTGTGGAGTTGTGTGAATCGAGACTCGTGCCAATACTTCGCAGAGTAGTTCCAGGGGTATCGAGGCAGATCGTTTAGTAACATGGGCGACTTCCCTGGCTTTGGGAAATTAATTGCATCGAAATCGAGAACGGCTCCCTTGGTAAACAATGTGGCCGCAACATCTAGCGCTGTTTCGACTGCGTTCTTTTTCCGTGCCAGGGCTGCGACATACGGGACTTTGGCGGCATCCCCTCCAACTGCCTTTAAAATCTGTTTTAGGGGACCTTGGAGAGCTGAATGAGGGCCAAGTTCGAGAAGCATGTTGACCCCCGTCCTGTGACCGTCAATTGGTTTAAGCATACTTTGGACGGCTTCGTCGAATCGCACCGCGCACGTGAGATTCTGAACCCAGTACGAAGATTCCAGCTCTGAGCCGTCAATGCGCCGGCCCAATAACGATGAATGGAATCTTACGTTGGTAGATAATGGTGGATGTGTATCTGCAATTGATTCCTGATAGTCCTTAGCGAGGAGGTTCATGTGATGAGAATGGTATGCAGTGTCGACAAAAAGCTTTCTGTTGAACAACTGTTTCTCTTCTGCAACCTTCTTTAGCTCGTCAATACCAGCTTCGTCGCCAGATATTGTGAGGCTTGATGGGCTATTGTAGCAGGCAATTCTGATTTCTCCCTCCTTGATTTCTGAGATGATCGGCTCAAATTCCTCCTTGCTTCCGCCAACAGCTATCATCGCACCTTGCAAATCCGGATACCTCTCTTTCAAGACAGGAATAAGTCGACCGCGATGATAGGCAATGGACATACATGTCTCGAAGGTCAAACTACCGGCGGCATATGAGGCACCAATTTCTCCGCTCGAGTGGCCAGCCACAGCGGTCGGTCTAATGCCCCAGGATCTCATGAGGTCTACCAGTGCTAGCTGAATGGCCGTACACGCCGGTTGGCTTATGTGTGCTGCTCCGACATTAGACGTCTTCTCATCTTTCGATAACTCTTCAAGAAGAGACCATGGAGCGCCTAGAGATCCTAGGCACACATCGGCGTAGTCAATTGCGTTGGCGAAGACTGGATATTGCTGATACAACTCACGCCCCATGCCATACCACTGAGCACCTTGGCCAGTGAAGATGAACCCAATTCTCAGAGGATCTGACTCTTTTCCTGGCGTAAGCCTTTGGCCATTGATCGCTTCGATTAAATCGAATGACCTCAAAGCCGGGATCGCGACTCTCCACTGCAGAAGTGACCGGCGCTGCCCAAGAGTATAAGCCACATCGGCCATTAGGGCCTTTTGGAACATCTCGGGCCTCTGCTCCAAGTATATGACAAGGTTCTTCAGGACAGCCTCTAACGAGACTTTGTCATTTGCTGAAACTACGAAGAGTTTCCTGGTAGGCGTGTCATCTTTAAGGTCAGCGTCGTTCTTCGGTCCCCGTTGGGTGAAAGGCACCCGCTCAAGGACGACATGAGCATTGGTGCCGCCGAACCCGAAGTTATTTACGCTTATATATTTCTTATTTCTCGGCCAAGGACGTTGGCTGACTGGGACCTATTTATACCATCAACTCTCTGAGGCTTTAACTGCGTACTATTTATCTCTCACCTTCATGTTCCAAGCTTTGAAAGGGATCTTCTCGTTCGGGTGCTTGAAGTCGTAATTCGGCAGGATAAACCCTCGTTCAAGCATTAAGGCTGATTTTATGACAGCGACGATGCCTGAAGCACCTTCTAAATGTCCGATATTTGATTTGACGGAGCCGAGGTATAGAAGGTCCCGAGGTGTACGGCCTTGGTGGAACACATTATGAATTGCCGTTGCCTCAATAGGATCGCCCACGCGGGTTCCCGTGCCGTGTGCTTCAACGAAGCCGCAATCTGCAGGATTGAGGCCTGAATTATCATATACTTGGCGCATTAACTTCTCTGCTCGTTTGGTCAGCTACATAAACATCCAAGAATGGGGAGAATCTAGGATGCTGACCTTGTGCATCACCGCATGGCATTGTAATGCCGGGGGTCCTCCCATCCTGATTAATTCCACTACCAGCGATGATGGCTCTAATCTGGTCGTTGTCCCTGCGTGCCTGGTCAAGTGGTTTGAGAATGATTACACCACAGCCCTCTCCACGTCCAAACCCGGTGCCTCTACTATCGAAAGAATACGAGCGACCAGAATCAGAGAAAAGTCGTGACTTAGAGAATGAAATCCAAAACTCCGGTAACATATTGAGATGGCAGCCTCCAACAATTGCCAACTCAGACTCTCCGGTCCGCAAGCTCTGGCATGCGACATGTAGAGCGACTAGGCTCGACGAGCAAGCGGTGTCGGTGGTGAAACTAGGTCCTTTCAAATCAAAGAAGTGGGAAATTCGATTAGACTGCATCGCATACGCGCACCCTTCTGTTGTCAGCAGAGTTCACGTTTCTTTAATACTCTGAACTTCTTACCTGTTGCCTGATGCATCGGAATAGTATCTGGGTCTCTGAACATATGAGACTCGTATTCGGGGAACGATCCGCCAATGAACACTCCAACATCTTTCCCAACTATACTATGCTTCGGAACTCCAGCGTTTTCCAAGGCTTCAAATGTACACTCAAGGAGCAAGCGCTGCTGCGGGTCCATTGAGATCGCCTCTTTCTCCGTTAGACTGAAGAATGGCGCATCAAATGCCGCTAGATCAGTGTTGAGGAAATGTCCCCCGACAGGATTATGACAACCGGCTTTTCCAGGATTTGGATGGTGGAAGCTAGCAGTATCAAACCTCTCTGGTGGGATTGTAGAATAGCCACTCCGTGCGCGAGCACACAACTCCCAAAACTCTGCTGGACTAGCGACATTGCCAGGCAGTCGGCACGACATACCAACTATAGCGATTGGCATCGTCTTAGGCTTGGGTATCGGTGTCACTGTTTGACTTCGAACATCACCATTCGAGTTCCCATTGCTGTCGATTTTGACAGGAGCTGTGTAGTGTCCATTGGTATACGCAATTGGGCCGTGAGGATGTTCGTGAAATCCAGAACCCCCATTAATTGACCCGGGATCTTGGCTGCCTGTGGTGACGTCTATGTCCTCATGCGCCAAGCCGTTGACGTTCCTATTGACTCTACCGGTAGTATGTCCCTTGGTATGAGCCGCCGAGCCTTCACTGGCCCCGTCGCTCGTGCCGTTCGTACAGCCGTTGACGGCTCCTGGAGCCATGATTGTAGGGATGTCTGCGACGTTACTAGGGGTAGCTATGAACTCAAGAAAATCACGAGAGGACGATATGCCTTTTATGCCTCCCATATAACAATAAAGTTAGACTTATCACGAGAGATTTTCCCTCTTACAAGGAGGACTGGCACCTGATGTCCGGAAAACAGGAAGATCTTTCCGCCCTGAGAACGGAGTATCATTCTCAGCCTTAGGTGGCGAGATCCCTGCACGGTTATCCTCTATTAATTAGAAATGAAGCAATTGCCTCTCAACATAAGTTCTTAGTAAGTGCCTATCCAGTCGCCTTGAACGGCGTCGGGCCGTCTGAAACTCCTATCCCATCTAGCATCTCACCCCCCTGGGTCTCTCTTTTGGGTCCCAGCCACCGGCTTCACCAAGACATACCGACTTGTCACCTACTTTAGCAACATCGTGTCCAGCTTGACCCTAACCCAGTCGACGGCAAATCCCGCATGGGCTTAACATCAGTTCATTATTCATCGAATGCGCCGTGGTGGCATGAGGTGGCGGATCTGTCGTGCCAAGATCCGCAAAGCTATCTATTGATATTGAACCGGCCAGGGCCGTTATTGATTGAGCCATAATTTTATATGATAAGGTTAGGTAGGCATGGCATTGGCATGTTGCTGCCGATCTCGAAGGCGCTCACCGGGGTCAGTAGTGGGAAGTAACATGATAAGCTACCAACACCGAGCTGGACATCTAGACGGATACGTACATATGGTAACCGGCCAAAGCATGAATGGTAGCCTTATGCATCTTCGTCAGGGTAAGGCCTTGTAAATGACAATCTAGGCAGATTAGTAGCTCCTCTCCGGGACCACGCATCGGCAGTTTACGCGTCTCTGTTTCTGACTGGATCCGATGTGGGAGAATGGACCCGGGGCTCTTTGAGATTAGATTCATTACCTAACGCGCGATTGTGATAACGACGACGACGACTACGACGATGACGACTGAAATCTTTTTAGAACACTCTCCCGGCGAGGTCTTATATCCGGAAGTTTCGAGTTTTGCTTTATCCAGCACCCGAATCTTCCCAGCCTATATCCGGCATTCGTAATGCCAATTTTTGGAGGCTGATAATTTGCTTTTGCTATTGCCTGGCCAAAAGCCACGCCTGCAGTGAACCACTGCTACACTTGATTGGTTCTAAATTGGTCGCATGTAAATGACCCTACCCTTCGATGATTCTTTTCTTTTCTCAAAGCGGTAAATACCTGAAAGACATGGTGTGCCATCCTCTATGTGAATGATTGTAGCGTTACATTCCGGTCCTGGCTGTTACCTGTTATTGTCGTATCCTCTTCTTCTAGACAGACTGTCTTCTTTAGAGCAGACTATGACTATAAGCGAGCATGTCTGTTGAATCGTAGCACTGTTCAATACATCTAAGCCTACTCGCCTTCGTCTTGGTATACTGTAGCAAATCGGTAGTTAGAGTGGCCTCCAAGATCTAGAACATGAGGTTCCTGTGTCTTCCAGGCGCATATGGCAGCGCAGATGTGAGTTTTCTTGGCCCTTAGAAATGGAATACGACACTAATTGTCCCGTAGAAATTCCAAGTTCAGCTGGGTATGAGCGCTGACGAACGCTCGAACTAAGATTACTGTTAGGCTAACATTCTCTACCTCAGCTCCTCTAGTCAATGAACTGGAGTCTGATGGATCAGCCTCTTTTCGGTTTATTAACGCTCCATGCGAAGCTATTCCTCCGAAAGGGTTTGAAGACTTCTTTGGGAATCCTCCTTATTATCGATTCATTGAGCCAGATGAGAAAACAACTGAATACACTGATGTCTTGTCGCGCATTCGCGACTTTCCAGAATGCGATACCCCTGAGGATACAATGCGAGAGCTGTTCAAGGAAGGCGTGGCGAGTAGTGTATTAAGCACGAAGAGAGCGATCGAATTCTTGCTAGATATCATGGAGAAAGAAGGCCCATTCGAAGGGATAATTGGCTACTCCGAAGGTGCTACAGTAGCAGCGACATTGGTTCTCACCGAGCAAGAGCTGTTCGAGCAGACGGGGCGCCAGCCTATGATCAAATGTGCCGTCTTCTTTGCTGGCTGGCCGCCGCTTGATCCCAGGACTTATTCCATGATCTTATCAGACGAGTCAGACACTATGATCAACGTCCATACATGCCATATCAGTAAGTTGCAAATATTAATCTCTAAAAGTCGGTAACTAAATTTATTTTTAGTTGGCTCACTCGATCCCTACGTAACTGGGTCAATGGCTCTTTACAACACCTGTGAGCCTGACTATGCACACATTTTTGACCATGGCAAAGGGCACACACTGCCAAGAGAAAAGGCCGTTATCAAGGAACTTGGTGATGTGATTCGCAATATGATAGCCCAAGCATTGTAGAGGAAGATAGGGGATTACGAAGGGGGAGGGGTATTCAACGCATGAATTTCATTAGACTGTACATATGCACTTATTTCAAGCTGTGGCTCACGTTGAATTCTAAATGGCGTCAATGTCTTTCAACCGAAGCAAATATACCTTTTCCCTAGTATGTCGGACAAGTGGAAAAGATCCAGGATCATAAAAATGCAAGATAAGGAGTAGATACCAATACCGACGTATCCTATTCGATATGTGCATTGCCAATCTGTACCACAATTGAAGGGCAAGTTGGCATTGGATCAAAACAGTACATAATGCAGGAACAGGCATAAACATGGCTACGCCATAAGAAAAATGGCATGGTAATATATCTTCGGCTCGTACTGGGGTTATCGGCTGGTACTCAGCGGAGCTGGTCTCCGGTCAGTTCAGTTTACCCAGATCCGCTCATAGGCGTACCGCAAGAAGCGCCACCATGGCAGTACTAGTAGTAATATTCAAGAACCCACGTATTGCTAAGTCCTTCTCCCCTCCTTTATTCAACTTTTGAAATTTACAGGTTTAATAATTATTCTTCCCGGATCAAAAATTATCCTTTTGCCCGACGCCGAGTATAAGTGAACTTCACAAGCCGTTAGTCACCCTTTCCATGATGGAAGGGGGTTTAGCCGGCAACCAAGATGAGCCCTTGCAACCTCAACAACCACAGAAGACGCAGAAGACCAGCTTGGATACTCCACCTAACTTTTCCGAGGGTCAAGGAAATAACCAGTTTCCAAGCGCCTCATCAGTCTCGTTACCAGATGCTTTGTCAGCCGTGACGCGGCCCTCACTGGTACCACTCGAAGAGAATGAGTCCAGTACCAATCTCCTCAGTGCTCAAGCGCCCTTCGCGAGGAACTCGTCATTGTCCTCGAGAACCTCTCTTGTGTCTCTAGATGAAACTGGCGGTGCCACAAACATCACTGAGTCTCGTCGTACAATATCTGTGAAGCCATCATTGGCTTCTTTACCTGAATCCCCCGAAGCCCCGAACGGGGCAAAGTTATCACCTATCCAGTCGGCCACCACTATACCCAATGTGACACCAGCATCACCAGCAATAGCTACCGAATCAACTGCTGTACCTCTAGCCCCAGCACATGACCCGGGAAAGTGGCAAAGCAGGTTCAGAGCTTACAAAAGATCTCTAGGAGATTTCCTAGTAAGGACATTGTCCTCAGTTAGCATTGCTCGCGCTGATTACTCTACTAGAGAATCTTCTCCTATTCGACATGGAAGGACCGCTTGTTTCTGTTTTTTTCCATAGCAGCGGCGCTTGGTGCCGGTGCTGCGTTCCCTATCATGACAATCATCTTTGGTAAGTGTGAGTTCTTGTACCATGTGCTAGTAATACTGACTAGTATAGGACAATTGATTGGCAACATCGCGTCAGTGCGAGGAACAACTATCCAACAAGCACAGGATGAATATCGACATCTCATAAGCGAATACGTGTAAGTTCCAAACAGTAAACAATAGTCCGTGAGCTAATCCGACTTCTCAGGCTTTACTTAGTATACCTCTTCATAGCAAGATTTATACTAGGATACATCGCTACTGTGAGTGTGCTACATCCTTCGTAAGAATATATCGGCTCATAAATCACAGTTAGGGTTTCGTATGTTAAGCCTTCGTATATCCTCAGCGATGCGCTTAGTATATGTCAAGGCTCTCCTGGAACTTCCTGTCTCTCTACTTGATACCCAGCCCCCTGGCCAGATCGCAGCTATCATTACAACAACTGCAAACACACTGCAGATAGGCATATCTGAGAAGCTAGCTACAATAATTCAGACCCTATCATCGGTTGTTACCGCTTTTGTTGTAGCTTTCACGCATAGCTGGAAATTGAGTCTAGTGACCAGCAGTGGTCTCCTCCTCATTACGATCTGCTACTGCATCACCATTCCGTTCTTGGTGAGAAACATGAAGCAAGTAGAAGATGCAAACATTAAGGCTTCTGCAATAGCAAGCGAAGCATTCACTTCGATAAGAATGGTGGCCGCCTTCGGTGCAGAAAGGAAGATGGTGGAGAGATATAAACAATGGGTAGACGAAGCTGGCAGAAGGGGCCTTCGACTATCGGGGATCGTTGCTATTCAGCAAGCGACGAGTATGTGGTCTTCACTCCAAAGCTTAGTATTATGCTGACGAAAAGGTATAGTCTATTTCAGCGTCTACTCGTAGGTAACCTAGCCTAAGCCTTGAAGGATGTTAAGGGCTGACTGTGAGTTAGGACATTCGCGTTGGCATTCTGGTTTGCTGTCAAGTTACTAAATAGCCGCGAAATTGAAAATGTCGGCACTACAATCATGTGAGTACTACGACTCCGCAAGGCTATCACTCCTAATATATTCATAGTGTCTTGATGTGTGTCATGATGCTTGCAATAGGTGCCGGGGGCATCGCTGCGCCAATATCAGCCGCAGCTCGGGCAGCTGGGGCGGCTAGAATCCTTTTCAACGGCATTGACGCCCCGAGACCAGTTACCACTGGCTTTAAACACCCGGAGGCATCTGCTACAGGTAATATTGTTTTATGGAATGTCAACTTCACGTATCCTACTCGGCCGAACCTCAAGGTTCTCGATGATCTAAATTTGATTATCCCCGCTGGCAAGGTAACAGCTATCGTTGGTCCATCAGGTTCCGGTAAGAGTACCATAGTTGCCCTGATTCAACGTTGGTACGAGATGGATGGTGACATGGGGGATAAAAAGCTGGTAAGTATTGTCGCCGTTATTGGTGATTGCACTAATATTAGACTAGATTCTCTACTTCCGCAATGGGTCTGTCACGATTGGCGGACGTAAACTTACTGATCTTGATTTGAAGTGGTGGAGATCTCAGATTGGTCTTGTTCAACAAGAACCATTCCTCTTCAATCAGACAATTTTCGAGAACGTAGCATCTGGGTTGGTGGGAACCCAGTGGGAACATGCCGAGAATATAATTAAGAGAGAGCTGGTTCAAGCTGCTTGTAAAGAAGCTTATGCAGATGAGTTCATCTCCAGGCTTCCAGAAGTAATTAAACACCTTTCTGATTAATGGAACACACGGACTGACCTACTTAAAGGGGTATGAAACTCATGTCGGAGACGCTGGTATCAAGCTAAGTGGAGGCCAACGTCAACGTCTCGCCATCGCAAGGGCAATTATCAAGCAGCCCAAAATTTTAATTCTAGATGAAGCGACAAGTTCAATTGACGTTCGCGGTGAGAAGGTTGTGCAAGCTGCATTGGACAGAGTCTCTAAGAATCGCACAACAATAATGATCGCTCATCGGCTAGCGACGGTTAAGAAAGCGGACAACATCGTCGTGCTTGCTAAAGGGAAAGTAGTTCAATGGGGAAATCATGATAGTCTCATGGCGGCTGTTGGGGGCCCATATTGGTTACTGACTCAATCCCAAGAGCTGAAGATGGGCGAAGACAGCCATGCCGACGATGTATCAGAAATCACTGAGGAAGAGAAGCGAACAATGGACCTAATGACGTTGGACAAGAGAAATGCTAATGAAGTTGACGGCGACAGCACTACCGTAGAGGATACTATTTGGAGACAAAGAGGTATTTTTCGAAGCTTCGGTACTCTACTCCTAGAGCAGAAGCAAAACTTGCCTTGGTATATGGTAATGCTGTACGGAGCACTCATTGCGGGAGGTAAGCTCATTGATTCCCGCTCAAAATTCTCTTTGCTAAGGAATAATAAAGCCAGTCCGCCTGTACAGGCTTACATCTTCGCTAATCTTATTGCTTCATTCGCATTCTGGGGAGAGCTTCTGCGGGAAATAACCAACTTTTGGTGTCTCATGTTCGTAGTGTTGGCTTCGGCTGCCGCTATTGGCTACTTCTCTCTTGGCTTTGCGTCTACGAGAGTCGCATTTGTGAGTAACTAGAGCTTTTAAGGGACCTTCGTCTAATAATCAATAGCACATCACATCGGCTTATCGCCTAGAATACTTTCAGAAT
Organism: Xylaria sp. FL1777; assembly: GCA_022578965.1. Taxonomy (NCBI): domain Eukaryota; kingdom Fungi; phylum Ascomycota; class Sordariomycetes; order Xylariales; family Xylariaceae; genus Xylaria; species Xylaria sp. FL1777. The sequence continues at coordinate 257,963 of MU400547.1, read as the reverse complement.
ATCGTCTCAAAGACTGTAGCATGGTTTGACCGCGACGGCCATTCTGTCGGAGCCTTGACAGGTCTCGTTGCTACTGATCCTACACAGCTACAGCAACTGCTCGGAACGAATATTACATTTACAATAATCTCTATCTTGAGTGTTATAGGGTGTTTGGCCATCTCATTCTACTTTGGCTGGAAACTCACACTGGTAGCGTTTTCATCCGCGATGCCGCTAGCTCTCGCCGCTGGATTCTATAGGATCCGTGTGGAAAAGCGATTTGAGATGATGAATCTTAGAGTTTTCGCTGAAAGCGCTAAATTCGCGACTGAGTCGGTGGGCGCCATTCGAACTGTGACCGCTCTAACGCTAGAAGATACAATCTGCCAACGATATGAAGAGTTGCTGCAAAATCACGTCAAGGAGGCATTCAGGCAGGCTCGGTTTGCTACGCTGATTTTTTCAGCTAGTGACAGTCTCCCCCTACTCGCTATGGGATTTGTACTATGGTAAGCCTACATTTGTTCTTTCTAATAATCGATGCTAATGCGTAGATAGGTATGGTGGCACACTTCTCATTAGCGGAGAGTACATGACTTTCAATTATCGTGAGTTATTCGTATTCATTCACTGATTGCTGCTGACCACAGCCTAGTGGTTGTATACATAGCCGTTGTGCAGGTGAGTTTAACTATGGACAATCTCCCGGAATTTGAATGTAACTGTCATATAGGGTGCTATCGGGGCTGGCCAGTGGCTTAGTTTTGCTCCTAGTAAGTGGTCTTCCTGTCCAATTCAAATATGCCATTAACGTGTCGGAAGATATCGCAGAGGCGGCCGCGGCAGCGAACAGAATTCAAGCGATGAGGGTGTCGGATCAAACTGATAGCCCCGGCACCGCGTTGAACTTCAGCACCATTGCCGACGCTGATAGGGGTGTCAGAGTTGAGTTACAAGATGTTTGGTTTAAGTACCCTACAAGAAATGTCCCGGTACTCAATGGCTTGAATATGACCGTGAGTACTAAAATCACAGCTGGGGTTGAAGTGATATTAACAATTACAGATTGAGAAGGGTCAGTTTGCTGCCATTGTTGGCCCCTCGGGTAGGTCTAAGTCTGTAAAAGTATGATGAACTTTATTGACATCAATCCCAGGCTGTGGCAAGACTAGCATCATCTCGTTGTTGGAAAGGTAAAGCGAAATTATCGTATAATTAAAATTTCTAAGTTAAGAGGACTAAAACATCGCAGATTCTATCAAGTCACTTCCGGCCAGATCATTTTTGATGGCGCTGACATCGACAGCATTGATCTTACCAGCTACCGTAAAGCCATATCTCTAGTAGCTCAAGAGCCATCGCTATTCGATGGGACGATACGCGAAAACATTGTTCTCGGAGTGGGTGCCGACACAATCACGGACAATACCTTACACCAGGTCTGTCGGGATGCCGGGATTCACGACTTCATCATGTCGCTGCCAGACGGTTACAACACCAAGGCCGGTATCAAAGGCATACTACTCTCTGGTGGGCAGAGGCAACGGATATCCATTGCGAGGGCGCTTATCCGTAATCCCCGCCTCCTATTATTAGATGAAGCGACCTCGAATCTAGATTCGGAAACGGAGAAGATGGTTCAAGCCGTATTTGAGCGGACAAAGAAGAATCGAACTATGATTGTCATCGCTCACCGGCTCGCCTCTATCCAAAATGCCGACGTAATCTTCGTGCTGGGAGATGGTCAGGTTCTTGAGGCTGGCACGCACCTCTCATTACTCCAAAAACGAGGTGTTTACTACAGTATGGTACGTTGTCCTCCCCTATCGCTCCCGTCTCTAGAATGCATTCTTATCAATGGAGCAGTGCCAGGCCCAGGCCCTGGATAGATAAACTTTCATATCGCTTGAGTCTTGAGGTTCATTAGATTAGGCCCGTTCACGCGATAGTAGCATAATACCGATGTCACGGTATGCGGATAGTAATAGATTGCGACGGTAGATAGGTAGCGTTTTGCGACCCTCTAATGGAACACAACGTTCTATATAACCCATGTTCTGTATATGTATAAATCCACGTAGACACGGTATGTGACATGGGTAACGAGAACGCGTAAGCTGACCATCGCGTCACTGGCTAAATGGATATGCTGTTTCCCACTTGTGACCCCCCTGAACCATATCTAATGCAGAACTCCAGGGGTTATTTTCCTTCAGGATAAATCCATTCGGTGGTTTATTCTACCGTTTCCGCTAGTCCTGCCCGCTTAAGTATGAGTTGAACTCCACGCCTTTCGGCATCAGATATTCCCACTAGCCACGTAATCAAGGGCGTACATAATCTCGCACATCTCGTCGGGCCGTTATTGACGATGGGATATGACGCATGATAAGAGCGCTCAGGGGTTCTAATAATGCTCCAGAATACATATTTCCACGATTTTATTATGATAGTACCGACAATGCTATCTTGATTCTGGAATGGTCGACTGCATTCCGGAACCGAGAGAATGTCCTCCCTCTCGATAGCTGTCCCGCCAAAATTGAGTATTTGTTTTCACAATCCCTTCCAGCCGCATTATCGGTCCGCATAGGATATCTTGCCAGACTCTAAAGATAACTGTAGATTGCCAATTGGTATTCAAGGTTCCTTCTTTGGGTATTCGGAGCAGGAAAGACGAGTGTAAGTGTCAATGGCTTCCGACGGAGCCCGTTTATGAGATCCGAATGAGTTCCTCTTTAACACTCATCATCATTTTCCCATACATGACGCCTTCCACCGAAGCCTCACCGAACAGTTCGTAGCCGATATCATCTGTCTGGTCGCGGGTTCCCTGATGGGGAATGGTGTCTGAACACTAAACGGAATGATCACGGAGCCACAGCACAGACCCTCGTCAAAGCCGACACTGCAAATAGGCGACCAGGTCGTAATGGCAATCCGTCTCCTAACGCTATGCTGATAGCTGGCTTCTGTTCCGTCAGTTGTAAAGATTACGCCATCGCTCAGTGCACCCTCTTTGATGCGCTGGCTATGGTGAGAGCGGTCTCACAAACTGATCATGGTATCTGAGTTCAGCAGCTAATGTTGAAATAACTCCTCGAGCTTCATGTCCATAGGCTCTTTTTTCGGCGCGCCCAGTAATCAACGCTTACCACAGCTTTTGGGGGGGCCTTTGATCGAGCACAATGGATGAGGTGGGGTGCTTTTCACAGGGCTATTGCGGCGTGCACAAATCCGCGTAATATTGGGAGGCTCTTGAACACGTCGGCCGACCCAAGATCGTGAAATCCCCAATCTAATGCATCAGATTCGGCGATATCGAGCATTGGTCGATCGTAATGGCCTTGATAAAATGGAGTTAACCTCATAATCGAGCTCTAGGTCTCGAGGAAGGTCGCCGGATACTCTAACATTGCCATCTTGAGATAAGACATTCGAGTAAGAATGTCATACTACGTATGCGTTCAGTAAAATTGGAGACCCGGGGCGGCATTCTGCTGCTGCGCTTTGAAAATTTGGTCCCCGCCAGAGCTAGAAAGAAGAGGCGGGGAGAAAACAACAGTACTTACACAAGTTGATAGACAAAAGACTCAGCAAGTCGAGACGGCCAATCACCACCCGGACATGCATAACGCGTGAGGTTCAGTGTGCACATGTGTACTTATTCGCTTATTTCCTACAAGTCTTCTTTATTGACAAGAACTTCTGCTGTTAGCTCTGAAGAGCCCCAACGATATGATGAAGCTCCGTGACCAGGGGCCGGATAGACCGGCTGATGGACTTGTGTGTGCGCGTGTGTGCCTAGTCATTAACTATGCTCTGCGAACTCATACAGGAACTATGATACTTGCAGTTCAGCGCGAATTATGGGGGCGAAAGGGAATATGGCAATGCTGTACTGCCGGAGAAACACATTTGGAATAGGCCGTTTATAGGCGGGGATTTTCGGTTGTTCACTTGAGACCATCGCCTAGCATAGTGTATAGCATCATTAAGTTAATGTAAGAATCTGCTACGTGTGAAGCAGTTGGATGACTACTTATTTCAGTTACTGACTATACAAGCAAAGGCGAACTTCTAGACTTGCGATAGTACTACATGACCATGGAGCATGATGTATGTTTTACATATTTTATTACACTGACCTGATCTAGCTGACGCAGTATAGGTACTTAGGTAGGTCGTTTACTGAGCCTAAGCTAATGGGAATCACTAATTTAGGCTTCCCGATCGCCAAGCACATCATAAGTGGTCTTGTCATCGACCGACGTCTCCCGTCCCCCTACGGAACCTGGTGCAGCTGCATTTGTCTGGCCGAATTTGCGCTCAGCCAAGAGACTCGGGTCATCTTTCGAACCGATCTCTGCCGCGAAGCTAGCGTTTTTCGCCCTATCCTCCGTCCCAATGCTATCATCCTCCGTGATGTTCTTGCCGTGCGGTCCGCCCCGTTCGCGGCGGTATTGGCTTTCGACGTAAGTCGGGGCAGCTTCCGCGCCTCCGCTGCCTGTTTCTCGCGCCATGGCTCCCTGTGAATATGATATGGAAGTGCCTGGAGCACGAGCAGAGGCAGATGCGCCCTCTTGCTGCCGCCGTTGCTGGTTGTCGAGGTCGGCTGAGTTGGCTTCGCGGAAGGCTTGCGACTCAGCTGCTAGAGAATCTGGTTCGACTACGCCTGGGCCCTCCTGGGTTGTCGGGGCATCCTTACCCGCTGTAACTTTGGTGCCTGCGCTTGGTGCCTTTTTGGACATTGTGATCGTAGGTTCGTTATGGCAGTAAGGTAATGCTTATCTCTCGGAAGTGCGCAAGAATCGTTGTTCCCTTTAGGGGGGTGTTCTGAATTGATGCTTATTGACTTTAAGATGATGGGAAACATGTAATGTAATAGTGACCTATCTATATATTCTACCAACACCGAAAGGAACATATAAGTACTTACTTAACTAGCATTGAGAGGATTTCTTCAAACCTTGACGTCATGAATTGGTATGAATGTCAGAATCGCACCATTGATGACTTCATAAAGTAACAGATCAATGTCCAATAGCAATGATGAATTCGGTATACCTGCATTTATTAGATCTTGTGGAGAGCAATCCCATAGGTAGGATTTTGCACTTCGTTTGGTAGAGTTGTGATCACGGAGCGTTTCCTCCATAGAGGTTGACGACGAGTGCGGCGAATAATTCAACACATCAGCTTCCCTCTTTAGATTAAGTTGCTTTTGGTATGATAAGCTCTTTTCTTTCTTGTCTGCTTACATAATGTATACCTACTTAACCCATCGTTTCCAATGACTTGTTACTGTTTGCAACCAATCAGACTAACATTGGAAAGGTGGCGGGAGCTCACCCTCAGCAGATGCTCTGATCAAAGCCACAATAGTCGCATACAGTCCCCCGACGCATATGAATGCACCTGCAAGAATCGTGAAAACGTTGACGGCGAACATAAAAGGTTGCTGGAGCCATGCTCGAAACCCGCCTTCAAAGTAGTATGCGTCATGAAGCCAGAAAGCTCCAGCAAGGCCATACGTATACCAAGCAGCAAACAGAGCAGCACTTATGCCGACAAGATAATTGAAGACAGGTATTCCGACGGCGAACACGAATGCCGCACCATTTGCAAGAAGGATCAACAATGCCCAAACTCCCCATCCTAAAGCGGTATGACTATGAATATGCTTGGTCTGCCTGAATAGCCGGACAAAGATGAGCTTAGATGCTGTGTGGCTATAGAGACTGCCTGCAATGAAGAAATTCGGAATAGCGAGTCCAAAGGAAATCTTCGAGAAGAGCGGACTTAAACTCAGCAGGCTGGGGCTAGAGACTTCTGATCCGATGTACCAGTACGTCACTACTGCGAAGACGACGTATAACGACGTCGCAGTGATCTGTAGTACCCAGGCTGCTTTCATCGCATCTTGCGGTCGCCTCATCTCCGAAATCAGGATGAAGAACATGAAATGGCCGGCGTAGGCGAATACGGGGTTCGTTATACTGACTTAGTGAAATCAGTGGATCTTCTCCTATTTGATATTCGCTAAGATTTCACTCAGGAGTACAGACTACTTCTCAAGATAGGGGGGAACAACAATCTGGCCAAATAGTAACCTATTGCTCCTAATGCGAGTTGAACACGGCGAAAAGACTTGATTTAACTCACTGAAAGCGGACGTGAAGTCGCTCGTTACAGCAATCTGAATGTCGCCTGGTCGAATAGGCACGGCACCGGCACCGGCTAGCGCAACAATGCCCGCGACAACAATTGAGACGCCGCCCAGAATAGATAGAAAACCGAGGCCGTCGAGTGTCCGTGGAAAGCTTGCAAGCGTCACCGCGATGGCGAAGATGCCTGCAAATGCAACCGTGCAGAGCCTTTCGTTGGAGAGCACGCTCAGCGCTAGTTGGCCGGCGAGAATCTGGCTTCCCGTAGCAAATACCGCAAAAATGATAGTCCCTGCGCTGAGTATCTCTCTGCCAACAGGACCGAAAAGAATCATTCCCGCATCTCCCATATTGTGCACTTTGACGGTCAGCTTGAGGCACCACTATAAGCCCAATAAGGGACCACTCGCCTTCTGGGTGCCGCAATTTGAACTGTATCAACGCCCATGCCGTGTACGTTGCGAAAGCTCCTAGGAAGACAATGACGATGACCCCGGGGACGACCCCAACAGCCGCCAGGCTACTGGGTAAAGTGAGCATTCCGTTGGATACAATCTCCGTTATCATGAGGACAGCGACAAGCGGCCAGCTCAGGGTCTTGTACTTGATATCGTGGCCATCTTCACTCCCGAATACATCACCGGGTAACCCCCGCTCGATTGACGCCTCTTCATGAAAGTCGCCGCCTTGAAATTCCCGCGCATCTTGAGCGGTGCCATTTATCTCGTGTTCTTCGCTTTTTCTACGCAAAGACTGGTCTGGGTGGTATGTGTTGTTCGACATGGCGACTTCAAGATCGATCGAACGCTCTGAACATACCATACTCCGTCCTGCCTGAGGTGCTTTGAGGCACATCGACCGGGAATTGTGGCATTATGTCTTCCTTTAGCAGGGAGCTACTACGTTTCACCCACCAATCACAACACTATCGGACAGGAAGAGCTCCCACGGTGATCACTCCATGATAGTGTAGGTGTATCAGTGGTGTGGGGTGTAAACGGATAAGAATATTGGGCTTGGCTGAGCACCTCTTCGACTAGGTTTAGGAAAATGTCCCACATTAGGTATGTGCCGAGACCATCGGATCAGTCCCTCCCACAAACCACTATCCTCGAACGGTACTACTCGAGAGCTACGATCGATCACTAGGGCACCCTAACACGAAGCTCCATCAAATGTCGTCTTATCAGGTATAGCGGCTCCAAACTGTATTCACTAGGTCTACTTAGTGAACGCACTATGGTTAATCCCTTCAAGCGGGGTTGAGGGCTCCATACGGAGTGTTTCTCTAGTGATATAACAAGAATAGTGTAAAGCAAAAGCATCGACATGATCATCGTGGCAACGCAAAAGGACAGCATTTAGCGCTGCCGGCAATAGCGGTCTATCTAGCCCGTACCAAACTGTGCCACCCTGACTTATGTATTTAGATCCAGATCACTTACCCGAGATGGGGTCGCGGCTCAGCCACTACCAACAGTAACATGATGCTGGCATGTCGATATGGGGTGTTTGCGGCGTAGAAATGTCAAAATCCCTAACATCAATGCCACTGCTAATAGTGGCTCCCAAAAAAAGATATGCGCTAAGAGCAATAAGATGGACTGTATTCCACCACAGGCCTTAATCGGTCTCTGCTCTTTTGTAGTGTCTTTTTGTTTACATATCGCCTGAGTTCCTAGTTTAACATATCATTATAGAAATCAATATGCCACCCGCAAAGCCAGTAATTGTTATCGTCCATGGGGCGTTTCTCAGTCCTCCCTGTTATGCTAAACTCGAGGCCGCCCTTACGGAAGCCGGCTTCGAAGTCCATGTGCCGGAATTGCCGACGTTGAATGGCGCGCGACCACCAACTTCCTCCTTGAATGAGGATACCGAGTTCATCCGGTCATACGTGGAAAGGCTCTTGAACGATGGCCACATCGTAATCGCCGTCTTGCATTCCTATGGCGGGCAGGTCGGCTCAAATGCCCTGGCGGGCATGGGTGTTGAGTCCCGCTCTGCACGCGGTCTGAAGGGAGGCGTTAGCCATATAATCTATATGACTGCCTTCGCGCTTCTCGAGAACATGTCATCTATTGACAAGGTCGTCGAGATGGGGCACAGTAAGCAGTTCTTTAAGCGGTTTGATTGTTTTGGAAACTTTGCTAGTACAAAGAGCTTTTTCAATTGGGAATTATGTCCTAGAACTCCCTACAATGTTGAAGTATCCGAATATTGAGCTCAAGAATGGTAGTGGCTAACTCCGAATGGTATAGTCGACTTGATCCCTTTGGCATACGACATCGCCGAAGACATGATCACCGTTGAACGGTCCCCCCGTGAACGGCTCTTGGGTCCTTGGGATGACGAAGCTGAGGCGGAGAAGTACGTTTCGAACTTCAAGATCTGGAATGGCAATGCCATGTATCAGAAGATCGAAAGATGCGCATGGAGAGAGATTCCCATTACCTACATCTATACATCGGAGGATACTTGCCTTCCACTTATATACCAGGAATCTATGGTGGAAAGACTGAGGGCAGAACACATTGATGTAAAGACAGAGACACTTGCGAGCGGGCACTCGCCACAGTTTACAATGCCAAAAGAGGTTGCAGACATCGTGAGGCGTACTGCAGGTTTCTAGGATGGGGGTACTTGTCTGGAACTAGTATAAATATTATTCGTTTTTTTTATCAAAACTGAAGCTTGCCAACCAGGCTCGACCTAACATGTGAACAGAGTGAATAGCTCGGGTCTCGGATGTCAATATCTCCATATTACTCTTAGATAATCTCTGTCGAATCCCAAGTTGTAGATTTAAGGACCGTAGGTGATTGTCTAGCTTATGTCAAAGGTATGAAGAAGTGTACGATATAGCAAGTAAAATAGTGTATTCAAGATGACTAGAAGTAAGGAAGGTGACCCAAAGGTCAGAGGGGATAGGTGATATATATAGCCCAAGGGTATGGAGTGTACTGTATCCACTTATTCCAACAGCTTAGGGAATGTGATTCCATTAATAAAGAAAACCGATGTCGATATCATAAAGTCGACAAGAGAGGAAAAACATCCTTCGGAAAAAGAAAAAAAAAAAGAGAGAGAGAGAGAGAGAGAGAGAGAGAGAGAGAGAGGGAAAAGAGAGAAAAGAGAACGTGAGCCAGGTGACCTTAAATAGGAGGCAATCATTGGAAACCGTTATTGGCTTCATATATAATCATCCTTCCTGTATCAAGTCGAGGTTGAGCCGGGGCGTGCCTTTAATAGATATTTGACGCCCTAGGCTCTGAGCCACCTGTCATCGCTGGCGATGATGTTATAAGGTAGCCAGTGGGCGAATTCTGGGCTTCGAGCTCAGGGATGTGAGGATCCGCCATCACCACGGTAGCTGGAGGGCTTGATTGTTTATTTAGAGCGTCCCAATGCTGCGGGTCTTCCGCGGTAATTAAAAACTGTGGGCTCACAGGAGCTTCCGCCATTTGTGCGTTTACCTGCTGACCGTACATATGGGTGCCATTCTCCGATGAGAGATGATGGGCAAGGCCAAGAGGCGAGGATTGTAGTTCGGGGCTCTGGTAGCCTACATTTTGGGTATCTGGTGGCGGAGGTGCCGTTTGCCCGGCCGCTCCTCGACGAGAGCGGACTAAGAAGAAGTAGAGGAGAGCGATTATAGACAACACACCTACTGCGACGCCAACACCAACACCAGCTTTCCCGCCAGTGGATAGACCTGAGGTACCTCCGTCTGGTGAAGGCGTAGCAGTTGGCGTGTCTGCAGAAGGTGTCGCAGTTTCAGAAGGCGTCGCATCTCCAGAGGAGGTGGTGTTGCACTCTCCGACAAAATTATCCACCCCTGAACCGGGAATGACTTGTTCATTCTTTCCACAGTTTACATATTGCTGCATTGATATTTTGTTCAACGATTGGTCAAAGACTACGTAGGCAGAGCGTAAGAAGTTCAACCCTAGGGTCCCGGAGAGTGATTTGTCCTTGGGTAGAATTCCCACGTAACACATTGATTCATTGTAATTGGAATGAAGTAATTCTGAGAAGGTAACGTTGATAGTGGCGCTGCCAAAGGTAAACTGGAGTTGAGAGTTATTTGCACGCTGCGCACATGGCGCGAGAGCAATATCCATATCATCGTAATATCTCGCCTGAAGATCGTTATAGATGGATGGAATTAGGATGTCAGGTACGTAAGTGTAGGTTGTCCCTGCGTCTATATCAAGCACCGAATTAGCGCTGTCTCCGTAGGAACTAAAAGTCCCGTCTGAGCGAGTAAGTCCCAGGCTCGTCATTTGAATACTAAGCGGGCGTAGTCGTCTCCCTGGGGAGGTATTATGTCATTCGAAATGAGTTTGCCAGCGAATTTCCTAGTATCGACGCCGCCAAAGATAATAACCCCCTGACCATCAGCAGCCCCATTGCCTAAAGCTAGACTGAAGGCTTTGCTGTTTGTAAATTGCTGGTTTGCTAACTGGTCGATAAAGTTACGTTCACCTCCGTTCTTGCTGGCTGCGCCAAGGCCGAGGCCGAGGATGCCGCTCGGATTGTTTGAGCTATTGGTAGCAACGCCAAACGACACATCTGAGGGTCCTTGGCCGGATAACAGGGTTACCTGGTCAGTGTAATAAGTGAAGTTTGCCCAGCTACCATCTGCGTATGTGATCGAGCCGTTCACTTGTGTATCGATGGCTGTCGACGACTTCCCTGGATCATAGAGCCCCCTGGCCTCACATTCAGCCCGTTGCTCTTGTTGCTTTACGGCAGAACAGTTTGGGTTGATCCAGAAGTCGTTATAGTCGGTGGCTATTGCGACCTCTATGGCCTGATTGGGCGGGTTGCCAAAGTATACTGCCAGAAGCGAGTTAGCACACGTAGTACAACTGGAGCACAGGGACCTAACGCTGGATATAGTAAATGGCTGAGGTTATGTTGCCAGAGAGGGGGCTATAAAGATCTTCATCTCTTCTATCGATGGACCGGCGTATTTGTGTAGAGGTTACGCGCCCCCGAAGTGGCAACGAGACAAGTCCGGGCTTTTCGTAGCCGACTGTTACCCCTTTATGGAAGGGAACGACAAATAGAACAAGACAAAGATATTGTAACATAGTAGGTATCATCTGTCTCTTTCCTGCTTAGGCGAAAATCAGTTGATATGTTCTAGGAGCTTATTGATAGCTAATTGTTCCGGCTTCTCTGTGTCTCTCTAGTGGGAAGAAGAAGGAGATATGAGAGAAACTTGGAGACGGGGAGCATAAACGCCCACATAACACACAAAGCTCTATAGGTGTGGTAGCACTTCTGAAGCTGAGAAGCAGGCTGGCGGTCACAGCCTCCCACTGCGATAGGTACCTTTTCCTGCACTTAGCATGGTAGTACTGTCAGGCTCATTAGGGTTGGGCAGATTATTATTTCTATATATCTTGATATGTCGACACGAGAAAAAATATGAGGGGTTAGTGTTACGATTGCTAGAAGCTGTATCTCAAGGAACCAAGGAACTTGCTGTGAGGACCACCACCGTTGTCTTTGACACCGAGAATAGCATCAATGCCTGGAATACTTATGTAAAGTCTAACATTACATTATTGCCACCGAAATCTATTGACTCAGCTAGCAGTACACGCATAGGAGACACGCGTTTTCAGTTGTTATTGTTATGTTTAATTCATCTATTATGATCAAGAGAGTTTCCAATTGCTTGACCTCAAGTCATTGTACTTAGAAGTGTAGGTCGATCCATCTCCGTGTGGAATAGCAGACTCGGAATGACTCTGGCCATTTTAGTGCTGATGCCATCAAGCCTTGAGGCTAAAAAAAGAAGAAAAAGAAAAAAAAGCACATTCTCACAAACAAGAGTAGTGGGGTAACTAGACCTAATCAGCCCCTGAGTGGCTAATTCTAGCTTAGTCATACGGCTGGCTGAGGGTATAGGCATAATCTTTTCATTATTGTGATGGATGTTTACGGCAGTAATAAAAAGTTACTGGAGGTAATTAGTTATTAACTTTTGACTTTAATCGTTATACTCCCCTTATTCAGTTGATCAATCAATACTAGGAAGCGTAGGATGTGGCCTCTCTCCTTGTATTCTGGTGCGGAGTTATCTCTTAAAGTTTCTTCGACCCAACTCACTATAACCGACAAATAAAATGGTTTAATGTCGCAAAACGACGCCGTTATTGCGGAATTGACAACAACGGTATTTATGGCCACCAACTCGACATTTAACCTCATGATAAATTTTGGGAATTAATAGCGGGTGTTAACTACCGCTTGTTGTAACGGTCTATGAACTTGATGACTTTGCGTCCTGTGGTGCTTCGCTCAAAGCCGTCTATGCCTTCGACAAATTTTAGCTGAAACCTGTGGCTGTTCTTATCATAAACATGCAAGAACTCGGTAAGCCGACCAGCGATGGCTAGTTTCACCGAGGAAGAATCTTCACCTCGCATGGCACAGAGGATACGGACCTCTAGAGATGACTCTTGAGATGGCTCCATCGTACCTAGAATCACTTGCCATTGCAGGACCGCGCTCTCTGCATCTATCACGGATGCCAAGCCCTCGAATTCAATGTACTCCCCATCCCAATCAAAACTGAATCGACGGTCGCGGCCTGCGAGACGAAGAACGCGGAAGTGGCGCCAGTCATCATCAGATAGTAAGGCACGAGCGCGATCCGGGAGAGGATGGAGCGATCCAACGTCACCGGTCACGTAGCGCACAAGCGGATTTCGTAGACGAGTGAGAGAGGTCTGAACCACAATCCCCTGTTCGCCGTCAGGGAGGGGGAGGGGTATGGGAGAATCAGCCTGCGTGCAGGCGGGTGGGAAAATCTCAATCAACGTTGCGCGTGTATCGAAGATAAAGTCGACAGAACTCGTGAGACTACCATCTCCCGTCATATCAGGACTATTAGCTGTCCAAGGGCCCGCTTCTGCACTCGCAAATATAGAGAATATCTTGATTGGACCGAGAACTTTTCCTACGTGTGCTCGTTGCGCTGAGGTGAGCACTTCTGACGTGTAAATGATCTTGTCCAGCTTGATTTGGTCACGCTCCTCTCGAGGGAGAGTCGAGATGTGGTGTACAATTTGAATGATCTGGCTGCTATCGCCAGTTAAGACATTGACGTGGTACTTGGCCAGCATTGCGGTCACCTGGGCCGCTGACATATGATTGCCTGCGCTAAGTACTGAGGCCCCAGCATTTTCTAGGACTTCGAGGATGAGGTCCAAAGATCTAGTCGGCTCTCCATTAGTACACTTTCTTTGTATAGGAGTTGATTATTTACCTGTAGAGTTCACCGGCACTATGCACCGTCAAAACCCAGTCACCAGGGATGACTACTCCTATCGTTCGAAGCAATTGACCAAAAGTCGCTCTTTGCTTGCGGTTTTCGTCTGTATCAGTTGCGAAGAATAAAGGTTTATTTCCATAGCCTCCTCCAGTAGTGCTAGCGTAGACGCTGCGGCGATACGTATTCTCCGAGCTCGTGTCATCGACGAGTCGTTCAATGGTTGTATATCTTAAAATGGTTAGCAATTGCTTCGAAGACACAATTCGTATAGATACTAGGCCATTTACAAATCGTTCTTCCAGAGTAACGGAAATAGCTTCAGATCTACTTCCACTTCTTGCTCTGCTACCCGTTTCCTGGCAGCCCGAACAGCACAGGCATCGGGCGGATACTTTGTTTCCTGATTGTAAAAAGGATGGATCTTAGCAATAGCTAGTACATCCTGCAAGGAGTAGACGTCAGTATCCATGATGTAAGTTCTAGAGATTAGACAAGAATCGGCCAATGGATTGTCTCGTTGAACAATCGGCTACTGACCTATCCAAGACGTACTTGGATCGGCAAGCGGTTTTGAAGGCGACGCATATTAGCGGGTTATGTTAGCTAATACATACTAGGGCTTAATCTTTTTCCGTCTGTTCCGGGTGAGATGTAACAACAGACATCAAGACGGGACAATCTAGCCCGGAGTGTTTGGCGGCTACTGCTCGCCAACATCCTTACTAGTTGCAAGCTGGGTATCATGATCCTTGCCAAGCTGCCAGAGCCATGAGTATTACGATATCAAAACATTCCATTAGTCAATATTGCGTCGGCGACAACACTTAGGGGCAATTCATGGCTGGTTGTAATCTGACTCCGACGCGAAATGCAGCTGAAGATACTAACGCCTCGGTCAACCACTTTGGTGAAGAATGCTGTTGATTGGCGTTTTGCGAGCCGCCAAGACTTATAGCGCCGGGTGGCTGACTTTACTGTGAAAACATCTGTCAAGACTCCCAGTGAATGTTACGTTTCCCCTATTATTTTGGAACCAAATGAAGTCTTAGACCGGAAGGTTGTCCTTTGAAATAAAAGTCTTTTGCTAGTAGGTGATTATACCCTAGCTAAACACCGGCAGGTCGGATACCCCTTTCCGATGGTGGCTTTAGATGAGCGGATGTGGCAACAGTTTCCAGCCAATAGTAAGAAGTGCCAGGGGTGTTGATCGCCTTCGAATCTGTACAATGGCTGGCTGTACACAAGAGAAACCTTAACTTTCAGCTTTCGGCGTGGTGCATATGTAGTCTCATCAGATTAGCTGATTACAATAAGGAACAGTTAATTTTTCATTTGGCAATTGGTAAATCCCTTACACATTCACAATTAGTCTAGCCAACAACAAGTTCACACAATCACTATACTGTTCCTTGCTTGACTGGATAAGAGCTGTCTTATTAAGTTTTCAACTATCTCTCGGCTACTTCTACTTCCCCTAGTCTCATTCCTTTTCTCTGTCCCACGTGACCCGAATCACGCCCAGTGCAACACATCTCCACCAGAACAAGGATGTTGGAATTAGATCTTATGGGGAAATGCTAGGAAACGGAACTGCACCCCAGCGTATACGACGCAGGTGTCTTTCGGGGTCTTTGACGTCAGTTCGTGCATGTAGCCACCGGCGGTTATCAACCAACACAATGGTTCGCTCGGGCAAGTCTACTGCGGAAAGGTGCATAGTTATCTCTGGTTCGGCGGCAGCTGCTGTTAGGCATTGCTTGAGATCTTCTAGCGCCTGAGATGCATTGCTATTTAGTGCGGTGACTATGTCGCCCCTGAATCGCATGCTGGGCCGACCATCCGAATCGGTTGCAAACAGATTTCCGGTGATGTGGTGCTGCTTAGACTGCTTGTAGAATTCCATGGGGGTTGTGATTTTGTAATCGGGGCGCATTAGGGCCACCCGAGTGGTCGACGAGAGTCGTTCACTCAGACCTTGAACGTTCATGAGCGATAGTACCCCGCCTCCATATCGATCTGGCCGAAGAACTTGAAGGGCGAAGTACCTCGGAGTTGGGTTCTCGTAGCTGCAATCTGTATGCCATGGGAATTCCTCCATCGTTTCAGAGCGAGCTTGACAGTTCGCCGTCTGGAAGTTGGCAGCACTCGGGCGAATGTCCCAGAACCAACCCCGACTTGCACTGTGTGTGATAGGGAGCATATGGCCATGGTACTTATGAAGATTGAGAACCAATTGCTTGAGATATTGGCTGTCGTCGTCAGGGAAGTCAAGATTTATTTTGAGTATACCCGTACTTGCTAACCGTTCTGCAGCAATTTGGACGTGCTGAGGCTGCGTTGAACAAGTCGCTTGAGATGCTTGTAACTGAGTAATTTGCATCGATGTTTTTGTAGAAGCATAGGTTTGATGGAGTGAATACGAAGATACAACTCGTGGAAGACGCCATAAGCCGTAGGTCGACGTAAAGGGGTTGGCACGGCTAGTCGCCCAAGCGGAGCGGGAAGCTCGACACATGACTGGCAGGATTGTAAAATCTTGCAGCTTTAATCTTTGTTCGTTACAACATGAATGTGTCGATTTATATTTCTTCTTGTAGAAGCATTTTTGATAGAACCCTCGAGATGAATAGATGTACATCTACGTCACAAAGATGCTCTCCGTAATGAACGCTAATTTATATCGGATAGTTACAGGGATAACAGTGTTCGGGGCCAAACAGGACACAAGATATCACAACCACAGATCGAACCTAAATATTGGTGGACTCACTGAGTCTCTGATAATACTTAGTAATTGGGTTGCAGCGCCGGAATTGACTGGAGTAAGCTAGCCTGTCAGGCCGTGACAAGGGCTCGTACTCAAGCGCTTTGGAACGCAGTCTATTATTCAGCTAATAGTTCTCTTTAGATCTCTTGGCCCATTGTTTCTTTTCCTGCCCGTGTCAGGGAATCCATTGGCCGTCTTATACCGAGACGTGTCAAGGTTATAGCGTAGCATTTGGGTCTCCTTGCATTTTCGTCTAATACCTAGTCCATATTCTGTGTCTTCCACATTTCCGCGGGAGCGTAACCCAGTCGTATAAAGTTAGTCGGGTCTTTTGGTAGTCATGACCGGGTAATCTGGATCATAAAACTCCACAATTAGCACGCCAGACAGACAGAGCAGGAAAGTTTGATCCCAGATATCAATTGACTAGCTTATATCTAGCAATTTCACAGATACTAGGTCTCCTCGGTCCGTCTATGTGTGTCTTAGCATTCCATCGACAGTTGCAATCCCCCAAGATATCCAGATGGAATACACAACATCAACTAGGTTGCAACAGATTCGGGTTGGGATTAGCCATCATGACTTTACATCTGATCTCTTATCCAAGTGTCCCGCCCACCTGTGGCCAAGGGCCTCATATCGCGCGGCCTGTCCTCGCCCAATTCTTGTCACCAAGTATCATCACCAACAGATAGTGGAATTGTCTACAGCATTAACTGCTGCTGTGACTAACATTGTTAAGAGGTGGTGGAGTGATCAAGATGCACGATTCTTCGAGCGTATGCCCCTCAAACGGGAAGAAGAAGATCTCTTGAAGGTTAGTCCATCTCCATTCTTCGTACCACTAGTGTTAGAGCTGTGGATTTGACCCATTAACACCCATCTAAGTGGCTTGAGGATCAAGTTTCGCAGGAGAAGTTGAAGGACTATTCCGAATGTCTAGGTTCTTGGAGACCAGACTTCCTAATCGAAGATCGCACAGGCTGTCAAGATAAGGAGGCCGTTGAGAATTTTCTCATCACAGAAATCAACGGCCGCTTCTCTTTCAACGGAACCATGTACTTGGCCTGCGGACAAGAAGTTCTCGACGACACGAACCTTGGAGACTTTAAACTAGCTAGCACAACGACCCCTAAGAGTGTGAGTCTAGACCTACTACCGGTGACCTCTATTCCATAATCACTTAATCTAATAATAGGTAGATTCTTAATGGGTTACGCTCTCTCTTTAACCCTAGCTTGCCCTTGCATCTCCTCATCGGGGAAGAAGCAGGGATAGACATTCATATGTTTATCAACAACGCTCAGGAGAGATTCAGCATCACTCCGCGACTTATAGGTCCTTCAGATCTCAGGCTTGAGCCTCACCCTGAGGTAGAACGCGGATATCGGCTATGTTGTTTAGCGCAGCAGAAAAAGGGTCACACAATGCTTCCTTTTCCACATCAATTCGTCAACAGCAAAGGAGAGACCGTAGAAGAGATCCAACAGGTCGGCTTGGAACTTCATCAACATGAGCTATTTGCCCTACCACGGGACATGCTCCGACAGATTAGCCTCCGCTGCTTCAACGATCTCCGAACAGTTTTGCTAGTTCACGACAAGCGCATGCTCGGTATCGTGAAACAGGAGCTAGAACAGCTGGTACGGACTCAGGTATTAACGCCAGACCAGGCGCGGGCCTTAGATGAAGGCATTGTGGACACATTTATCCCCGGCTCACCTCAATTGCATTCCCTGCTCCAAAACTCGATGTCTTCTCCCGGGCTAAAGGATGGATACATTCTAAAGCCAATTCGAGGCGGAAAAGGCGCTGGAATTATATTTGGGGGAGATCTAACTCCTAGAGAGTGGGAATCTATTTTGGAGAGCCTGCAATCTCAAGTGCCATTGGTGGAAAATTCGTATGTTGTTCAGCGAAGAGTCGAGCATTGTTTGTACGATCTGGTATTACACGCGTCGGGAGAGAAGGTGCATTATCCCCTTGTTGGGACCTGGCACGTTATCCATGGGAGTTTCTGCGGCCTGGGAATTTGGCGGTCGAGCGGTGATCGCATTTGCGCTGTAAGTTCTGGGGGTTCATTCATGTATTCTGTGAGTAGAAATATTTAGTGATGGTGTTGATACCACATCACGAAACAACTTAAAACAGAATACTGTACATAATCAAAACTCTCTTAACTATAAAATCCAATACAATATAAATTTACATGATCGAAAGACTTCATGATGCTTCTGGGTCAGTGTCTAATGCTCAAATTTCTAGGTATTACCTATAAAAAGGGGGGAGGGGGGGGTTGGGTTTCAAAAAAAGGGGGAGGGGAAGCGGGGATTACTACCGTACCAAGACTTGCTAGAAGTAGTAAACTGTAAATTAATGGTGAATTAACAGTTGAAAATTTTCAACGCGTTGAAAAAAATAAAGTGCTGAAATACAGTTGACAAAAATAAATGGTTTAAAAATTTTAAACGTCGAAAAGTTTTCAAACGTTGAAGACCGCTAAAACGTTAAAGACCACTAAGCCCGCTGTATTATATGCTAAAATAATTGGGCCACCCCTTGACCTACTTACCTAGCTACTATACTAGCTACTATATTAGCTACTGTATTAGTTACTGTATTAGCTACTACTATATTAGCTACTGGCTATGTTTAGCTGTATTGAAAATTATGGAACTTGTTTGAATTAAACTGTTGTATTGTATTGTATGTATTCTAGCTACCTACTAAATTGGCTATTTTATTGAAACTAAAGATTGCTGTATTATTTGAATTGAAATAGAAGTGAACGAAAGTATTGCGACTTCTTTCTAGCTATATAGGCTTGTATGGGTAAGTAGTGTCACGGGAGGTATGAAGCATCAAAGGTCAAGTACAATAGTCAATATATCTCTAGTTTCATAGTAGGTATTTAACAAGATTAAAGCTTGAAGAAAGAAGAAAACTCCTATAAAATAAGTATAAGAAAGATATTCTATATATATATATAACCTATAATATATGCTAAGGTACTTAAGTAGCTTAGTTATAACAACTACTTTTTTTTTTTTAATTAGGTTATTTTTAACTTATATATAAGTAAAATTAATTAAAGTAATTAATTTTAAGTATAAGTAGTAAAATAAAGTAGTGTAAAGTAATTAAGCATAAATGTAGTATATTAAATAAAATGCTTATATAGTATAGTAATTAAAGTATTTATGTATTTATGCTTGTGTTTACATGTTAAGTTATGTTTGTTCTGTGCTATATTTATAGCAAGTTTTGCGTTTATATTTCTGTTGCTATATGTTTTTTTTTTTTTTTTTTTTTTCTTTTTTTTTTTTTTAGCTACTATTAAACAATTAATTTTAGCTATACATTTTACTACTGCTATTTTTATACTTATTTTACATTTCTTTTGCTTTTTTTTTAATTATTATTTATATTATAATTATGCTGTTTAAACTTATAATAATTAAAAATAATATACGTAAATGTAGTTATAGTTAAAGCTGTAGTTATAAATGTAAACGTAAAAAATTATTGCAACTTGCTTTATGCTTAAATTTATTTAAAAATAAGTTTAATTTTACTATAAAACAAAACTTTAATAAACTTTTTTGCTAAAAGTTTAATAACTTTAGTAATAAAAATAAAAGTTTTAGCAGTTTGCTTTTTTTTTAAAACAGCTTTAATTTTAATAAAAATATAAATACTATTAAGCTTTTTATAAGTTAAAAAAAAGAAAATAAAAATAAAAATAAAAATGATTTAAACTTTATAAATTTAAATGAAGATTTAAATGCTGTTTTACGTAATTTTAATATAAATAACGCAAAAAATAAGTTTAATTTTAATGCAAATATTAAAGTTTTTATGCTAGCTAAACGTTAGCTTGTTTTTATAATAACTTTTGTTTATAAATTTTGCAAGCAAATTACTAAAGCTAAAAATAAAAAATATAAAACTATTAAAAAAGCAATAGTTTTAAGTAGTTTGTTAGTATGTTAGCTTTATTTTAAGCGTTTTAAAAAAGTATTTTAGCTAAAAAATAGCTTGTTTTTAAATATAGTTTGCAAATTTAAAAACCTAAAAATAATAGCTTATATAAGCTATATAAATAGCTATACTTTATGCAAGCTTATAAGTTAATTTATATTTATTTTAAATTAGTTTTATTAATAAGTTAACTGTTTACTATATTATATTTTAATATAATATATATTTAAAAATTATTAAACTAGTTTGTTTATTTTTTTGTTTTTTAAAAAAATAACTATAGAAAAGTTATTATAAATAAGAATTACGCTATTATTTAGAAAACTTCAAACAATTATTATGTTAACTTTGTAGCTATGCAGTTTTGTTTTTTAAAAGCATTTTTACGTTTTTTGTTAACTTATAAAGCTTAGTTTTAATTAATTAATAAAATTAGTAACATAAAAATAAGTAGTTTTGTTTTTATTTTATATAAAGTTTAGCTAATAATTAACAATATAAAAACATTATGCTAAATATAAACATTTAATAATAAAGCGCAAATTTTTAGCTTGCTAAGCTATTAAGCTTTTTTATATAAATGCTATAAGTAGCTTTATTTAAACTAATTTTATAGGGTTTTTTAATAAAATTAAAATTATTTTTAATGCTAGCAGTATACTTGTTTAATTGTACTTAAAGTATAAATTTTAAACTATAAATATACAGCTTAAAAAGCTACTTTTATTTTTTTTAAAAAAAATATGCATAAAGCTATATTAACTATTGCTAATAAGCATAAATAAAAATATTTAATTAGCTTTTTTTAACATAAAAATGTTTTAAAGTTTAATAATTAGTATTTTAAAGCTTTTTTGTAAAAATATTATAACTTATTTATAGCGTTTTTACGTATAGCTTATTAATAAAGCGCAAATATTTTAAAACTTAAAGCAATAAATACAATTTTTATTATATAATTAAAAACAAAAAAATAACTAATTAGTATATATAATATATTTAAGTTTTAATTTATAGTTAAATTAATAATAAATTAGTACTATTTTATTAGCTTAATAGTTTTGCTTTTTTTTTGTAATTTAAGCGCTTTTTAAAGTTTTTAATTGTTTTAAAAGCTATAATATTAGTAATAAATATTTATTAATTATATTTAATTAGCTAGCTTTTTTACTTAATAAAATAATATTTTTTTTTATTATAAGTTATTTTATTTACTATATTTTTAACTTTTTATTTTTTTGATTTATTTTTAAGGTTTAACATAAGTAAACTATATTTATGTTTAGCTTTTTAAAGCTTAAGTAACTAAATTAAAAAAACGGAATAAAAGCAGCTATATTATTTTAAAAAATTAATATAATATGCTTATAAACTAACTATAAAAAGAATTTAAAAAGGTTTAATAAACTTAAGCGCTAATTTTTTATTTTTAAACTTAATATTTTTTATTAATAATGCTACTAAGTTTTTAGTTTTAAAAGTTATAAGTTTATGCTTATTATTATAATATTTTATATATTTATTAGTTATAATTTATTATTGCTTTGTTATTTTGTTTTTAATAGTTTATAACTTATTAAAACGTTTTTATATAACTAAAATTTTTTTTAATATAAAGTTATTTTTAATAAACAAACAAAATTTTAGCATATAACTATATAAAGCTTTAAAAAATAATTATTTAGTTATAAAATTAATAGTAAAATTTATAACAAAAAAGGCTTAAAATAAAAATTAAAGCTAATTAGTTTATTTATTATTTATAAAGTACTTAAAATAGCTTTTAATTATTTAGTTTATTTGTTTTGTTTGTTTATTAGTTTTAAAGTAAAATACTACTAAAAGCTTTTGCTTAACTTTTAAGTAATAACATAAATTAAACTAAAATTAGCTAGTAAAAATAAAGCTTTTATTAAAAATAATACTTTTTAAGCTATTATAAATACATTTAATTTTATAATAAAATAAAACTGCTAGCTTAACTAAAGTTATAATAGTATTAACTAAAAATAAGTATATAAGCTTAATAAATCTGTTTATAATAATAAAAATAGCATTAATTAGTTTTTTTTTATAAAAAGTTTTTAGTAAACTTATAATAAAGTTTATAAATAGCTTTTATATAAGTTTATTAAATATTAATAAAGCGTTAAGTTTACTATATTTTTAGTAGTATTTTGTTTTAGTTTTAAAGCAAATTATATAGCTTTATATATATTTTTTAACATTTAGTTTTATATTGCTTTAGTAAAACTTTTATTATAGTAGTTCTAAAGTGCAGCTTTAGCTAAAATGTTTAACTAAAAAATTATTATAATATAGCTTAATAAGTTAAAAATATATAGCTTTTTTAAAAAAAATATAAATTTTATTTTTATAGCAAACTAAAAATTTTTTTATTAATTATTAAAAATTTGTAAGTTTTTTTGCTTTTAATTATTTTATAATTATATAATATTTAAGGTTTTTTTTTTAAACTTTTTAAATAAGGTTTTTTAGCTTTTTAGAAGCTTTTAGATCTTTTAATTTTTTTAAGCTTGCAGCTATTTATGCACGCAAACGTATAACTGCTTAAATAAAAAAAGCTTTTTTAGCAAATATAGCTTTAAAATATAAAGCTTTAGCTTAAGCATTAAAATATAAATTAAAAACTTTAATTTGTTATACTACTGCAACTTTTTTTTTTAACGTTAAAAAAATGTTAATATTACTAAGCAAAATAGCTATATAATTAAAACAGCGCAAAAAAAAATTAGCTTTGTTTTTTTTGCTTGCTTAATATTTAATAATAAAGTTAAAAAAAACTAATAATAAACATTAATAAGCTTGCTTTTTATTAAGCTTTAGCATTTTTATAAACGCTTAAAAGTTAGCATAATTAATTAATATTTTAACTAGTAAATTGCTTTTTTATAAATAATGCTGCTAGTACTTAAAGCAATTTATTATTGCAAGCATTTTTTAGTTAAGCATATTATATTATATTTTTTTTTTAGATAGCTTTTAAAAATAAAATATAATTAGTTTAAAAATGCTTTAATTATTTTGCTAAAATAAATTTTCTGCAAAAGCTACTTTAAAAAAATCGGTTTTTAGCAATATTTGTTTTTTAGGGTTAAAATATATAAAAAAAATAGCTTACTTAAATATATTTTAAAGGTTTTTAAAAGCTTTTTTTTTAAAACTATTTAAAGAAATTCGACTTTTTTTTGTTTTTATTACGTTTTTTTTTAAATATTTAAATAAAAACGCAGTAATATAAAAATACCTGTTTATAAAACAGCAGTAAAAATTGCAAAACTTTAAAAATTATTATAGCGCTTAATAAGTATTTAATATAAACTATTGCTAAATAATATTTATATATAAAAAGTTTATTTTAATTTTTTAGCTAAAAATAATATAACTTAAAAATTTAATCTTTTTTTAATAAAATTAGCATTTAAATAGCTTAACATATAGTTTTGCTTTTTGTAGCTTTTTAATAATGTTTTAAATATGTTTTATATAAAAATTTTTATTTAAAAAAAAAATAAACACATTATTAAAATATATAATACAAAATATATTTATTATATTATTAAGTGCTTTTTATATATAACTTTAAAAAGTAGCAAAAACATTTAATAAACTTATAAGCATAACTAAAAATTTATAGTAGCTATAGCATATATAAAACGCTATTTTTTATTTATTTTCTTTTTAAATATATAAATAATAATAAGTATTCTTAAAGTTAATTTTGCTAAAAATTTTAGCTTTTAAAATTTTATTAAGTAGCTTTAAAATAAATAATAAAATATATTAATTTTTATATATAACTTAATTAAGTTTTTTATAGTTTATATATAAACGTAAGCTTTTATTTTTTTTAAGTATAAAAAAAATTAAAGCGCTAATAAAGCTAGTAAACTTTTTAATTTTTTTTGCTTTTAGCATTTTATTAAGCTATTTTTGTAGTTTTTTTAGCTTATTTTAAGCTAATAAATATATAGAAAAATAAAGTATAACTGCGTTTTTTTTTAGCTTAATAGCAAGGTTTTTTTGCTTTAATTATAGCAATATGTTTATTTTATTAGTATTAAAAAACTTAAATAAATTATAAAACTTTTTTAAAATTGCTATAAAATTAAAATAACTAAGGCTTTTTTTTAACTTTTTAAGCTATATAAATTTAAGTAATTAAATAATAGCATAATAACAAGCTTAGTTTTAGCAAGCTTTTATAAACTTAGTTAAGCTAAGTATTTTTATTTAAAAGCAGCATAATTTAAAAAACTATTAATTAGTGCTTAAATTTAGTATAATTTTTTTATTTTTTAAGGTAGTTTAAAATAATAAAAAAGAGTTGCCTTTAAAGCAATAGTTATAGTTAATAGTTATATATATACATTTAATTTTATAAATAATACTACAACTATTAGTTAATTTATAAACAACTTAATAAGCTTTATAAGTAAAAAATCTATTTTTAGCAGCATACTATAATATAAATATATAAAAAAGTGCTTGCTATAATTTATAATAAAAAGCAAAAATAAAACTAATATAATTATATTTAACGTATAAATCAAAATTAACATAAGTTTTAACAAATAGTTTTATAAAGCTAACAAAATAAATAGTACAAAAAATATAAAAACAGCATAAAATAAATATATAAAGTAATAACTTTAGCTTAAAACTTATAGCTAATATAGTTAGTACTAAGCTTATTATTTGTTTTTTAAGTTATAGTACTATAGCTTTTATAAAAAAGGTATATAAAACTTTAATTGCTATTTTTAGTTTTTTTTATTTATGTTTTAGTTTTTATTTATTTAGATTTTTTAAATAGTTTGTTTTTAAGTAATATTACTATTATAGTTAATATAGCTACTAAATTTATTATTTTTATTATTGCTATTATTATTATTACTTTTAAGCTAAAAGCAATTAAAAATAATATAGCTAAATTATTTATAGCTATAATAAATAAAGTTTTTATAAAAGTTTAAATTTAAACTATTTTTATTGTTATTTTAAAGTTAATTTAAAAAAGTTTTAAAAATATAACAGTTTTTTAAAGTATAAGTATTATTATTATTACTTTAATTGTTTATGTATTCTTAGTTTTAATATTAGCTATAACTTTTATTATTATTGCTTTTATAGTATTAGTTCTAGCTTTTATAGCTATTATTGCTTTTATAAAATTTTTAGTTATTATTATTATAGCTATTATTATAATTATTACTTCTGCAAAAATAGTTCTAACTATTAAAATTAGTATTGTTGTTTTTATAGCTAATATTAGTATATTAATTATTAGTTTAGTTTTATTTAATATTTAAGGTTAATTTATTAGTAATTTAAGTAATATTTAACTTTAGTTTTTTTTTATTGCAGTTTAAGCGTTGTTTTTTAGTTATTAGTTCTTAGCATTATTATGCAATATTAATTATGTTAGCTTATATAGTTAATAATAAGTTATAGTAATTTATTAGCTTTTATTAAAGTAGTACACCTAGTTTTTAGTAATATAACAAGGCTTTTTTGCTTTTATTTTAATAAATATTCTAAAGTTTAATGCTAGTAAAGTATTAATTAAATAGTTTTAAGTTTTAGTTAGCTTATTAACTTGTTTATTTTAATTGTATACTTATGTTAGCTTATAAAAAAGCAAACTGCTTAAGCAAAGTTTTAGTTTAATTTAAAAATACTTTTTAGTTAGTTTTAAATCGTTTTTTTTCTAAGGTTAATAACTTTTGTAATACTAATTAATAAGCATTTTTATAGTTCTAGTTTATATTACTATGTATATATAAAATCTTGTTTTTATTGCAACAAAATTTCTAATTAGCTTTTTTAAAAATAGTTTAAAGTTTTTTTATTTATTTTAGCTAGCATTAATAAATAAATTTTATACTAAAAAAGTTATAGTTAAACTTTAATAGTTAGCTAAAATTAATATCTTTAAATAAATAGTGCTAATAGTAATATAAGCAATTTTAACGTAATTAATATTTAAGTTTTTTTTAATTATGTTTTTTATTAAAGCTAGAAAATAAAAAGTTATTATTATTACTAAGATTTTTATATTTTTGTTTTTAACTTAAGTTGCAAAATTGTTTTTTAAGGTTTAAAAAGTTTCTTTGTTTTTTTAAAAATGTTGTTTTTTAGTTTTTTCGTTTACTTAATTATAAAATAGAAGTAATACAAGCTGTTTTTAATTTTAAGGCAACTTGTTTACTTTTATTTTTTTGCTGCGTAATTTGCTGCTTTAGCTCTTTAATTTTAGCTAAAAGCTATACAATTTATGTTTATAATAGTTAAGTATTAGCACTTAAAGCACTAAGTAATTATTGTTTATTTAAGCTTAGTTTTAAAAATAATTTATACTAAGTTTGTTTTTAGTTTATTATTAAAGTTTGTTTTAAAAAAAAGCTATTAAAAATAGCACTAGCTTATATAGTTAATTAATGTTTAGCTATTTTATAATATAATAAAGTATTATAAATAACCTTATTTTAAAAAGCTTTAAAATTATTATAGGAAATATAAAGCATTAAAGGTTAAGTATAATAGTTAATATATCTTTAGTTTTATAGTAGGTATTTAATAAGACTAAAGCTTGAAAAAAGAAGAAAACTTCTATAAAATGGGTATAGGAAAGATATTTTATATATATATATAACCTGTGACATGTGCTGAGGTACCTGAGTAGCCTAGTTATAACAGGTAGGTAGGTGGTTAGTAGGTCAGTCTGTATGGGTAGGTCAGTCTGTATAGCTATATGGTATGGGTAGGTAGGTTAGTATGGGTGGCTATATAGGCTGTATGGGCTGTATAGTGGCTATAGGGGCCATAGGGCTGTTAAGCTATAGACTATATAGCCTTTCAGCGTTGCGTTTATCAAGCGTTTATTAAGCGTTTATTCAACATTAAAAAATTTTTAAACGTTGAACATTTTTAAACGTTTAAACCAAATAAACTGTTTAAATTTATTAACGTTCAAGATTATAAATAATTATTTAAATAAACAGTTAATTAACTATAAAAATTCTTAAACCATTAATAAACAGTTTACTGTTCCTAGTAAATCTTAGTACAGTACTTGCTATTCTAGCCTCTCACCTCTAGATTATTATGAGTAATACAGAATTAAGCGAGCTTATGTATAAGGATTATACTCATGTTTTCTTATTTATTGTATAACTAATATTATTAGTCTAGTGTCACCCTAACGTAGGACTCTTACCTCTACAAAGACCCTAGACTGATTATTACCACCTCACTCACCTTACTCATAGCCAAGTGAACCAAATACAACGTTCTTATATCTTTCATTCTTCTCACAATCACGCAAGTAACTGTATAGACCATTTAGATATTCTGAGTCCATGCGAACTTTATCAGCTTCTTCGAGACAGCCCCTACTTCGTAAGTAAGACTTTAAGCGCGCCATCTTGGTAGTAGTTAAATAGTGAGCGTATCTGTACCCCCCCACAGAAGTCTTGACTGCTTTTCGTAGCATGTCAAGAGCCACGTCATGCTTGTTCTCAGCTATAGCAATTTCATATAAGATATCGTAGCATCCACATCCGCCTATGACGCCAGTATTGGCCAGCGGGTCACTCAGGATTTGAAGAACAAGTGTCGTGGCTTCTTCGTAGTGTCTGGCATAGAAATGAATCCAGGCAATGCGGCACTGTAGCACGTGGACATGGGCGAGATTGGACCGACGTTCTGATGGCCACTGGACGTGCCGCTGCATGTGATCTTGAAGACAATGAAATCTGTGATGGTTGTCCGGTGTTTATCCCAGTCCTCGTCCCGAGCCCAAGGCACCGAGGTTCGATTCAAAGTCATCATAGTTGACGTAGTAGTGGTGTTTATACCCTCTCTCTCCTCTTTTTTTTTTTAAAAAAAAAAAAAAAACGAGCATAAGATAATCTGCAACCTATGATGGACTGAAGGTCTTTTACCTTGTTACTGCGAATTCGTAGATGTCGTGGGCTCGTTACGAGGGTTCACAGATTCCAATTGCTTGCGGTAGACTTGATCGATAAGTAAAGTGACAAAAGTGCCAGCTCGCCTTGGTAGGGCATACCTAAGTACCTACACTGAAATCTAGATACTACCTGGAATTGAACCCAGCCCCTTTTCGGGTTAAAATTGGAGACAGGCACTCAGCCTACTGTTCCATGGTAAGGTGGTAGCATTGAGCCTGGGCTGATGACATAGGTAGTTTTACAAATGGTATGTGTAAGACAAGATGACTAAATATAGGTAGGCTTCCTACAAACCCTCCGAGGCTTAGAACCTGAAGGCTTTAGACAGCAGTATCAATCAGGCAAGTGGCTATTGGCGGTGTTGATGAGGGTTTACAGTCGACCTAGCAGTACTGTCAAAGAAGACAACAATACTGATTTGGCTGCATTCCAACATGTTTCGTGGCACTGGCATACTCCTGAATGCTCTGGATTACAATCATCCAAAGAAGCTAACAGCTTAGGCCTCGTTTTGTCAAATGCAAGTCTTGAATACAGCTCTGCCTTTATGCTGCCAATATCCAAGCTTGACACGGACAGAGGTAGAGATAAGGATAGCGGGAGGATAAACACTGCAAGGAAGAGGGAAGAAGGTTGGGCGAATAAAAGGCTCGGCAATGGTCAATAGTGGAGTGCTCCCCCGCACAGCAGTGCAGCTACACCACTAAATCCGCTAGCTTGGCTGACAGAATAGCTTTGACGCCGACTTCGCCCAGAAATTCTCCCGGTCTTCTTTTCTTCCATGCACCAGGTCATACCACGCCGAGTCACCGCAACTTTCTACGGCCACCAATGCGCCTGTTCTGCCTGGAACCCGTGCATTCCCAACCAGTTTCACAGTACCGGTTCAATTGACTTGGTCTGTGGTGAATTGGTCCGCCAGAAGCTCGCCTCAAGCTCCCCGCTATGGCCCTCCAGGCTCTTCTCCGAACCCGAGCTCCCCTGGCTCTGGGTCGGCGAGTCATTACTTCATCAAGGCAACATGCGTATGGTGCTGACGATTCGACGGCATTTATCCGGCCCGAGCTAACATGTCCTAACAGGCGTTGCCTCGGCACCACTCCTGCTCGCCGATCCGACGATGACCTGAACAAGGCACCCGACCATGATGTGGGCAGTGTATCCGACCAAGATGTGAGCAATGCATCCGACCATGACTTGAACAAGGTCTCGCGCCACATCACACAGCCCAAGTCGCAGGGTGCTTCGCAGGCCATGCTATACGCCACTGGCTTGCAGCCGCACGACATGTCAAAGGCTCAGGTTGGCATTTCGTCCGTGTGGTGGGAAGGCAACCCGTGCAACATGCACCTCATGCAACTGTCCCAACTAGTCCAGAACTCTGTCAAGCAAGCCGGTCTCGTTGCATACCGATTCAATACCATTGGGGTATCCGATGGTATATCTATGGGCACGACCGGTATGCGATATTCTCTACAGAGCAGGGAAATCATTGCCGACAGTATCGAGACCGTCATGCAAGGTCAATGGTACGACGCCAATATATCCATTCCGGGCTGCGACAAGAATATGCCCGGGGTTCTGATGGCTATGGGTCGCGTAAACAGACCTAGCATCATGGTTTACGGAGGTACCATCAAGCCTGGCTGCACCAAGGACGGCAAGGAGATTGACATAGTCAGTGCCTTCCAGGCCTACGGACAACACATCTCGGGCGAAATCAACGAGGAGCAACGTTTCGACATCATTCGTCACGCCTGCAACGGAAGTGGTGCGTGTGGTGGCATGTACACGGCGAATACGATGGCTTCGGCTGCCGAGACCCTGGGCATGACGCTCCCCGGAAGTAGTAGCCACCCCGCCCAATCACCGGCCAAAAGAAGGGAATGTGCGAGGCTTGGCGAGGCTATCAAGACCACAATGAAGGAGGATATTAGACCGAAGGATATCATGACGAGAGAAGCCTTCGAGGACGCCATGGCTGTTGTCAGCATCCTCGGAGGAAGCACCAACGCTGTGTTGCACCTGATCGCTATCGCTGACTCGGTAGGTATCAAGCTGACCCTTGAAGATTTCCAAGCCGTTTCGGATCGGACGCCCTTCCTAGCCGATTTGAAGCCATCCGGCAAGTACGTCTTTCGAGACCTGTACAAGATTGGGGGTACCCCAGCATTGCTAAAATTCCTCATCCAGGAGGGCGTCATCTCTGGTAACCATATTACGGTAACTGGCAAGACCTTGAAGGAGAACGTGATAGCATTGCCGTCGTTCAAGGCGGACCAGGATATCATTCGACCACTTTCGAACCCCATCAAACCCACCGGCCATATCCAGATCTTGCGTGGCTCGCTTGCTCCTGGCGGTTCCGTAGGCAAGATCACTGGCAAGGAGGGACTCGTATTCACCGGTAAGGCCAAGTGCTACGATCAGGAGAATGATTTCATCGAGGCCCTTGAGCGAGGCGAGATAAAGAAGGATGAGAAGACCGTCGTCGTCATCCGATATGAAGGACCTAAGGGTGGCCCCGGCATGCCCGAAATGTTGAAGCCTTCATCGGCCATCATGGGTGCCGGCCTCGGTAATGACGTAGCACTACTAACTGATGGACGGTTCTCGGGCGGTAGCCACGGTTTCTTGATCGGACATATCGTGCCCGAGGCCGCCGAGGGTGGTCCTATTGGCCTTGTCAAGGACGGAGATATCATTACCGTGGACGCTGAGAAGCGTGTCATTGATTGCGACGTGAGTGAGGAGGAGATGGAGAAGCGAAGGCGCGAGTGGACACCACCTCCACCGCGGTATTCGGGCGGTACCCTCACGAAGTATGCGAGATTAGTCAGTGACGCGAGCCATGGATGCGTGACGACACCGCCTCTAGAATAAAGCTCCTCGACGGTTGAAGAGCGCCAGAATAAAGGGCAAGAAGGGACGGGACATGACAGGAATGCAATGGTACAGATGAAAAGCAGCAAACGTATACATAGTAGGTGTATGTGTCAAAATGATCGGAGATCCATCGTCTCCTGTATGTAAATATATATGTTGCCCGCCGAGGCTGGTATGAACCCGGACGATAAAAGGAGGGGCAATTTTGATCCTTGATCTTGGAACCTGGATAGACACAATAATAAAATAAGAATAAGATTTGCTTATTCAAGCAAATGACAAATGCCGGTCTTGAATCAAGAGCAATAACTTCATTGATTTGTCTCTTCCCTCACTTCTGTAGAGGATCCTCATATTTTTTCAGTTGAGGCCTAATATATGAGACGGACTAGGAATATTCGCTTTTCATCCTCGAACCCAGCCATGTTATGCATAAGTCATTCTCCGTGTCATAGTTAACGTAACCCAACTTGCCTTAGCGATGCCAAACGATGCCAAACCTTAATGATGCCAGCCCACCAGCGCATAGACCCTAAAGCAGAAAAGCCGCAACTTTTTTCATCTATCCCCTCATCAGAAGGGAGGGAAAAAAAGAATAACATTTATACCCGCAAAACCATCATGGCCATATTCACTTTCCTTTTGCTTTGGACCAGACTTTCACAAAGGCGGCCTTGTCGCGAAGCGTCAGACCTACGCGCTTGTTCCTGGCTAGTCTGGCGAGCGAATCGCTGACGTGGTCCAAAAGCCGCTGCTCTTCAGGCGTGAGATTCTTTTCGTCTTCATCGTCTTCATCGTCTTTCTCCACTTTTCCGACCATATCAGCGTGGGTTAATCCGTTCGTAGCGGCCGATGTATTGGAGACTCCCTCCGCGAGGCGCACTCGGATATAGTGCGTCGGTCGGCTGAGCAAGTTCCACAAGAATGACGTCCAGGCGCCCGGAACCGGGGTCGTGATGTCGGGAGCCGTGTAGCGCATGCTGACAGGGAAGATGGTGGCGTCGGCAGGGGTGGCCAGCAGCGACGGAGAGAAGGGGAGGATGCCCTTGCCATTCGTGGTCGTCATCTCGGGGAACACGGCAATGACGCGGTGCGGGTTCTGCTCGACGAGGGCGCGGAGGTCGGTTAAACCGGATCGCGGGACAGTGGTGTTCGGTGGTGCGAGTGCAATAGTCATGGCGCGGAACAGGGACACGCGTTGAACCTTGCGAGTTCCCGGGTACGAAACGACGAAGATGGGGTCGAAGATGGTCGCTAGGTAGACGGCATCGACAGGGCTCGTGAACTGGGCTGCGATGACGGCGCGCTCGCGGGGAAAACGGGAGGGGGGTTGTTGGGAGAGCGATCCTCGCTTTACACCGTCAAGCTGGAGGTCAATCCACCAGATGCCGGGGATGGCGAGAAGTGTCCACAGGAGGAGCTTTCGCAGGATCGGAGGCATCGGAAGGTGGTCCAGCACGAGGAAGTAGGCGGCGCAGTACACCACGAACACGGGCAGCCGAAGGATGAAGATCCATGTGCCGACGATCTTGGCCATGAGCGAGGTTGGCGTGGTCGTTGGGAGGAAGGGCGATATGCCCGAGCCTGGAAACGGGGTGTGTCAGCCGGGTCGTGTGCTCGGGGCCGTGGGAGTTGGAGTGGCAGTGGGAATTGCCTGCTTGTTTACTTACCCCTATCTCGAAACTGACTGTATTTCTCCATGATCTACTGATCTGAGCACCTGAGTTGGCGAAGATGACGAAGTCTGTTGGGTTGTGCCTCAATATGAAAAGGGTCCGAGTAGAGGGCGGGACGAGAGAGGCAGGAGGGGTTGGCGAATGAGATCACATTAAGGGTCTTCCAAATTAGAGAAACAGTACTACAGTCCAGAAATTTCTAGACAAGATGGGAGCTGTCTCCAAGTGCTCGATAGATAGCTGAATGCGGAGAAGCCGGGGGTGTGCATGTGTGCGTGGTGCCAGCTAACGGGATGGCCGGCGCACGAGTATGCATTTCATCACCATCTCGAGCATTTTTGGTAAAGGAACGTCGAGGAGAGTACAGATTGGCATGTGAAGACAGAGTCCTGAAGCTTGGGCCATGCTAAAATAAATGGGACTGGGAAGGGTCCTGTTCTAAGGCCTCTGAGTGGCCGAGCCTTGTAAGCGTGGTCCCACCTTCGAGCCACCCCGCTATTCCTGTTCGAGGCGTTGCCGGATCAACAGCCCACAAGTGCCTGGTGTAAGCAAAGACACTGTATCAAGCAGGTCCACAACTTTATCCGTCCCATCTGCGTCAACAGTCCGCCGCCCACTCGCCGCAGTGCATCCAATGACCAGGGCTTGTCCGACACCAGCTCTTCCAACCTGCTATCTATACTAGGTACTGCGCAACCCGGGCTCATCTATAGTATACTACCCACCGGCACTCGATCAAATACCTACGCGCATCCTCCACCGAACCTTCGCCGTTGAGACCTGCTGGGTCGCATTGCATCTTCTTTTCACAACCAAAGATCTGGCTCCCATATCGGGTGCTCCTCGTTCCAATATTTTGTCGTCTACGTCGTCCTCGTCCCTTTCGCTATCTCGCGTCATCAATACAACATGGAGGAGAACGTGGTATGCGACTCACTCGCCGCACACACGCCAGACAAGATATTGACCCTCTATTTCGCAGTCTCGTCCTTCCGGCCTCAAGCCTCGTACGACCAAGATACCTTCGTTTTCTTCGTCCACTTCCGGCCTTTACGAAGTATCCGACTCTCAGAATAATGCACGCGCTCAATACACGACCACGGGACATGCTGGGGGACTGAAGCGCAACGCCCCGGCTCCAGGTGAGAATAACATTAGCGTCTTGAAAGACAGCACCAACTCACAGAAACACTACAGCACTTGGTCCGGAGCCCAAGCGGAAACCGTTGGGAGTGGGGGTTCAATATCGGCGCGAACCCGCCGGCACATCAGTAAACAACACAAAGGGTATTAAGCCATCTACTCTTATTGATTTGGTATGTGGCACAATCTTCAGTTAAAAAGTCTCATGGATTCCGACACCCAAACGGGCGACCCACGAAATTGTGTTCTGCTGCAGTTTTTAAATATCGCGACCCAACTATACAACCCCTCGCCACCCAATACGTGTCGACGCGACCCTGCACGCGGTGAAACCGTTAAATGCATTATACAACCCAATTTTCCTTACTCGTCTGCTCGGTATACTGACATAATATAGAACCGGCCACCCAGCGCCAACGCAGCGAATTTCCGACAGCTTTCCAACGGTAGCCATACATCCAACAGCAGTTATGCCAGCAGCATCGGCTCTGGCGTTCGACCACCATCACGATCGCATACGAGAGCGCGGTCAGCCACCAGGAATGTTCGACCTGCGACTGCAATGGGTACAAGGGAAGATAACCAAGGCAGCAATGGTACAGTGCCCCAACAACCAAAGTCCTCTGAATTTGCAGCTCAAGACACTTGCAAGAAGTCTAGCAAGAAGTGCGGCAAGGATTTACGAAAACAAAAATCTGCACCTGGGCTATCAAGACCAAGGTCAAGCTGTCCACCAATGGACACAGAGAGAGAAGTCTCTTTAATTAATAGTTTTGATCATATGTCACTTGATACAAATGATGAACAAGAGCAAGGGGATCAAGCGAGTTCCAAGCTCGATGCGAATACCGCGTCATCCAATATGCCCCCACCCACGATGACTCCACGTAGGGGTAGAAACCGTGCATCATGTGTACCGAGATTTGGCAATGAAGAGACTCAATATAGTCAAGTGGCTCCCGAGACACCCCAGCAGTTGATTGAAAGTATTCAACAAGGGCTCAAGCTTCTCACGCCTGCACATGCACCTTCACCCTCGCCAACAAAAGCATCGTTCTTAACTAGAAGTTCTAACGTAAGAAATTTTCTAGTCAGCGAGGTCAACGATATCGACGAGAGAGTGGCTAAAATGGGGAGCGAAGTCGAGAAACTAAGAGACTTCATGGAGTCTACCGAGAAAATCAGCACCAGTGTGAAAGAGGAGCTTGAGTCATCGAAAAAGAGAGGTGAGTAACGCATCTACCGCCAAAGTAGTGTACCTCGGCCAGTCGTACTGATGCCGCATAGTGATCGCCCTAGAAGATGAGAAAATTGAGCTACACGCTGAGAGAGCGCGTCTCAAAGACCAGCTTCAAGATGCTGAGCGCCAGGCCCGCAGACTCCAGTACGACATAGAAGAGCAACAGGGCCAAAATGAACGCCGGCGCAAAATCTCGGAAGAGGACCACAAGAGAGAATTAGAACTTCTGACCGAAGAGTTCAAGAGAGAGATGGATAAAAATGAAAAGCTCCAGCAAGAATTTGAAAGTCGGTGTGGAGCGGAGGCTGAAGCTCGACTAGAGAGTTTGTCACAAGACAACAAAGAATTACGAAGTACCCTCGAAAGACAGAAACGGGACCATGACCATGAGATACGACTACTGCATGAGGCTATCCAACGAAGAGATGCTGATGTGAGGAGAATCGAGGATGAGTTGCGAAAAGCAAACAACGAACGGTTTGATCTTCAGACTCATATTCGAGGAAACAACGAAACCATCGAACGACTCAGAAAGAGAGCCGAAGACGCCGAAGAGCGTCTTTCCAAGGACAAAGGACATCTCGGTGGACAGATTAGCCTGCTGAGCTCCACTCTCGATTTGAAGTCGGAACGTATTCAGACGCTAGAGGAAAACACCAAGAAGTTGCAGGCTGAGTGTGAGCTGGAGGTCCAAAATATCAAGTTGGCAGCCGAAAGGAAGATTGCCGACGAGACTGCCTTATTGAGAGAAAGGTTGATCAAAGAGGAGGAGAGACGTCACAAGCTGTTTGAACAGGTTCAAGAGCTTAAAGGTAACATCCGAGTTATGTGTCGTATCAAACCACCGTCCGATGCTGCCAAAGACGCCCTAATACCGTTCGAGCCACAATGGAACGAGATAGATGAGGACAAAATCGACGGGCTTACTATCCCCACATTCAGAGAGGATCCGACAATGCCCGGGAGGATGGTGGCTGGAAAGCCTCGAGATTTCAGCTTCGAACGAGTTTTCGACGGGAAGTGCAACAATGGTGACGTATTTGACGAGATTAGTCAGCTCGTGCAATCCGTCATGGATGGGAAGAAAGTCTGCATATTTTGCTATGGTCAGACGGGATCGGGTAAAACGTTTACCATGAGCAAACGACAGGGAGACGGAGATGATGGTGTGATCCCAAGAACTCAGGGCATGATCTTTAGTGAGATGGAGAGATTGAAGACCCTAGGTTGGGAGTACACAGTCGAAGGCAGCTACCTAGAAGTTTACCAGGATAAACTCTACGACTTGCTTGCATCACGGCATTCCAAGCCCGAGCCATTAACTGTCGACCCTATCGGAGACGAGCTCAAGATCAAGGGACATGACTTCACACTCCTCAGCGACGCACGGGATCTGGACGAGATGATCAAGGTGGCAGACAACAACCGTCATGTCGCAGCTACGGTCAAGAACGACCGATCATCGCGTTCACATTCGATACTTGTTCTCAAAATCAACGGTGTGAAGAAGGACGAGGATGGGACCATTATCAAGACACGAAAGGGTACATTGAACCTGATTGACTTGGCAGGTTCTGAGAAGCCCGACAAAAACGGCCTCGAGCAAGTATACAAGGAAGGTGTTGAGATCAACAGCTCCCTCAGCTATCTACGAACTGTGCTGTCAAGTCTCGGTCAAGGCAAAACCGAGGGTGTCGATTTCCGATCCTACACTCTTACACAACTGCTTCGCCCATCCCTTGGAAAAGGTTGCAGGACTCTCATGTTTGTCATGGTCAGTCCTTTGAAGGAAAATGAAAACGAGACAATTCGTAGTCTTGAGTTTGCGCGAGATGTAAGTGATATTCCATGTTTAAGAGATGTGTAGTGCTCGTATCCAAGCAGCAAGCTAACGCATGACGCAGGCTCAAAAAGTCAAGATGGGTGGTAACGGAGCTGCCAGGTCCAAGAAGTAGAAATATGTTAGTTCGGGTTGAGAAGCAGAAGTATTTCTTAAATATGTATATACCCTGTCAATATGGTTTGGACGTGTGCTTTTCTCGAAGGCGGAGTATTCGCGGTTTGGAGTTCCTGGGCAGGCAATTGAAATGAAATGTCCCAGTTGGTTGTTTGTTTGTTTGTTTAGAAAGGTAGACATGCCTGTTGCCTGTTGGAGTTATTTTATGATCCAGTGGAGGAGACTGAGCATTCGTGGTATTAGGGCAAGCAATTGGCATCTGGCGTTTTCTTGCGTGTATGAAGGAAGGGGGTGTATCCTGCTATGGATATCTTTGGCAACCTCGCTTTTGCACCAGCTACAGAATAGCCCTTATGACAGAATGGAATGTAGATGAAACTCGGCTCCTTGGACTTTTTCAAATCGACTAGGGCTTGGGATAAAGGGTCAAGGAAATGACGGTGAGATAAGGTGTTCTGGGCTCGGGTTATACTACTTTATAAATGTATCACGATTATATTTACAGTGTATGCTCTATGCTCAGCCAGTAAAGTTCTTTTTAGTTTCCCTAGACTAGGTAGTTTACACTTGACCCTCGACGATCAGACAGCCCTTTTTATTCATGTTTTCTGCCAGGCCCTGTTGATGTTTCCCAACATGAGCCCTCACGCATACGCATACGCCATTGTACTACCTCAGGCACGCTAAGCAGTTCGCCAACGATCATCCTCAAAGCTTACAACTTATACACCAACCCCTCACTAGGCAAGACCTCGCCTCTCGCAAGACGGTCCCAGCCCTTAACGACATCGCCCATGCCCTCGCCCCAAGTCATCTTCAACCCCTTAATACCATCCCTGCGGAACCCCTCCCACGACCGCGCCTCCTCAGCCCAATACCCCTCCTCACCCACGCGCGCCATCGCGCGCTGCCGCATATCCCCCGCACTGACCCTCACAGCCTTATAAGGCGGCGGCACCGCCGCGGCGCCAGCGAGGACCTTGCCCACGGCCGTCGGATGCAGCACCTCGGACCCGACGCCCACGAACAGCAGACCGGGATACTTGGCCG
This sequence comes from Xylaria sp. FL1777, assembly GCA_022578965.1. Taxonomy (NCBI): domain Eukaryota; kingdom Fungi; phylum Ascomycota; class Sordariomycetes; order Xylariales; family Xylariaceae; genus Xylaria; species Xylaria sp. FL1777. Next base: position 219,823 of record MU400547.1, on the reverse strand, counting down.
CCAACGCCGCGGCCCAGCGCGGACCGACGCCCGCGCGCCCGCCGAAGTCGAAGACCACAACCCTCTTCCCGGCATCGCCGAGCCCGTCCACCGCAACGCTAGGGTCCCCCGCGCTCGTCAGGAGCACGGCGTCGTACAGCCCCGTGCCCTCCACGAAGGCGCGCGACGCCTCGCTCGACACGCCGACGACGCGGCGCGGGCGGGCCCCCGCGAGGTCCTCGCCGCGGCTCCGCAGCAGCGCCGCGAAGAGGGCCGCGGCCTTGGACCCCGGGGCCACGATGAGGACGGTGGCGTCCGCGAGATCGGCGTCGGCGGCCGCACTCCAGGTTTTATCGTCGACGTCGACGGGGCCCGGCCCGGGGGCCACGACGCGGGCTGCGTCGGGGCTGAAGACGAAAGAGGCCATGAGGAAGGCCGTGGCGTGCATGACGCGGAGGGCGGCGTCGTGGGCCACGGCGTGTGTCTTGGCGGCGATCTCGGCGCCGCGCGAGGGCGGGTACAGGAAGTAGCGGTTGTAGATGGGCATGACGTGGCGTCTGTAGCCGCTGGTGACGAAGAGCTGGTCGGCCGCCGAGGGGTGGCGCGCGATCTCGACGTCTTGCGCCAGCGTGCCCAGGGGCACGTAGCCCCAGACGTAGCTGCCCGCGGGGATCGAGGGCTCTGTCGACGCGAGGACCTCGGCGTAGCCCCAGGCGCTGATCCGCCCGTACTTGGCGCTGTCGTTGTACGGGGCTGGCGTGCTTGCGGGTAGCGGGTGGACGTCCCACCAGTGCAGCAGGTCGCCGAGGGCGGCGTAGGTGAAGTTGTTTACCGTTAGGCTTAGCACGGTGGTGCGGAGGCGGAGGGAGGAGGGGGCTAGTGGTGGGTAGGGGAGCGCATTGGGGAATGCGACTAGGGCTTGCTCGAAGTAGTTCTTCTTGTCCAGGATTTGGACCGTGGGGATCTCGTCGGCCATGGTGATGTGATGTGATGGTGGTGATGGTGGTGATGAGATCGGCGGGTACTTTGCGAGTGGTCCTTTCTCATTCGAGAAGGGGATTGGTGAGGAGTTGGTGAGATTCTACTCCCATATATATAACCTTAGGACAGCGACGATGTGGAGTTGCTGTGTGGTCTTCTCCGTTATATTTACGTTCCGCCTCTGATGTTGTTGTTATTGGTGTAGTATAGACTGTATAGTTCTGCTTGTAAGTGCTTATATAAAGTCATCTCCGCGATCCCCGCGGACGGACTCAAGCAGCGGAGACAGTCGGCCAGCTAACCGCGGCACAGTGGGTTAGCCCGATCCACCGCCTCGATCCTTCGCATTCGGATCCAGCTAGAACGCGGCTCATTAGATCGCCCCGAGCCACCACTAATACTCGGACTCGCAAGGCCGTTTAACGTGTTGTTGCGAGATCAGCCCCGCTTCTTGCCAGCCGCGGCACCTAATAACTACATGGACCTTGACTAATACCAGTAATACAGATTCGTCATATTCGCTTGGCGGAGCACGACGTGATACTAAAGCACCACTCCAGTCCCATGAAGACCTAAGTCGAGCGAGTCTCTATCTTGAAGTCGAATGTCAAGGGGATGCTAAAGGGGGTTCTATCATGGAAAACGCCGTCTAAACAAATTCAAAAGAAACCTTCCGTCGTCTCAACAAAACCCCCCCTCATACCCAGTTACAAAAGGTTCTATCTGGCCTCGGTGAGGAAGCCAAGTTGCAGACCATGTCGGACATGCTATATCACTCCATCTCAGCGCCAAGATAGTCATAGGAAGCGCAATAGTGATCCTCGAGGGACAACCAGGACATAAACATCGCATGATATATCAACCCTCCCAAACCCCCGTCGCCACGGGCGGCTGGGGGAACGCAACAAGCCTCGTAGGCACCGGGGCATCCCTATCGACGCCGGGGCCCAGCTCCCCGAGCCGCGACAGGTCCGAGACCAGGGTACCGTTGGGCCAGGGATCGACGGCGTTGGCGGCGACGATGGTCTGCGCGAGGAACAGCGTGGCCGTCGGCACCCACTTGATGTAGTCCCAGTGCACCGGGTACAGCGGCACCAGCGTGCCCGTGCAGATGATGTCGCCGCTGTTGCAGATGATGAGCGTCTGGTTCGTCGGGTAGCCCTTGACGCGCCCGCCATCCTGCAGCGTCTGCGTGTCGCCGAACGTCACCACTCCCGCGATCCGCCCCCGGACCTCGGGCCCCAGCGCCTCGATCGCGCGGTGCACTATGGCGGCGCCTTGGCTGCAAGGTGGATGTCGGTGAGTATATAAATTAATGTCTTCGACGCGTGGGTTTCCGAGTTGAATGAAAAGGGGAAGGCGACAAAGGCGCAAGCTTGCTTACCTATAACCGGACACTACGATCTTGGAGTGTGGACAGGCCGCGGCCGCGCTTATGATGGCTTGCACTACATTCCAACGGTCAGTCAATGATGACTTGAACACTATTTATGTTACGGGGGCCTATTGAATTCATGGCCCGTCGAGATCTCAACCTCGTAAAGCCCCATTAGGAGAGAGAGGGGGGGGGGGGGGGGAAGAGAGCCGCTTACTGTCGTATATCCCCCAGGGCGGCGCCCCTCCGGGGTAATAGTTTCCATCAATGAGGCCGAAATAATCGACGCCCTGCGTCGCGACATTCGTCACGCCAAATACCGCTTTGAGTGCGTTAGATAGCGTCGGGCCAATAGTGAATCCCTACGCCCGCACAGAAGACGACGACGACAATCAGCGCGGGTTCTCAATGTGTGAAATAGTCTGTTTGTTTTACGGGAACTTTTCCCCCCCGTCTTCTGCGAATACCCCTTTCTATGTGACAGTGACAGTGACAGACTGACTACTTGACTGACTGACGGGCGTGTACGTACCAAATTCCCGGGCTCGTACGTCGCCTTAGCAAAGACGAAGATGATGGGCCTGCAACCGTACTGCTGCAGCTCCGACGACCACCAATAGACCGACCAGGTCTGGCGGGCGCGGATGTGCGACGGCGCCGAGATCGCCGCCGAGCGTCCAAGGCACAGGAGGAGAAACGACAAGATGAAAGACCTCATCTTGGCAGCCTCGGAAATTCTCTGGAACGGGCTTTGAGGATCCTTCCCTTCCTTAGTCGACGGCGCCAGACGGAGGGGAAATATGTAAGATGCCTGATGGGGAAGATCTAGGACTGGGATAAACTGGCCGGGAGATTCAAGACGATATGAACGTGTCTTAGCCCCTCGGATATCTACCAAAGAATACCTTGACTTGTCTGCACGAAGTCATGTCGGTGATGATCCAAGCTTTCCTGCTCCTCTCGCCCTCAGGCAGTTAGTTCAGGGAGACAAGAAGGCTAAAACCAGATCATCAGGGACGACGAAGGTCAAGGCGGATTTTCTTGAATTGTCCGCTGCAGTTAGCTCTATTTTCGTGATGGGGGTTCGTTTCGGGATCTTCCCGAGTCATCCAGAGAGCAGGAAACGATCGTCATTGTGCAGTGCCAGGCTTGCGCAATATCAATATCATCGTCTATTTATATGAAAGGCTCGGATGTCGGACGAGGGAGCGTGAGCAATTCCTGGGTGTCGTTTTTTCCCTTTTCGGCCACGGTACCAGCAACCATGTGTTACACTGAGAACTCATCAATATCCAACGATTAATCAAATATGTGGACGCCTTCCCTTTGCCCCCTCTCACGCATTCGCTATCCGGCTATAAAGGCTGCAGGGCCCATAACCTGCCCCCTTGCTATTTCGTTCTCGCCTGTTAGACTGGCTGGGTTGATAATCGCGCATGCACACACGCTGCTCTGCGTTGAAATGACAAGGAATATTATCTCCTTAATTCTCCGAGTGCGTCTTCACCATGAGACGTCCTTACATATGCGGAATCTTTCGCAAGTTATGATACTTTGCGCCATTCTTTCGTTTCTCGCAATTGCGTGTGAATGAACTTGTGGATAAATATGTTGTCTCCTATATCTCTCATGAATAGGTCATATTTTCCATGCAAATCCGCAGGCATCGGCACATCGCTAAAATGACATGTGTTTCTCGTGTACGTCGTCGCGGCGTGTTCGCGCCGCCATTTTTGAATAGACTATATCTCATCTAGATCCTTAGCCCTTGGTTCTCACCTACAGTAAACAAATACCACCACCTGTAGAGCTTTCAGGTCATCTCCTTGAACGCATTAAGCGTAAGCTATGCGATGGAATTTGTGTTTCTCTCATCCTTAACATGTTCTGTTGTTACAGGTGATCGATAGCCTACGTATGTTAGAGAATAACAGAAAACAGAAAACAAGTCACCTCGGTTTACAAACGCGAGCATACCTAACCCAAGCTCGGTGCCCAGAAAAGCGGGATGCCAAGACCGAGCAACAAACTCCTGCTCACGCCGACATGGCCATCGTAAAGCACTCGTGAAAACTCAATGATACACGGATAAACTGTTTACTATCTAATGCTATTTCGCTATGCTGTACAAGCTACGCCTCGTCCTGTGTGCGTCTTTTGTGCTTATACCACTATTCCCAACCTTAACAAAGCGTCTTTCGCTTCATGGTTCTGTTCTCCCGCACATGCTGTCCGCATGTTGGATTAATAAGATTCCCCCTCTTTACCAGAAAATATGCCATCATCAAAACTCCCATACCATGCCAAGCAAATGACCAGGGACCTATGAGATAGATCCGAAGCAATATCATAATACAAGAATGCAAGCCCCTTCCCACAACACCATATTCCATAATCTCCAGGATATCGAGTGTAAGGAAATCCAAATCCAAGGGGGTCAGAGAAACTGACAAAGGAAAGATTTTTCATCTCCAAACTCGTTGGGTGCTCGAGAGATGTTGTGACGAGCAGGCGTAAGCTTGTCATGGTGCTTTTGTCCTCGTCTACGCCAGGCTGCTCTCATACAGTAGGTAAATTTAACCTATATGATTCTGTAGTTCGAAATCAAGAAAACAAAAATGCTGTATATACAGGGAAACAATGCGAAAAGGAATAGTTGCGTGCTAGTTCTCCAGATATGATTGTAGATGAGATAGCGTAAATAATATAATCCATCTAGCTGCCGAATGAGTACGGATAGTGTCGTTGGACATGTCATCAACGTCTCGGGGCTAGGGTAAGTTGCTAAAATCTAATTCAGGTTGCATTTGTCGCAATGATATTGAATTCATGGCGACATTTTCCGAATTGGCCCGTTGTAACGCATGAAAATCGCCAACCGTCCTCGGGATTTGAGTGGGTTGGTGGTGTTGGTGCTGCTGTTGATGTATTACGAAACTGTTATTCCGCTGAGGGGGGGTCCGATGCATGATATTGTTCATCATGTTGTGGGTGGATGGATTGTAAGATGGATTCTGCGGTTGACCCACATTAACGTAGTTTGGAGCCTGGTTCAGGCTATTCGTGAGATTGTTGTGCATCTCGACCGACATTTGACTATTTAAAGGATGGTTTTGATTGACGTTTTGTGATACCATACTGTGAAGTGGGTGTTGGTGATGCTGTTGCTGGGTACTCATTGTCCCTGCTTGGCCGAGGGCAGATTGTTGTGGCTGGCCCATAGGACTCATCAGCATCTCGGGCATCGAATTGTACTCATTACTGGGAGCATATTCCCCAGTAGGGGACATGACACCGGGAGAGCTGCCTATTGGAAAAGGCGATTTCAAATCAGATCCACCATTAGAGCTGCTTGAGTCCACTGCAGGAATATCTTGCAAATGTGGTATACCGTTTGATGTGTAAGGCTCAGTTTTGAAGTCTGTCAACATGGGTGGCTGAGCCATTCCGGCATTGCCGAATCCGTCAAATATGTCGATGTTAGCAAGGCAGGCGTTCTCTGGGGCGCGCTGTAACATAGGATTCGCCAGACGAGGCAATACGTCATGGACTTTGTCCAAAAGGAGTGGAAGGAGGTGGTGGTCACCGCTACGGAGGCTCGATAGTATTTGAAGTAGGGAGTTGAGATGTTCGCGAGGGCCCATGGTAAAAGGGTCGCTAGAAGCAGGCTGCATAGCAAGTACATCTGTAAGGGCACATGCAATATCTAGCAGCTTGGCAACCAGCGGTACACCTAATAGTTCAATGCTCTGTGTTTGGAACTGAGATGTCATAGACATCAATTCGCGCGACATATCGATTTGGTAGTGTAGCTGTTCTTGACCATTCTGGGGAACGCATCCGTGCTGCATGTTCAGTTGCCAGACTGCGAGTTTCAGCCATTGCTGAATTAATCGTTGGTCTATATCTCGCCCATTCATCATAGAACCATTCATTTCGGAGAATTGTTTTCGTAGAACACCAAGATAAGACGAAGAACATTCGCCTCTAGTCTTGTTCCAGAGTGTAATAAACGTGTCATCGAATGGACGGAACATGCTAACCAATGAAAGATAGCCACTTAGTTGATGGGCTAACGGGTCAGAAGGATCATCGCTTATAGATGGAAGATTAATCGAGGCCTGCAAAGTCAGGGGTCGACCACGCTGCAAGGCATACGCCCTTCATTGAAGTTAGCATTTTGGCTACCATTATCGTGCATCAGAGGGGCATACCTTTCCGTCACAAACAACAGCCAGTACAGGCGGCGCCGACGGGATGACTCAATATTGTCGAATTGCACATAAGACTCTTCCTTCGTCATTCCACACATATGGGCTAGTGTTGTAGCTTCACGGAGATAGAACCAAGCCTTTTCGTGCATTTCGAGAGCGTAGTATGAGCAGAACAGGAAGTAACTCGTACACAGGGTGTTGAGCGTAGGTGATTCCAAATAATCGAGCCCCCTACGCACACGAATGGCTTCCTCCATCAACAGTGTTCCTGAAACAATATGGGCACCTGGCATGTGTTCGAGCATCGAATCTCCTGTGGGAAGACTCATGCCTGGTTGAAACATCATATAGGCAGACAGCGACGTAAGTAGACAATAAGTATCGGGATTCTGGTCGATAAACATGCACTGCTGTTCGAGCCGCTGGCGGTGAATAATGGGCATAATCGAGTACATATTGGCGAAAAAGAATTCGATGGCTTCTTTGACCATTTCGGGTGCCAGGAGACCAGGCGTGGGTGCCAAAGAAGGTGAGATACATGAAGGGCTGCCCAAGCCGTTTAGCCGACTCTGGACTTTGGCAGAAAGACTCGTCTGTCGCTGCGTCTCACGCAATTCGCTAATGACTTTCGCCCTCGAGCCCTTGGGGCCTTTCTTCTGGGGAATCGCATTGTACGTGCAGGTTAACTGGGCAGAAGAGCAGTTGCGGCACGGATTGATGCCATCACACTTGACCTTGCGACGGTGGCAGGCGTCGCAGGCCCTCTTCACGGCGGCCGACATGTGAAGGATCGAGTCTGTCGAGATCGATGCAAGCGGTGATCGAATCGAGCGCCGACCGTAGGCAACGCAGGTAGATATCGGGTGAGACGTCGCCAACAACCTTTCCCAAACCAAATCACGAATCGATAGCTAGAGCCGAGCGAGACAAAGACGTGCGCAGCGACCAAATGCGCAGTTCGAGGCAGCTGGGTAGCGTGTGTTCTTAATCGGCCCGTCAGTGAGGGAAATGCGGAGGGACGCTGCTGGTCATTGGGAAACGTGGGGAATGGCGACCGGGGGAACTGCAATGAGTGCAGACGATGCGACAAGGGTCGCTGAGAGTCGGAGTCGTGATCGAGCGCGGGCAACGAGTGTGCTGTTGAAAAGGGCCAACAAGAGCGTAGCAGATTCTTAACTTAAGGGAGTGGATGGCTCGCAAATGTCGACGGCGGCGACTACGACGACGACACCAGCAACAACGGCGACAGCGGGAGCAGGAGGCAGAAAGCAGGAAGCAGGTTGTGGGAAAACTGGAAGAGACGGAACAAGACTAGAAAAGGCACGGTAGAAAGAAAGATGGGGAAAGGTGAGGGAGGGAGGGTCCACCTCTACATCTTCTTTTGGGGACTCGGGAGTCAGTGTGGAAGGGGAAGGGTGGAAGCTGCGGGAGCAAGGACATGCAAGAGACATGGATGGAAATGAAGGGGGCTTGAAGGCGCTGCTGGGCCACCAACCAGGCGTGCTGTGTGATGGCCTGCCTGCCTGCACAGTACGCTAGCGGGCCTTGGTGCCTTCTAGGTGGCCTGACGACGCGCTATGTAGAGGTACGTCGACGCCGGCAAGCCATCGCTGAGCATGCAGCGGCTCACTACCAGCCCTGCAGTAGCGATACCCGACACAGATACGGGCCCGGGAATCTCGCTCGCACTGTATGCAAGGTACCCCAATATTCTGCTCAGTTACTTGCAGAGGAGTTGGGCGGGCTAGCTAAAGACAGTTAGTCTAGTGACATGAGAGTCAAGTCAGAAACCTCCAGACAAATAGAATCAACGCCTGCGACAAGCGATGAATAATAATAATACTAGCAGCCCCAGGCTCATATGAGTAGGCACTCACGCTATCCACTACGAGGACACATAACATAACACAACAGAATCAACAACTTGCTGGGTGTGAGCACATGCCAGCCAAGAAATGAGAGCGAGCATGTGGCTCAACAACTTGTGACTTTTCGGTCTCTCCCAAGAGTTTTAGAGACTCTGTGGCGACGATAGTGTTGTATAGTTTGATAAAAGAAAAGGAAACCAAAAAAACAACCCAAAAAAAGGTCTCGTGTTATCCTGTCAAGTCGAGTCGGTAGGTGCTCGTACGAGTACTACACCACCAACGCGGACGGAAAGGATCATGCTACTGTACGCAGCAGTGTGGTACATAAACACGTTGACATCCGCGGAACGCGTCCGATTCCAGCTAGACACAGTTGCACGAAAGTCCTATGCAGTACATGACATGTATGTGTATGGAAGTCGAGAAGAGTCCGAGCCTGGCATGATCAGGTTCTTGTAATATTATCCAGCTTTTGCCCTTGTCGAAGTGCCAATCAATACGTGGCTACTCAGCTCGGCATTTACTTTTACGCCACAACTAATAGATAATCTACTACCTACGCCCTTCAGTCTCATTTCGCCAGCAAGCATGCCAAAGCCTGGAAGCTCTGCTGCCGTGCGCATCCGCATATGTTGGACTCGGTGCTACTACAATGCGAGAGGGGAAGACAAATGCCGTCAGCCTTGGAATTCCTAAACTGGGAGAAGAACCGTTGCAACCTCCCGTGCGTGACGACGACGGCAGCGGATGCACGGGAGAAGCCCGCCGCAGCACAGAATTAACGTGGAGTTTGACGAGGTCCCGACTTCACCAATGGACGTCTACCATACCTACCATACCTTTGTTCCACTCATATGTAGTAGACATGCCAGAGGGTGAGGTGACTTTATCTCTCGCTCCCCGTAGATAAGGAACGAATGAGACAGGACAAGAACACCAGCCCTTGATGTTGAATGCCTCAGCTAAAGTCCGTTGCGGAGGCATTGGATATTGTCACGCTACCTGCCGATGATTGGTGAATCGGCTAATCCAGTCAATATGTGATCTCGGTTAGCTTTCTACTGTAGTAATTCAGGACTATCCGATATTCTGCTCCGATTTAACATTATGCGTACACATGCAAGACTCGATCCTTCTGCCGGTATTCATCGATCACTGCCGCATCCGAGAGACTAGTCTGTCTACTCAGTATGCGTACAGTATTGCTAGGTTCACCAACACAGGACGAGCACACTTCGCCGTCTACCTACCTACCTACACAATGTACTGCGTATACCTATTCGACGTAGCAGGACGTGGCGAAACTAGCAGCAGTGCTACTGTGCATCCGTTAGGACAGGGGTAGGGCAGGCAATTCATGTCTTGCCACCCTATTTTCAGGTGGGCATTTAACTCAAGCCTCTTCGACCCCTTACATCAGATGCACACAGCGAAGAGGCAGATCAACGAGGGACATTTAATATTCTTATCATGAATCTGTGTCTGAACTGCCTCATCGGCCGAGTCTCCGCATTCACCGACCTGTCAAGCACTCAAGCGAGCATAGATGGCGACGATCTCTCGACCCGCAATTCTCTTCGCGCACTCGTACGCTGCAGTTCCTTGGTTAGGTACCTTGATTAGGTACGCAATGTTGCAATCCCCAAATCCTATCGGGATAGCGACTCAAAATGGATTGGGGGCGGAGAGGCTCGTTCAACGTTACCTCCTCACCTTGACGTGGGAGCCCATGATCGTGGGTGACCCCAGCTAGTCCGTCTCAACTAATCCTGAACCACACACATACTGGGGTGGCGGACAACTCGAGTGCGTCATGTCTTGCGGATGCCATAAGCTCATGTATATAAATACTTTTAAAGATGTGGTCAAGCATACGCATACGTAGGTAGTTTATTCTGTACTGTACGATATATGAGCATATATATTAGATAGCAATATATCTGCTGAAGTTATGCACATCCCTATTGTGCACACATATACTTCGTACTACATAAAGAGGCATTCAAAATCTCCCCTCCAGGTCAGCCCAAAATGCCTTGTCATCACACTAACAGCCGTTGCAATTCTATTTTTAACCGAGCTGCAAAGTCAATCAACGTGGAGATCGAGAAAGCTTCATCATTTATCATTTCGACCTGTGAAAAGTAATGAGGCTAAATTAATACTCCGACCGTCAGCGGCTGAGGTGCAAGTAGGCGTCTACCTACTCGCGACAAACACGAAGCTTTTCACTCACCAAGCTACCTAGGTAGACTACCTAAAGTACCTATTATTGGGTTGAGACATAACCCATGAGCCGGTCTACTGGTACCATCTGACAGTTACTAGTGTAGGTAGTGTGCAGTACCTACACTGCCAACCTGTAAATCCATGAGGTCTGTGCAGCACGGTCGCATACACTGTACATCTATACCTTGGAAGTACGGACTCCTACATCGTCTCATGCAGGGCATTCATAACCGAGTCTATTGGCGGACTTCCCGTCTGACTCTTCTGTATGGGAAGTGGCTTTTGTCATTGCTGACCTGGCTAGGTAAGTACCTAATAGGTAGTGAGCGATCTCTCTCCCATCTGCCATCCGTAATACGGTACACTACCTGTATAATACACCGTACTACCTACCTACTACCTACATGTAGTGTGGAGCTGCCCATGTTGTTAAGGTATTTATTTACCTGAGTACATAGACAGCAGACTGGAACATTGAATGATCTTCCTACCATGCATCGCAGGCTCAGTAAAGTACAGTATACTACACTGCAGTAGTATATGTATTCCTTACGCATACTCAGTATACTACTGGTGCAATTATCAGCTGCTCATTTGGGCATTTCTCCCGGTGTAGTGCCCCGTTCTCTTCATCTCGCAATTCGCAACAAGACACGTACCGGAGATAACAAGTTTATGCATCTAAAATTAGGGTACAGTACCGGAGCTGTGGGATTCCAGCGACTGCAGCAGCAGCAGCAGGATTACATGTAGGCACCTAACCTAAAAAAACCGGAATTGTCTTGAAGAGGAAGAGTGGCTGCCACTGGCAACGTGACTAGCAGCGAGAGCCTACTTACTTACACTGCCTAAGGGATAGGTTGGCTATGTCGATTCTTATATACTATACCTACTACATCGTAGTGTAAGTGCAAGTATCCACCTAACCTAGTACCTAATCGTTCCCTCGAGCGTTATTTATCAACAGTAGTCTGTCGCGCCTATTTCTTGCTCCCTCAGCACTGAATGGTTCGGCTGGTCAATCTATTTACTTATCAACGAGTCCTGTAACCACCTCACCAGCTGACCGACTTGTTGTCATTCTGGTCCCTCGAGTTGCCGACTTCTTGCGCGTACTCAAGACTTCAGTAGGTAGGACAAACAATCCCCTCACAAGCCTTGCCACTTTCACGAGCAAACATGGAACCGAGGTAAAGGGTGATGAGAGAGAAATGAAGTAGGTGTACCTACTACATTGTACAATAGAATATAGCCAAAAAAAAATTACTGATTTGTATAGTAGTGAAAGTGACAAATCTTGCGACGGCTTGGTGGGCCAATACAAGAGTGCACACCCGGTATCGGCCGGTATTGTTGCTCCTATCTACTGTATTCCATGCCTCACTCCGTCTTCGATACCGGTGCGCCGGTATCACACACACGCAAACAACATCGAGCGGGAATGGAGAGTGGCCGCTCGATGTACCGTACTAGACTCAAAAAAACAAACCCCCAAAAACCCAAAGACGACAGGCGGATGACTACACAAAAGTACAAAATAAGCGCCACGGAGAATGATGGAATGAGTGATTGAATAAATGAGGGAATGAAATGCTCGCTCGACTTGGTGGAGTGGAACACTTCCCCGTCTCCAGATGGCAGAACCCCAGCTTTTTGACTGCCCATCAAACTCTCCCCCGCAAAACGCAACCTGGCTTGCATGCGCTAGCCCATTCACGATGGCTTCGCATCTGCCAATGTCTCATCGGTCCGACTGCTCCAGGTTTCGCTTCGACTTTCACCGTTGGTCTAACCTAGTCGGCTCGGCATAACATCTTAAATGTGCTGCACAAATGCGGGTTCGCTCGAAATCTTCAAACACGGCATAGTACATTCAAAAAAACAGCACACCGAGATTCTGATCGTGCCGTTCCCGAATTGCGATATATCCCCATGCGATAATTCAAGCATATTGACTATGCCAATCCATGAACGAGCATCATTACTTCTGCTCGTTAATCAAGAGATAATGATCAAGATTTATTGGTACGAGTCTACTTTCCTTAGCCTTTGGCTGACAACAGACATATAGAGATGCTGGGTCAATTGTACACCTCATTAATTCGACGCCAGCTAACACAGTTGTCCACCTAACAACAAAGCATTGGGCTAGAACGACCTCCTAATTTATCCACGCTCGCATACACGCATACAGGATACAGACTATCTAATATCCTATTTACTCAATGCACATATTTGAGACATGTCTAGTTCACATCTAGCCACCAACAAGACGCCATCAACCCAACAAGTTTAAAACAGTGTCTAGGCTTCGAAGGCCCAGTCCCAACGATGGCTTTTATGGCCCCCTGGATCGAAATACCCACTGGTACTTTTTGACTCGCACACATGCAAGTGCAGATGCCCGGTATTTCCACTATGTGATTATGCGGTTATTGTGAAGGCGTGATGGAGAGTTGGCCTAGGTAAGGCCCGATTCCTTCGCTCTACCCTACCCCTTGCCATTGTACAGTATAAACATCCGTGTCAACAAGAATAAGCTCTTTCTAGACATAATGAGGGGACGACGGGGACTAGACCCAGCCCACGCCATATATTTCTTCTCTTAGCCGCCCCAACCCTATGTGGAGGTATATGGACGGCGACTACCTAGACCGGGCTATATAAAAAGCAGTCAGTGACGACTTCATCTCAAATGCCTAGCCTACACCCTAGGGACCTAGCCGTTGCAAATCGTCCCAAGATCTGCGGTCGGGACAGGAGGGAAGTGCAGATCATTGAGAATCAAAACCGATTCCCGGATATAAACCCGAAATCGTATAAAACTAAAATCCCTATGCGTATATGTGAAGATGTCAAGCTAAGATGTAAGTAGCAAGTAGGATCACTCCATATGTAGGTTAGCTATCCCCCTAAGTAGAATCACATCTGCGATAGTCTATAGCACAATTAGACCGCTAGTCTTAAGTACCTGTGTCGTCTCCTAGTACTCGTCATGTTGACCTTGCCACAAAAAGACTAGAGAATAATTTGGACAAGCCGAGCTTCGCGCAGGAAAACCGGGGTAGAAATGAACAAGTCAGACTTAAGATTCAACAGGGAAAAGAAAACCATAGTGGACCTTTTAATCACCTCTCCTCCTTGATGTTTTATGTTCGGGTAATACGATTTCACTTCGGGCATCCTTATATTCCAAGTAAATAACCTAGTTACGATGGCGCTTACATGTCAGCCGTTTTTACTTTAGCTTTGATACGGCAGCCGGGTCAGGGCTACCCACGATCCCAGATCGATAGCTCCTTTAGAATTGGATTATTGGACATATACGTTCCGTTACTTGGCTAGCTTTAGCAAAGTCGTGTCACGACTATCTTCTGGGTTTTTCGCACATGATGCCAAGTTCTCTAATTCAACTCGGAGTGTAGGAACTGATCCGTTGGTAAGTGTATTGCCCTCCGAAAGGCCGTTGTCAGAATTCAGATGATATCCAAATGAACTTTAGAATATTACTTCTAGCACCATATTTCACGACGTAGCATATGAAACCAAGCATAGTGATGAGGAAATTCGCTCATCCATTTTGGGACGTAACGATACCAAAGCTCGTACCAGTCATCTGACACCATGGCGATGGCATATTCCCACCATATGGGATACCATCCTGACGGTGCCCAGTCAATAATCATAACCTCGCCTCCAGATCCAATCATGATGTTTTTGCGCTGTAGATTGCCGTGCGTGAACACCGGCTTACCGTTTCCTTGTAAAACTTGAGGTAGGACATCACGATAGTAGTCAGCCTTGTGGCGAAGTCTCTCGCCACCCTCGGCTCTATATCGTAAAATGACGGCATGAATTACCGCGCTTTCCGTCTTGAATGGCCCATTCCTTGTGGGAGTGGGTTCGTCTTCAGAATTAAAGATATCATCATTGAGTGCCGTCATCCCGAGGCTACCAAAATAGTCAGGGGGTGGGATGCTGCGTAGAATCTGGAGAGCCTCGCGCAGAGTGTCGATGACCTCGAGTTTTTCTGTCTCGCCCATTATGCTCCATAGCTCCGAGAGGGGGCGAGCAGAGAGGTATTCCATAATGAGATATGTAATAAGTTCCGATGCATCTTTCCCAGGTCTCTGGTAGATGGCTAAGAGCCGTGGCACGAGACCTTTGAGATGTTGCCGACAAACATCACTACGACACAAAGAGTGAGCAATTACCAGTTTGAGCACGATACTGGAAGTTTCTAGAAAGATAGATTTGGCTCACAAGAAGCATTTCTACTCTCCAAGTAGCTCGAACAGGGAGAACAGAAATCCGATAATCACTTACTGTTTTCACCTTCAATTGGTTTGACATACCAACCATACTTGACAACATAGTGTTGTCCTACACGCACTATGCGTCTCGACCGTAGCTCTTTGAGCACATTCCGAGAGCTCTCAATTTCCCGCACAGATGGTAGGCGTGCAGGAAGTTGGCTTGTCTGCTCGCTGAAGAGCACTGTAGTTTTCTGCAGAGGCGGAGGCGGCGGCGGCGGTGGTGGTGAGGGTGAACGTGAAGATGGAAGAATACTCCCCATACTGAAAGCTAATGCGGATGAAATCGATATGGCTTACGCGCAAACTATTAGAAGGGAAAATGAAGTAAGTGAGAGAGGAAAAGGATTAAATGAATGTTATGTTATATTAGTTACTTTACTCAGTGAGGCTGGAATATATTTTCTCGCCGCTCCTATCTGGTATTATTAGCTAATAATCTTATACATTTAGGTACAATATTAAAGACGCTATCTACTCTAGATAGTCCCGACGACCCTAGGTAGCATAAAAACTTTCCGTTGTCGAATTTTTGATTTTAACGGTGTGACCTGAGTAAAGCCTCCGTTGTAGGGGTAGAAGTTCCTTATTGTTAGTTGCCATAGAGCCGGACCGGCCCAGCCACAGCAAGCTCCCAAGCCCCGGCGGTATAACCTACACACCGCCACAATAAGTTGGTATAGCAATATACGAAAGCCTCAACCATCGCCGGCCAAAGTGTTACAACATCGCGGACTACG
Source organism: Xylaria sp. FL1777 (assembly GCA_022578965.1). Taxonomy (NCBI): domain Eukaryota; kingdom Fungi; phylum Ascomycota; class Sordariomycetes; order Xylariales; family Xylariaceae; genus Xylaria; species Xylaria sp. FL1777. The sequence goes on along the minus strand of MU400547.1, from coordinate 204,124 downwards.
ACAAATACTCTCCTAGTATATGGTTCTAGCCTACGTATGAAAGTCTTCCAGGAACTTCCCGCAAAAGCGATTTTTATACAATGACCCCATACTATGCAGTTCTAATACAAAAGCCCTACGTTAGATGGATGACTCATGGCCGGGGTAATGCTATACAAAATAAACGAAACACATGAATCATCTTCCCGAGAATTAAAATGCCTTACAAAAACACGTATATTGAATTATATTGAGAACTTGATTAGGAAGAATGAGAATAAAATCATGGATCTGGAAGGGGTTTTTTTAGGGGGGGACGAGGTGAATGAAAACCTTTAGGAAGAAATAGCACTCTGTATTGCCTTTTTTTCTCTTTAATTCTTCTTGTTTTCGTGTCTCTTTCGGGGCGCTCTGGCCCCAAGAGATCATGATGGCGACATCCTTTCCTTTGCCGCTGCTGAGATAGTTGCATCCTCAACAACACCAGTATATTCTCAGGATAAGTAACTATCCTTCTTTTGATCAACAAGGCCACTCAAAAGAAACTGCATAGTATAATGAATGAAAGAGAAAGAAATCTACCAGGCATTAAACACTAGGCAAGTGAGAATACATGCCCGGTAATTTCTCAGCCCTTAACGTACTAGATGATGATACCCGCTAGCCGCATCGGCGAGTTGACTACCTACTATACCAACATAGCCGCTAATGAATTAGCATTCAATAATCATTAAAACCCTCTGGAAGTGAGGATATACGAACTTTGATTGAGGTCACACATGGTCTAGCGCTGAAAACCATCTCCCAACGGTCAGTTGAGTAATCTAAAACCGGGCGCATGGGAACCTATCGAGACTATTTCGACAGGAATGCATAGGGAGGGTTTTACACAACCTCTCTTCAGATAACGGGACCCGTGTTGTTATATCTAGTATCTATCTAGACCTAAATCCTGTATTATCGCAATAACATCGTAAATCACTCTTCCTAGTTAATTGTTCAACTGCTGTAAGTCCCGCGCGAAATTTAATTATAATTCAGAAGCCTTTCACTACAAGACAATTACAGCTGCGCCGATCATCAGTACTGCTAGGAATGAGGGAACTAAGGCACTTAGTGCGCCGGAAGTTGGTATAGGCGACTCCGTGCTAGAGCTACCCCCGGAACTATCTGTTTTCGTTGACGATGAGGCTGTGTTAGAGGCCGGGCCGCCACTAGTAGGACTAGACGCGCCAGAGGGGCCAGTCTCCGTGAGCGTGGACGTGTTACTGCTTGGAGTGGACTGTGACGGAGTCTCTACAGGGGCAGTATCTGTGTCTCCCGGCGATGAGACTTCTGAAGTGGGCTCGGGCTCTGCAGTTGGCGTTGGCTCCGGTTCCGACGTTGGTTCTGGCTCTGATGTGGGTTCCGGCGTGGGAGTAGGCTCCGGTGTTGAGGTCACCTCGTCGCTTGTAGGCCAGGGACCCGGGGTTCCACCCATACCGTCCGGATAGTCTTCAAATCAGGGGGGAGTGTCAGTTAACTATTGAACACCTTCAAACCGTTCCTAGAGCGGCGCTTTGCTGAGACTTGATACAAGAGGTTTTTGCTTACTTAGAAAGGGTTAGCATTGAAGATGCCTGGGGATCCCGCAACAAGGATTTTATCGCTTACCAGTACGTGAACCAATAATCACAATCAGTGTAACAAGTATGTGTTCTTTGGAAAACCGTATACGAGAACTGCTGTTGGTGCGCGAACATAGTGTCCTGTTCATAGTCCCATGCGAGGGTCTGTATCTGACGTTTGTCCCAGGCCATATCGTTAGACCATGTCTGAACGGGGATTTCTTTACCCGAGAGTTGTGAGATCGACGTAGCTGCACATGCTGGCAATGGATAGATGAACAGCGAATAGTAGACACCGTTATGCATTGTGTTTGTCATCTGTTGAGAGTCGACTCCATTAGGATCCAGATCGAAATTGTATTGTCTATACATCCACATTAGGTATTGCCTCTTCTGAGAAAGGGAGGTGAAGTCGGGACTATATACGTTGGGCAGCATTGAACACTGTAGCCAGTGGCGTCAAAATGCACGTCTTCGTAAGTCCACTGTAATATCTGGTATTGGTTATTTCTGTATTGAGCATGACCCAAAGTGTTTTACAATATACCAAATGGAATTACCTAGACCCTAAAAGTGGCTGGACCAAGCAGAAGGTTCTAATAATCACTTACCGTGTAATACCCCGGATACGTAGTAGTTCTCGCGGTCGAGTATCCTACCGGGCATCCCGAGTAGAAGCTTACCGTGCCATCGGCTGCCGCCGTTGGCAGTGGTATGTGACAAGATGGATCGTACCAAGACGGGGCGCCAAAATCATATATCGTACAGGTGAGCCAGTCCGGATATTCTATGGTGTGGGGGAGTTGGAGATAACAGCTTGTTGTCACAATCCAGTTGTTGGCCGGATCGTAGCATTCAGGCGGTGGTGTGAATTGGATCGTCGGCGGAGAAGTGATGCTAGCAGGCAGCGTCGTGAGCGTTGGGACGAAGTCAGTTGTCGCCATCTCAAATATCTCTCGTCCATTTCCATTTGTGAGCGACGGGTAGATGAGCTACAAACCGAAGGATTAGGCGCGACGACATGAAAGCTCCTTATAGTAATTTATTGCCATGTTACATCGCAGGCCCGGTCAGTTGGCCGCACGAGTCCATGCGAGATCATGCCATGGTCACAATGCCAAGCCAATATGTCGTGTTGCTGCAGTTATCCTTGATTTTGGGTTGCTGCCAGAGTAGACTTATTTGAACCAGCTACTCTGACTAGGACCAATAAGGTCGGACGACTAAGTTCCAGGTGCGGAGAAGGAAACCATGGTGGTTGTCGTAGCTGGGGTATCAATACCGACAACATCTAGGGCTGAGTTTGAGGCCTTGGCATTGATATGTTGAATGCGAATACCTAATCGCTTCATCTTATAGGAGGATAGTGTAATGATCTTAGTATCAACATGAGATCTAATCACGGTCATATGCTGCCAACATAGTAAAATCTCAACTATTGACGAGCCTAGCACTCTTTCGTACCTACGTATAGGGCTACATGGAGTTGTCTACTGTTAAAGAGAACGATATTCTACCTAGGCCTAAATCTCTGGGAGGTCACTAAACACCATGAAGTTAAATAACGTTAATAATGTAATCAAGAACAAGTAATTTCAGTAGAGTATACGCAACTATAAAATACGGTGCCACAATGTGTGACAACTTCTAGCTGTTACTAAATGAAATATACGCAGATAGTAGAATGACTTGACAGGGCGCAGAAGTTGATTCCCTAGAGTCAAATTTGGCCAAAAAATGCGGTACTATGAATGGTACTACTACCAGACGATAAATGGAGGGACGGCTGACTAAATTCCGCCACCAGCCGTGAGACAGCTGTGGAAGACTGATTTATCAGCTGACAATTTCTCGCAGCTTCGAGACCGCAATCGCGCAATTGTTAGACTAGGTAGGTAGGTAGGTACCTGATACCTGTTATCTTAAAGCACTTACTCATTCGGCTTCACACTTCATTCCAGCCAACCTCTTACACCACCTGCCAGCTATCCGGGATAAAAGGAGAGACCTGAGGATTACGGAAGCTCTCATAAAGCAACTCGCTTAAGTGTCACCGAGCTGACAAGTTCAAAATGAGCGATAAGATTCAGCACATCACCTCCAGCGCCGAGCTCACGGAGCTCTTCTCATCAACGACGTACGTGGCGGTAGACTTCTACGCCGACTGGTGTCCGCCGTGCAAGGCGATTGCGCCCGTCTACGAGAAGCTGGCGAGCCAACACGCCGTCGACGGTGTTCTTGCCTTTGCTAAAGTCAATGTCGACCACGTGCAGGACGCTGCCCGCACACACGGTGTCACCGCCATGCCGACTTTCCTGTTCTTCAAAGAGGGTCGCCAGGTTGCTGTGAATGGCCAGAAGATGATCCAAGGCGCGGATCCCAGGAGTCTTGGCGCCGCGGCCGAGAAGCTTGGGGGTCTTGCGAAGAAGAGGGTCGAGACTGCGTCAGCATGATTCGTTTGCAGGGGAAGTTCGGTCTGTTGTTTGGGGTGAACTACACGTATGCATAGTTCGAATAGCTGTGGTATGGATGGCTTGGGTTCGAGCATAGACTTGTTGGTTTGAGTGGAGTAAACGACCGTCGCTCGTGAGGATGCTTAGATAAACATCGCACATACGTTGCCGCGGTTTCCGCGATGTAGGAAATAGATGGCTACATCAATGACACACGTTGGGACTATACAATAAAACCCAATATCGACTATGGTGGAATACACTGACATTCTTGTATCACATATAAAGGGCTCACTTCTAAGCATCCTATGTTCATTTTCACCATTTAGTGAAATGAACGGCTCAACAAGGAGGGTTCGCCTAGTTCCACGTATGATACCCAACCTTAGTAACTTCTTCAGAGCTCCATAGGTCATAATAAAACATACTTGAAATCAATGATAATTTCATTTCATTTTATTCATTTATTTATTCGTCTTTTTTATTTATTGTTCCTTCAGAAAAGATATTTCTGTTCTAGAGAATCCTTGCTAACTTAAGTACGCAATAGCTTTACATAGCCACCTGCTGTGGCTTTGAAAATGACGCCCTAGCCACACCTATTTTGGTGTGATTTCTGACAATGGCCTCTCACAAGTATGTGACTCTTTCTCTATAGTGGCCCCTAATCTTTCGTCACTGGTCTCCGACAATCTCCCCTCAACCAACCAACAATCCCAAGAGAACCAATGGACAATCAGCACATCACCTACAGCGACCCTGTTCGGTTATTCAAGAGAGAATACCGTGATGGAAGCGACGGCTCGCGATGGAGTCGTAGGCTCCGCAGCGATGGTTCCTGGGGGGACTGGGAACCCCGCGATGCCGAGATCCAGGGACCGTCGGAAGAGCCGCCTCCAGTCTCCCTCATGCTTGTTCGCGAGAAACAGGTAGTGGGCCCTTATCACTGGTCTCTGGCTGTTGTGCCTGACGGAAAGCCGCCTACCCGCATTTACCAGGTCACAGGCGATGCGGAACAAATGTATTATTCGCATTCTTTAGATGCGCCAGATAATGTCTTCGCCTCCGACACCTACTTTGATTCGTACGACTTGGGCCTCTTGGATAGTGATGGTCTTGCCCTTCTTGATCAGGTTGTGGGCCGGCAACTGCCTCCCTGTGCGGAGAATAGGGCGTCGGTTACTGAGAACTGCCAGGGCTGGACAATGCGAGTCATCAAAGAATTGCGCACTATTGTATCGGTTGATCGTGTGACCATGGCAGAGAAACTTATGGAACCTTTGCTCTAAGTCTGGGCTTGTATCACGATTCATAAGGAATAAGTTCTGCACTTATAAGTTTTTCCCGATGATGATAAGTCACAGCCATGTAACAATTTCAGGAACATGATTTAGTGACGGGTAGCAAAGCAAGGAGGCGGGTGCCACGGATTCGCTTCGCAGAACAATGTGAATAGGCCACCCTACCGAGTAGATAGCACATGTTATAAATCAAGAAACCCTTAAATCGTAGAAACCTATCGAGATATCTGTCTAGCCTGGGTCGGCGATCTGAGTTAGGTCGATACCTGAGCCTGCCCTTGGAGGTTGCTGCACCATATAGCACTGGGTTGCTTTTATTTTACAGGTTAATCACTTACCTCATCTACCAGAGGAGGTAAGAGCGGACACCGGATACTGTTCGTCAAACTTTAATTATTATGTGGTACGAGAACTAGCGTACATCGTGGCATCTCTATTCCACCAATCGAGATATCGAGCCCCAGTAGTCTGTCTATCCCAAATCAATGAGATGCTCTTACTTGCTTGGTCGTCATCGACGCTAGCGTCGACTGTGTGATCCTCTGAAGGTAGAAATGGGAACTGTACTATATGAAATCAACGCGGCCCTTTTAATTGCTTAGAGATCGCCGTCCGTATCGCCGACTGCAGGATCTCTATATCGCAAATGAAGGTTTTTGGGGGGAGGGGGTTGCAATCCACCAACGCCCAGAATAACCAGATAGAATTTAATAGGATATTAGCGTTTGCATTAGGCGAAGCTGGAAGGGTGAACTCTTTCCTAGAGGTCTTATCCCCTAGCAGCCTCCTGACAGGAAATGATGCTTCCTCTTCAATACGACTCATTCCAGTCGCCAGACCATCAAATTTGCCAGGAAATTTTCTCTAATCATCCGAAGTCATGGCCTCATCTATATAATTGTCCGCAACGGGATCTGGCGGGTTCGTCCTGGGGTCGTCCTGGTCATTGCCAATTAGTTTCACCAATTGGGCCTCATCTGCAACCTCACCCAGTCTTTTGACCGCATGAAGTTGTCTACCTGACTGTGTCCTCCTTATCTCGACGCCTTGATCTGGTGGTATTTCCAAAGGAGGACCAGTGAAGGTGCTAGTTCGACCTTGCCCGAAGCAAACCTCGGCCTTGACAATAACTCTTGGAGGGTCGAATTCGTCGCCTGCTGAATTTGTGAGCTGAACTAATGCTGGCGCAACAAGGAAGTCGATGCCTTCAAAATACCCAACGCTTTTCTAAACAAGAACTAGAAGTCAGCACTCGATGCTTAAAAAAGCTATCTAGTAATGTAAAGGGGGCTTAATGGAGTCTTGGGAGTGAAAAGTCAACTGTGCTGCCGACTTATGCTATATATGCGGAATAGAAAACCCAAACTTGCTAACCTCGACAATGTCCATCCATTCGCTGTCATACTTCTGAAACTTTTCGTCAACTGCACCAAGGCCTTTTCTTTGAACAATGCACAAGGTGCGAGACCGGGCTAAGGCCTTAGCGAGATTGATGGTGTCCTGAATGATTGACATGACGTGATTCTCAATGTCATCCTTATGCTCGTCACTAACAAGTGGCCGGAGGCAAGAGATGAGGAAACTTTTCCTGCATTTGATTTTAGACGGTGTGGGCTCAAGTATCTCAGCAAGGAGCTGTCCGGTCATTGTACGCCAAAGCTGTCGAGAGGGCATAGCCAAATTTGAACATTCTATGAAATAAAGTCAGTTTGAAGGGCTTTGATGATACCTAGACAATGGGAGAACTTACTTTGAACTTTCTCGACGATAGTATTGATCGTGGTAGATGACCCCCAAATACTTAAAGGGTATTCTAGGAATTGTTTGCACAATATACGCCAGATTAGACCTTCAGCGAAATATTTCGCATGCAGCCCGCTCTTGAGAAAGCTAGATAGAGCAAGACAGGACAGCGTTTCCAATTCCTCCTTCAAATCTTCCGGAAGGGATGAGACAGGGATCCGGCGGTCACAGGTTGTTCTGGCAAAATCCCTCACAGTTCGTCGCAAGCCCAAGAATTGATCTTCTAGGGTACTGTCAAGATCCGGAGCAATCTGTCGTGTGATACCAATTAGTTCTATGTCCTCGGTAAGTCGCAGATTTTTCAAGTTAGCCGATTTCAACTGTCCCTCTACTGCCTTCAGATGGTCTTGGGCGGCTTTAAGTTGGTGTTGTGCTGCCTTAAGCTGGTCTTGAAGCTTCTCTCGTTCATTCATGAGAGTCCTTGTATCATTGATGAGGTTGAGGATATCAATCCGTTCTTTCTGCTGAAGTTCATGTACAGAGTTCTTGAGTGTGTATACACAGTTCTCGAGTGTGGTGATTCGCCTTTCATGGCAGCCTCCTGCCTTGCATTGAGATCTCTCTAATGGGGTTTTGGCACCCATAAGACATGTGTTGGTGTCCGGAAGGATATCCATCTGTTTAGGTGGATGATTGACGTCCGCAGGGATTGTGCTCGCGTCTTGGGAAATATCCATCGGTCCTGGTTGCGAAAACTGCGCAAGATCTGAGCCGAGGAGGGTGGGCATAGGTTGATAGATAGACCTTGTCTCGTCAGAATTTACCATTTTCTTCTTGCCGTGGTCTGAGCCATCATCTACGTCATCAGGGCGCTGCCTCTTAGACAAATACATGATCGTAATTTTCATGTAGTGAAGACTTCTCTCAGGCTTACTGGCTGAAACTGGTGTTTCTCTCTGATGCTAATATATGAATGTTAAACGTTGGTGATCGAAGTAGAACTTGAATAAATGTGTATCGGGAGTGGGAGTTAGAGGTGTATGAAGGTAAGTAAGGTACCTAGAGGCAAGTAAAAACAGTTCGAGTCTAATAGGATATCTACCTAATTGGAATTACTGCTGGCACACAAGCTATTAGACCCCAGGTAGGTATTTAAGTACTTATTTACCTAGGTAAGTACTTATTTACCAGGTAATATATAGATTAAATGCTGGGTAAGTATGCACCTATGTGGGTGGGAAGTGTTAAGTTCATAGGAAGGTGCCTGCTCAAGAAGGCTGCAAGAACTTAGGTCCGTACTTGCCTTTCTTACCGTCCTGAAGCAACACTATTTCGATATCCCAAACAGCTGCACCGTCCACAATACCCGTGGTGCATTCAACCTATTCCACAGATATACTTCATTGCTTTGACCATACCCCGATCAGATACCGGCGTCGGACATCCACTCGACATTCAAGTCACATACCGAATGGATGCTGATCTATCTACATCCATACGTCCTTCAAGAGTCGCGTCATATTTCTATGAGACGTTGAGCTCTCACCAGTGCACACGTCTCCTCCCGTCTCAGCCTTGCCCTTGGTCGAGTACCTTATTCTTGCTTCCCATTGTTCTCTATCTATCCTCGTTCTATAGCCCCGAGCACAGCCATCATCGCGGATGTTTAGTCAATTTGGTTATTGAAGAATTTCGCTAAACCCTGAATCCTCTTTCTCAATATGGCGGCCCAGATCGATTCTGACAGCGCGATAGTGATTGGCATTGATTTTGGCACCACGTAAGCCTCTCATAGAGCAAGGAGATGTGCTAGTTACTGACTTCATCAGCTTCACTGGTGTGGCTTATAGCTACATTAGAGCAGGCAGTCGTGGCCCGGGTGATATTAACCCAGTGCCGATCACGCTCTGGCCCGCCCCAAGCTCTAACCAGGCACATTCCGATACTCCCAAAGTTCCGTCCCAAATTTCATATGCCCCGAGTGACATAATTACATGGGGACATCAAGCACGCGATGAACAGGGAGGTATCTGTTGGTCCAAGTTGCTATTGCTTGACGAGGGCAATTTGCAACTGCATTTGAAGAATTCGGACCACATAAAGCAAGCCCGTCAACGCGTCCAGAGAGCTGGCAAGGATGCCGTCACCGTTATCTCTGATTTTCTCGTGAGAGTCTGGGCTCATGCGCTTGATATTATCATCAGAGCCTGGGGACGGCAGTTTGTTAGCACTCACCCTTTTCATGTGGTCGTCACAGTCCCTGCTATATGGCAGGACAATGAAATTCAGCGAATGGAAAGCGCGTTGGAAAAGGCTGGGATTTTGGACAAGCGCCCTGGATGTGTTGACACTACTCACACTTTCATCTCAGAGCCAGAGGCTGCAGCACTTACCGCTATTCATGCTTTTGATAAGCGTGACGTTCTTAAGACTGGACAGGCATTTATTGTTGCTGACTTGGGTGGCGGCACCGTGGTAAGATGCATCATATCCTTAAGTCCTCTATAGAAAACACCGTCTTACGTGAATCGGGATATACAGGATCTTATAAGCTTCAGAGCTAAATCTATTCAGCCAAATCTAGTCCTCGAAGAGGTTGTCGAGGGGGAAGGGGGCCTGTGTGGTGCTACCTTCCTCGATCAAGCTTTTCTGACCTGTATTCAAAACAAGGTGCAGCAAATGAAGGAAAAAGACAAGAACTTGAAGTCCTGGCGGCAATTACACGAACTCGAGCGAAAGAGAATCATGAATATCGTGTGGGAGAAAGGAATCAAACGGAAGTATTATGACGGTCAACCAGGCCAGAGTATTGATTTGGGTGCGCAAGGCCGCCGAAGACCAGAAGTTCGGCTGGACTCGTAAGTTTCAACCTGCTAAAGAGCTGTATAGTCTATAAAATCTTGCTAATCATCCACTTTTCTAAATCAGAGATGACCTGAATAACATCTTTGATTCCGTATTCGATGAGATCTTAAAACTTGTAGAAGGGCAGGTTAAGGCGATCTCAAACAAGACAGGAAGCTTACCTCAGGTGATTATAAAAATTTAAGTACGTGCTAATGGTATTTGAAGCTAACATTCTATTTCTTAGTTCATTGTTTTGACTGGGGGTTTCGGTCGCTGCGAGTATATTTACCGCAAGCTTTCCCAGCAATATGAAGACCGTGTTGAAATACTCTTGGAGAGCAATGATAGACCGTAAGAGTACTACATCTGATATTTTTCGAATTTATCTGACTACATCGCAGTTGGACTGCTGTTGCACGAGGTGCAGTTCTCTCTGGAGTCGCTCACATGACCAAGCAAGACCCTGTTCATTCACGTGTCTCTCGATACAGCTATGGATGGACAAAGTGGGAGAATTTCAAGTAATGGATCATCGAATAATTCTTGACCGTAAACCTACATGCTGATTTACACTCGCAGTCACGAAATTCACGACCCTGATGACCATGATATCCATGAGCTTACCGGTCGCCCTGTCGCCAGAGACCAAATGGAATGGATTATCCTTCGTGTTAGTACTTCCCACTTCTTCACACATCTAGAACGAAGTAACTTGTTAACCATGGACTAGGGCGAAAGCGTTACGGCTCACAGTTCATGCATATACGAGTATGAGAGGTTCTTCGACGCCGACGAGGTCGGCTTTGTAAGTTTCTCCGAGCCAATCTACAGATCGAACCTTGCTTCGCCTCCCAAGCGGCTAGCAGACAATGAGACGAAGCGTAATTTGAATCAACCTGGTGAGCCCTCTGAGTTTCAGAAACATGTCATTATTGACATGAGAACTCCGGTGCCAGTTGAGGAGCTCCCGAAACGCGGCGGAGATGAATTTCCACATCGTATACTCATTTACAAGGTTGAAGTGAATATTTTTGGGGCCTCTTTGATGATCAAGGCGACGTCCGATGGCAAGAAGATCGGAGAGAAGGTTATCCTTGGGCTTTCTGAGTAGGCGGGGGAACAGTTACTCTTACATTGTCGCATCTAGACATTTAGGTGTAGTCTCGACTGCAAAAGCAGTGGATATAACCAAGGTCATCAGATTGATTTTCGACTTCCTGTATGCTCATACGAAACTTTAGTATAGGTAGTTAGTACATAGTTTTGTACACGTAAGAGCTAAAGCAGGTGAGCGTATAGCTAAGTCAATAGCTAGAAGGTTTACAGACTTGAGTATCCTTGCAAAACCCATTTTCTACGAGCAGCTAGTTACTACAATGATTTATTAAGAACTAACTATAATTCGCCTGAAAATACTTAGTTGTACAAATATTCAACTTTGACTTGTTAGAAAAGGTTGTTAAATCTTATTTTTAGATGGGCTGAAGAATACGATATACTAAAGCCCAAGAACGCCATCTGATTTAGACTAGGTGGAGAAATAGTTGTGCAGGTGGCGCACAGGTGGCGAACAGATGGCGAAATTCCCCGGACTACCTAGGTAGTGTTAAGGATCTGTTGCAATTAATTATAAGCGCAAGGGCTTTTGCTGCGTTCCGATAAAGACTGCAACAGGCTCCCAACAGTCAGGTCAACCCTACCCTCAGCATCTGCCAAGGCAACTAAGTAGTCATGGAACCGAGCGAGGACGTCTTGTGCAGCCACATCATCGAGCACCTTCGGATCATGTATTGTGCTAGCGACTACTTCAGTAGCAGACAAGCTGCAGGTTAGCGTCAAGGCCACATAGCCTGTCAAGTCGATAACCATCGACTCTTCTCCGAGCGGCATCGCCTGCGCCTTTGAGGCTGCTTCCGCCGGATGTACCACGAGCATGTTATTAAAGCTTCCGCATACGCGGCCGATCTCGGGGCTCAAGCCTGAGATGGCAGCGAGCCCCAACGTCTCGTGTTCGACGATGTCGGCGCCGTCATCCTGGATCTTGGCCAGGAACGACGACACGGTCGTGCTCGGATCGGTAGTGCGTATACGTATCGGCACGTTGGTGAGCGTGGGGCCGCACACTCGCTCTATTTCATCGACGGGCACCGTGCGCCCGGACAATATCCCGCGGAACACGACGTCATTCGATCCTGTGTATGAACCAATGGTGAGGCCCCATGCAGCCCGCGTCAATGTCCCGGTCGTAATAGGCGAGCCTCCTTCGCGAACGAGGGGGATTAATCGGCCCTGGCTACTAGCTGGTCGGGCGACGTAGTCTGGCGTCGGATTAGTCGGGAATACTGTGGCCGGCGCGTCCTTCAGATAGGAGCGCCAAAACACGCGAGCCGGTTCTGGATCAATACTGTCGAGGTAGTTTGCTAGGCGCCGGTACGGTAGTAGGGTCCGAGTTACCTGGCCGGACCAATACGCATCGCACAGTGCATCCCACATGACGTCGAGAGTGTCACGGTCGTAGATCGTGTGGTTCATTGCGTAGATGAACACTGACTGATGCCCGGTTATATGGACGACAGCAGCCCTCGCAAGCGCGCGGCCAACGCTTCCTGCGTCTATACGGATGGCGTTGATGCCTGCTTCGGCAGCGGGCGGGCTTTCGTAGCTGTTGATATCCATCTTGGCCCATGTGGTGAGCGTGACGAGCCGCGCAGACTGATGTTCCGGACCTAGAATCACGCGCGTGCGCATGCACGGCAGCTTGGCACAGATCAGATCCCACGCCTTACTGAGGCGGTTAATGTCCATTTCGGGCAGGATAGGGTATCTACGAATAAAAGTCCCGGCGCCGGGTACTTGGACCATGCCGCCGACTATCTCAGTTTGAAACGGCGTCGCTATCGATACGTCTTGGATGTACTTTGCGTCGACATCGAGCTGTTTGAGTACCCATTCTGGTAATGCGGGTGACGACGCAGCACCGTTTATGGCAACTGGCTGCTCGGGCGCGTGCCGGGTCGGCATTCTGTAGAAAGCTGAAGGAATGTTATGAGTTGGTAGCTTTCGTTTTAGCTCATGTTGGAGCGAGCTGACTCTGTTGGAGAAAGTTAATTCTGTCATATTCTCATCGACTTTGAGAAAGACGACAAGCATATCAGGTGCTCTCTGAAGTTTAAGAACGCATACGGCGCAGTCTTCGCCTGGGGCTAAGCAGTTCCTCAGCTGTGCCTCGACGTAGTCAGCCGCGCTGTCACTCGCAGCTGTCTTTAGGACATCCTGAAGACTCGTTCCAAGGGCCACGGAAGCAAGGGACTGCACAATTCCACTGAAGCACGCCAGAATCTCGCCTATCACTCCTTCGAGTATGCTTTTTTCATATCGAACAACCAGCTCGATTTCGTGGGGGTTCACGAAACAGTCGACAACCAGCGCACGCGATGAGCCCCAGTAGGGCTTGTCGACGGGCACCATCCAGTTAAGGCCCGGTAGACCGGACTTGCCAACTTCAGTCCGGGATATTTCGATATTAAGAACGGATTGGAACTCGCAAGCACGCTTGAATTCTGGATCGATGCTAGCGATCTTGGATAGGCTCGTCCGCTCGAAAGGTAGCATTGCAGTCATGTCTTGATGCACTTGCTCTAGAAATTTGTCAGCTGATACGGCTCGATTGACCTTAGTTCGCACAGGCAAGATGTTTGACAGAGATCCAGCTACGTTCCTTGATCTCGCGTTGACCCTGTCACTGATGAGCGCACCAAATACAACATCGTCAACTTTTGCCATTTTTGCTATAGTCAAGGCCCAGGACGCTCTTAGAAGTGCAGTGCTGTTATGTCTAGTGATAGTGCTGCTAAGCTTCTTCGTGATCTGACCCAGTCCAGCGCTGACGTGAACGCCGTCGTCAAGCCTTGGTATACCTGGGAACAAGCTGCTTTGACAACCCCGCAGCACCCCTTTCCAGTACGATACCTCTTCGTCGGCGGGTATAGTATTTGCCGGTTTAGAGGCGTAAAATTCAGTCAAAGGCTCCATATGTGGAATCACGTGGCCTTTGTACCCCTTGTGGGCGGCCATCGTGAAGAGTCTTGCCGCATGAGAGTCAACCAACGCATGATGGACTGTCCACACCAATATCTGGACATTTTCGTTCGGCGCACGAAATACAACGAAGTCGCAGAGGTGGCCACCATTTTGCATCATCTGCTGCCGTATACGAAGACGAGCCTTGTCTGAAATCGCTTTGTGCTGGACCTCCCAGTGGAAATCTTCGGCAAGGACGACTTGGAGGAGAGACGTTGCAGATTGAAGGAGACGTGTGCGCAGTATAGGATTCCGATCGACCACGCGCCGCCAGGAGTCGCAGACTCGCTGCATCGATACATCATCGGGGATTTGGAACTCCCATTGCAGGATCTGCACGCCGGGGAGGGTCTGAGACGAAGCGAAAAGGGTTTCTTGCATTGGAGTGCAATGAGAAACATCCTCAATGGATTCCGCATCGATATTCCACAATTCCGCGATGTCGCGTTTACTCTTAGGATGTGAAGCGGCTGATTCACCGTTCGCGGAAATCCCGTTCGACGTTACAGTCTTCTTAGACTCAGAGTTAACCACACCGTTGACAGCGCTCTCCAGCTTCGTTCTTTCTGATGTCTTAAAAACGCTACCCGGAAAATCAGAATGCTTAGAGAGGGAATCCTTGTGTACATAGGCCTGCAGTTGCTTGGTTGGTACCGGAGCGACTGCGGGATGCGCAAAGCCGGGCTTTGAAGCTGGTAACACGGTGGAAGGGCGTTTCCATGAACGTTTCAATGCCACCGCAAGTGCTTTTAGAGTGGGAGTCCTGTAGACTTGAGCGAACGAGAGAGAAATTGATTGTTTTCGCGCCAAAGATACTAGTTTCATCGCATTAATGGAATCACCACCTAGTTTGAAGAAATGCGAGTCTGGGTGAACATTTTCTACATCCAAATGTAGAACCGAGGCCCATAAGTTCCGTAGCACATCCTCGAGGCTCGGTTCCACGACTTCTGGATCTACATGGTGTATTTTATCAGGCGCACCTGACCCGTTCTGGCCCGAAGACGGGACTGATGTTAACGTTCCGTTGTTTGAATGTTTCGACACATCCGTTTCAATCATGGCCTTCAATCTCTTTCGATCAACCTTCCCAGTGGTTCCCAATGGGATATGATCCACGAAGAAAAACGAAGACGGCACAAAAGCGCGCGGGAGGTGACTGAGTAAATGAGTTTTCAAGCTCTCTATGATCTCATCTTGATTCGCCGAGGGAGCCTTGCCTAGTTGCAGAAAGGCCACTAAAGACTGCGTTCCCGTACGAAGCACGACGGCGTCGACAACTACACGAGTACCTTCGGGCATAATGGTGCTGATAAGGCGTTCAACCTCAGCGACCTCAATGCGCTGTCCGCGGATCTTCACCTGTGAGTCCTTGCGTCCTTCACAAAAGAATACACCGTCAGCGTCCATATAGCCAAGGTCGCCTGTGCGATAGAATCTTCGCTTTATGCCACCAGAAGCCGGTGCCCAAGCTAGATCTTCAAGGAATGCTTCGGTTTCGAGTTGCGAAATATAGCCCGCTGAAACGCCCGGGCCTTCAACAATAATCTCGCCCACAAAACCGCGGGGCAGTCGCCGATGCGGGTTCTCAGGGGCGACGATATATATACGAGCGCCAAATGGTTTCCCGATGCACCCATTCCCAAAGTCAGCTGCACTGAGTACACGCATTCCACTACATTCGTTGGTAATCTCGGCTGGTCCGTAGGTTACAAGAACGTCCACCTTTGGTAGCCATCGCTCCATCAAAGCTCGAGTCATCGACTCGCCACCAAAGTGTATGTGCTTAAGAGAAGAGAGCTCTGCGGGGTCCAGGATTTCGGAAATCGAGGGCGTGGTGTGGAGATTGGTCACATCGTAGCGTGCCAGCGCTGGTCCAAGATCATTCATGCGCTCGTCTTCCGAGAGAATGCACAGGCATGAACCCGTACAGACGCCGACCAAAATCTCAAGCATGCTCATATCGCCCGTGTATGGCAGGATATGACCCTCCCGAATTCCGACGCCGCCCGGATATCCGCGAAGTTTAAGCCAAGCAGGTATAAAAGTGCAGATACCTTCCTGAGAAATGGCAATGCCTTTTGGCGCACCCGTGGTTCCAGACGTGAAGCATACATATGCACAGTCATCGGGATCGATAGGAGACAAGACTTGGTTGTCAACATCTTCAAGTGGGAGGACTGTGCTGTCACTATTAAGATCCTTGGTTGTGGTACGAACCATATGCGACGCAACCTCGATAACCTCTTGGACATATTCGGCCGCTTTCTCGCGCTGCCCATTTGAACTCAAGCAAACTCGGCTTGTTTGACCGTTTTTGTCTTTGAGTTGATTGATAATTGACCGAACTCTCCCAGCTGGCATGTCGAAAGGGATCGTCACCCATGGCGCCCCTATTTTGGAGCAAGCGAAAATAGAGACTGGATGCCACATAGACTTCTCGAAGAAGAGAGGGACATAACTGCCACGGCAGACACCTACATGCCGTAGCTTATGAGCTACGATGTTCGACCACTCATCAAGCTCAGCATATGTTAGTCGCCCATCCCAAGCGTCTATGGCCAGTGAGTCAGGTAGGGAATTTTCGCGCATCATGGAATGAAGGGTCTTGCGGGTTACTGCGGGGAATGGCAATTCGAGTGATGCCGCATCCTCCCAGTCAGCAGAGCCCATTACATCGATCATGCCGATGGTTGAGCTGCGCGTGGCGTTTTGGAGTTGAGCTATAGTGGTTTGGAACTGTCCAGCAAGGCGCTCCGGTAAGCCTGGGTCATGCTTGCTAGATGATAGCGACTCATCAACCGAGATGGTGACCGTCTCTTCCCCTATCTCCAGAGCAATATGACAGTCATGTAAGTCGGCTAGATCTGTGCACCTATGCGTCATGACTGTCTTGAAGTTGATGTTTCCCCCGCGCAAGCACCGATTGGCCAGCGGGAACATATGCATAGGCCCGGAAGTCAAGCACGTCTCGCCGGCCATGGTCTTTCGCACTTGATCAAGGAAGACAAAAATCTCCATATCTACCGTGGCAGCAAGCTCAAATGTCTCAGCTGAGCTAGTATCTCTCACTTCCAGCGTACCTCCCCCAGAGTACCGGGATAGAAGGAGTAGCCATGCTCCGCGAAGAAGTACGCGGTCGTACGCCTTGTCGACTTTCCCAACGTAACATGACTTGACATCTAAGAGGCTATTGTGAGTAGGAACCCTAGGCATTGTGAATTGATTGAATATGACGCTAGACTTAGGGATATACTAACCGTTCTTCTTGATACCGAACCGCGTCTCTAGCTTTATATAAGCCAAGCTTTTGTGAAGCTTTATAGTATCGCCCAAATATGGACACAGATTTCCATTAGTTAAGGGAGTTTGATTGTAAGCCGCGCGGCTCGCGCCTCGTCGACCCGAGGAATGAATGTGACCATCTTCGGAGCTCCCTGGGCCCTTATCACGCCTTACGTGGCGTAGCTGGGGGATTGGAATGCTTGCATATCACCCGGTTGTAAAGGTCTTATCTTTTCCGTTTCATGTCAAGGAAAACCCCGTATTTGAATACACCTAGCTTAAGATGTTGTGCAACCACACGCGTTGGTCTAACGTCCCCAATATCCTCGTATTCCCAAGTCACGACTCGGCACCGTTAATTATCCGCGCCGCTCGGACTATATAGTCAGTATGGTTGCACCGGTGGAATGGCGGGCGAATTCCGCACCCCCCAAGCATCTGCCCAGAAGTTCAGTGCATGAATAGGGTTGCAACCTGTAAAATGCAGGTCAGGTATATCTAAGGCATTCATACACACACGCGTGAGGGACTGTAGGCGAATGGTAATTCACCACTTAAGGAGCGTACATTTTAATAATACAACCTAATACGTTTTATATGCATGCGACAATCCTTACGCAGTAATGCAGCTTTTTGTCCGTTGCTTATTCTATAACATGCGTTGGCAAGAAACCAAGTACTCACCTTAGTATACAAGGTCAAGATACGTGGCTGACCAACATGTAAGTCGTCTATGCGCACAGGGGCATTGATGAAAACAACTACAGCTCTAGCGTCTCTTGACGCGATCGCGGTATTTCAACGGGCATTAGAAGCCACCCTCTTAGAGATACCCTCTGCGCCTGATAGAACTACCGGGGTTAGTCATCCCATACTTCGGTCTATGACAGCCGTTATTACGTACCTAAGTGATAGTTCTTCTAGGGCAGAGAGCAGCCTCTGTAAACTATCCCCAGGAGATGGTCATGAGTTCCCCAGAAGAGGCGGCCACAGAGGCGCAAACCAAGGAGATTTCTCAACTACCCCACCCAGAATCGCCTGCAAATAATGAGGAGACAGGCAAACCGAAGATAAAGTCGTTGGTGCGGTCTGCTCTCCTATTCCTTTCTCTTGGCATTGCGGTATTCGCTGGCGGTTTAGTACGCTCTCCCTCCTCGCATCGTCATTATGGACTTAGTAATACTAACGGGTGTAAATGAGTTCGAATAGGATGCTAATGTAGTCGCCCCAGCCGTGCCAGCTATCACCGATGATTTCGGAAGTGCAGAAGATGCAGGTTGGTATGGAACTGCATAGTAAGTCCTATGTCAAGGATCCATCTCAGTAATAGCCAACTCGAATAACACTTTTTAGTTATCTTGCGCTGTCGTCCTGCCAGATGGCATGGGCCCAGATCTATAAGTCGTTTCCAGCTAAACCTGTATTCTTCACCGCCTTCATAGTCTTCGAGATTGGAAATCTGGTCTCCGCACTGGCGCCCAACTCGGCAGCCGTGATCATCGGGCGAGCCTTAGCTGGTGCTGGGATCTCGGGATCTTTCGTTGGCGGCTTGATCATTGTTTCGTACATCATCCCTTTACGCTGGCGGCCCATCATCACCGCCATCTTCGCTCTTGTGATAGGATCGACACAGACTGCAGGGCCCGTGGTCGGTGGTGCTCTGACGTCTCGCCTCTCATGGCACTGGTGTTTCTGGATCAGTTTGCCAATAGGCGGACTGAGTCTGCTTCTCGCTCCTCTCGGGAGTCCAGTCAAGGACCCCGAAGGAAGACGCGATGGAATAAAGCAGTTTGTCGAAGAGTTTGATGTTGTCGGGTTTGCTCTCTGGATCCTAGCTGTCGTTAGCTTGACATTGGTCTTACAGTTTGGGGGAGGCCGATTCGATTGGACTAGCGGACCCCTTATTGCACTTTACGTCATCACGGTATTCTTCTTCGTTTTGTTTTCATTCACGCAGATACGTCGCGGTGATGTAGCCCTCGCACCGGGTCGTATTATGAAACATAGAAGCTTCGCTGCGTCAGCATTGTATGTTTTATCTATGCAGGCCGTCAAGTCCCAAATCACCTACTTCGTAAGTTGCAGCTAGTTGAGACTTGAACTATGCCGTTTGATACTAATACACATTATGATAGTTACCTATATTTTTCCAAGCTGCCCAAAATAAAAACGCACTCGATTCCGGCGTTTCCACGATCCCAAGCTTCCTGAGCTATTTCATATTTCAAATTATCGCAAATATCAGTGTTTCCTGGATCGGACTGTACGCTCCATTCATGCTAGTTGGAGGCTTGATAGGCACGGCTGGTACAGCCCTACTATCTACACTCACCACCTCAACTCCAGCTCCACGTTGGATTGGTTATCAAATATTAGCGCTGAGCGGCTTCGGCATTGGGTTCAACGGGCCACAAATAGCCGCTCAGACTATCTTTAGGGACCCTAGCGATACTCCTGTAGCGCTAACCATCATTACAACGTGTCAGGACTTGGGGGGGAGTCTTGGAATCAGCATCGGTAGTGCCATCTTTACGAGTCTCGTACGCCGGCGGGTGCAGAAGGTAATACCGAACGTTACGGCAGAACAGATCTTCAGCGCAGGGATCACAGGCTTAGAGGCTTTAGTAAGCCCTGAGCAGAGACCCTTGATTGCTGAGGCCTATGCTTACGGAGTGCGCGTCATATTTTACGTTTCCGTCGCGCTTGCGGCCGCAACCCCAATATTCGCGTGTTTCGTTGAGTGGAAGAGTGTGAAAGAGAAAGATGAGCGCTCCGCAGCAGGCAGTACGGAATCGACTGAAACGTAGACATCGAATAGGATAGGTATATAAGGAAGAGAGGAATATGAGGTATGGGAAGCACTGTTAATCTACGCCACCACCTATGGTAGGGTGAGTAAGGGGCTCTCCCGGCTGCGTCAATCTCGTACCTAGTTAGAAGTGATCCCAATTAACAATAGAATACAGACCTGTTATTCTGATTTTATACTGGTAGATTATTACCTACTGGCCCCTTGAGCACGCTTAGCCGGGGTTATATCTATATTTGTATCTTCATCTAGTTACTTTAATAGTAGTATTATGAAGATTATAGTTACTGGGTAACGGTTATATGAAACGCTTGCGGGAAACGTTGGGATTCTGTCGGTATACTGGTTTGAATAAGAGGTAGAATATAATGTGCTTGTGATGGAGCTTTTAGGGCCTTCGCTTGAGGACCTTTTCAACTATTGCAACAGAAACTTTTCACTCAAAACCATTCTCCTCATTGCTGACCAAGCCATTCGCCGGATCGAGCACATCCACCGGTGCTATATTCATCGCGATATCAAGCCAGATAATTTCTTGTTAGGGACCGGCAGGCAGGGAAACATTTTATACACTGTTGATTTCAGCGTGGCAAAAGAGTTCTCTGGTGAGGAGAGATACCTAAGCCTCCAGGCCCTCCCGTTTGGTGGAACCAGTCGTTACGCCAGTATCAACAATCACAAAGGCCTCCGTAAGTAACCCCTGGAAGAATTCGTTATAGCTTTCTGTTTGCTAACAGAACTAAAGATTAATTATGGGGGGATGATCTAGAATGCTTTGGGTACATGTTTGTATACTTCGCCCGTGGGTCTCTACTATGGCAAGACGACGAAAAGCTTGAGCTTATAAAACAAAAGAAAATACGCTTGTCAGGTGAACACCTTTGTCAAAACTTGCTACCGACCGAGTTTACTAGGTACATCAACTACACCCGATCGCTAGATCCTCGGGACAAGCCCAACTATCGATATATTCGTAACCTCTTTCGCAATCGCTTTCAATCGGAAGGTTTCGAATACGATCATGTCTTCAACTGGACTGTCAAAAG
This sequence comes from Xylaria sp. FL1777, assembly GCA_022578965.1. NCBI lineage: Eukaryota > Fungi > Ascomycota > Sordariomycetes > Xylariales > Xylariaceae > Xylaria > Xylaria sp. FL1777. The sequence continues at coordinate 182,974 of MU400547.1, read as the reverse complement.
ATTTTTTGAGGTCCATGGCAAGGGTGGCTAACTGGTACACCAGGACATAGACACATTCTCGTAGGTCGCGGTGAGAGAGCCCCCTTTGTCAAGATGACTAGCTCTCTTGAGATAAAAGGGACGTATTAACGCTCATATAAATAACAGACACCAGTAAATGCCAAAAAGAAATTAAATAAATAAATAAGAAAGTAGGAAATAAATAGTTCATTAACTATCCACAGATAAAGTTCACATCCGGGAATCTTCACTAACTCTAACTTTTCGATTCCACCTCGGGTTCTACGTCTAGTTCGTCGTAGTGCCGATATACACCGTATTCTGAAAATTTCTGACGCCGGTCACTTACGAGGTATTCTGCAATTCGAGGCCGAGCCTTGACAGCTTCATAAAGCTGGAAGACGCGGTCGTACTTGCCGGATTTCCTCGCAGCAGTCATGGCCTTGGTGAAAGCGTAGTTGGTACCATCAAGAGTCTTCAGGATAATCACGAGCAAGTATCAAGTCAATATATGTTGTTGGGGATAAGAAACCAGAAGAAAAAGAAAGGTGAAAAGGGGGGTCTTACCTGGAACAACACGAGATCAGCCCAAGTCAGAACACCCCCGAACAACCAAGGTCCTTCGCCGCTCGCTTTGCCGGAGAGGACTCGTTCAAAGTAGCCGAGATACTTGGGAAGTCGATTTTTGACCCAATCCTTGCTACGGCGCAAGGACTCCTCCTTCTGTTCTTCGTAGTAAAGGTCAATGGCGATAGGGTGATGGCAGTTGTGGACTTCGTTAGAGAGTCCATCAAGAGCAGTCAATGCGAGGGCATTAATCCTCCATACGTCGTCTGGCTTCGTTCCAGCCAAACCTAGCTTTGGCCCGAGATACATGAGGATGTTACTAGTTTGCGAAATGACGGCGTCGCCATGCTTAAGGATGGGAGGGGCAAATGGTGGCGGGTTGAGCTCATCGCCAGTGTTCTGATCACTAATGTAGCTATGTAGGGTATCCATTCCGCCATCGAGGAAGGCAGTATCCGAGTAGGGGACACCAGCCTCGACGAAGCAGAGACGAATGTGTTCACCACGCCCAGGTATGACATGCCAGTAGATGAGCTCATAGGGGGCGTCCGACATCTTGAAGCTATGCTGGGTGCGGCTAGACTTGATAGAAGATTATGTTGTTCAAGAGCAAAGAAAAGTAGCGAAGGCGAACGTGGTAACTCGTATATCTCTTGTTTTAGACTAATATGCAGTCTCGGATCTGGCGGCTATGGGATACTAGAGGGATGCTTGTTGGGTCGGAAGTGGAACAACCCCTCACAAACTAGCCGCTTATTTCTATATGCTATACGACGTCATTTCGCCATGCATACCAACATACCAGCATGTATATATTTAGCATAATATAATGTAAGTAGCGAAGTATCTCATATACGGAAAGCGAATTGATTATGTATTCACCACTGTACGTGACTATGCCCCGAGCCGAAACTGCATCGCCTTTTCGTGTGTTGCAGTGCATCAGTCGGTTGAATCACACACTTCTAATCAATCACCTTCTTGATCCGAAATCCAAGCTCTCTGTAAAAGATGTATTCAGTACCGGCTTATATCCCTTGGGTCCCATCTCCTGCGACCTCAATTACGAGAGTCGAGTTGGACTTACCCTCACTTACAAGCAATGAGATTTACCTTTCGTTTTTCTCTCCTTTAAATCACACCAAGAATTGCTATCTTCTCGAACCCCCTAACATCATAGTCCCGAGATATTTCTTTCATATAAGTCGGAACTCTTGTTCTCCTCACCCATCATGACCGAACCTCTAAATCTAGATGGCCCCGTCATTCCTCCGCCCCCGGGCGTCGTGTCCAATCTTGATGATCCGCCCAACAAGAATGCCATGGTCAAAGGCCTTACTTCATTCTTTCTTGCCATCTCACTAGTTTTCATCATCATCCGAATCTATGCGAAAACCGTATACAATAATAATAGGCCCACACTCGCAGATTGTACTGTCCTCCATTCTCATGTTGCATCACCTGTAGCGTAGTACTTGAGAACTTCATTCTAATGTATCTTTCTAGATGTTGTCATACCGGCCATAGTAAGACCTGCGAATAGAAATGTGGTATTCTCGGGCCACCTCACTAAACTTGTTTTGCTAGGGAACTTATGTTGCGGGATGTATCTTTGTTTACCGTGTAGCAGCCACTTCAGGCTTCTTCGTCCATGGATGGGACTTCCGACTCAGGAACCTGGCGTGGTTCTACTATGTAAGCTTCTGTGCCATTTAGAATGAGCCTTATTTTAGACCTCGGTCTTACTAACTTGCATTGCGTTATAGAACCTCTTTCTCGGCACCCAGATGTATCTCGCTACCATGATATTCCTTAAATCGGCAATTCTGATTGAGTGGGCGCGCATCTTCGGACCCGGCAACCGCAAAGCCTTCCGCTTGACGTGTTATATTCTCGCAGGGCTTAATTCACTCTACTATACCATCAACATTCTCGTTGAGGTCAACTCGTGCCACCCGCGGGCTTACTATTGGGATAAAACGATCCCTGGAGGACACTGCTTAGACGGACCGGTTCTGGCTCTGACGTCTGCACTCGTCAACCTGGTGTTCGATCTCGCTATCCTTATTCTCCCACAGACTGTCATTTGGCGATTGAATATGTCGCGCAGGAGAAGAGCCGGTGTTTCTATTGTCTTCGTTATTGGCCTTTTGTATGCTCACCCCCTGACGAAGTCCTCATTACTCCTTAATTGTTGTACAATATCACTAACACGCGACGATGTAGCGCTGTAGTCAGTGCAATTCTCAGAATATCATTCGGAGCGACATACGTTTCCAACAACGACTACACATATGTACTCTCCCCGCAGTCCATCTTATGCACTGCCGAGATAACTGCCGGTTTTCTTGTCTTCGCTTCTCCGGCCGCTCCGAAGCCTGTTCTTCACTTGCTTAAACAAGCGGGGTCTTCGGTGGACCGACTCATCGGGTCTTCCAAAGGCAGCAACGACAAAATGGAGACTGGTGGATCACAGTCGAGGAATTTCATGTCTCTTTTCTCTCGAAAGAGATCAAAGTCTCTTCTCTCTGATCCAGTGAGTGAAAAAGACAGTCTGAGTCTGAGAAAACACAGCACGTCCAAGAGCAAGGAATCAAACCTAGGCAACGGACATCAGCAAAAGCAGCAACAGCAGTACTCTACGGTGTCGTCACTTGCTTGATGCATGCGCCGTTCGATGATCGCGAAATTATGACAGCTATTAATAAGCTACTTCTACGGCTATATCGCGGTATAACCCAGTGGAAGCTGATGTTAGGAAGGATATCGACTTTACTATTTCCAATTTTCGTTTTCCAGCATATCCCTTCTTTTTCCCTTTTTGTAATTCCTCTAATGATGGATATCTATACGTATTTAAATACCTAGATATTATGTATCAATTAAATCTACATGTTTATCAAATCTCTTTCTTTCTTTGTATGAGTGTGATATGAACGGTCGAGCATCTCATTGACACTATTTCATCTCGATAGGAGACTCAGAGCATCCAGCGTGCAATTTCTCTCTAAGATATTCACAGGCAAACAGAGATAATAGTAGCAACCTATTCCCATTGGTTTCCCCGTATATCGAGCAAAAGGATCATGCGCCATACGACCGGTACGAAGACTACAGATACCTAGGATTGTTATCCTAGATACACGCCGGGATCCGAACATTTATCTACTGCATGTTGCATTTTATCTATCTGTTATGTGATAATTATCGCGAGTAATAGGCCAGGTGTATCTAGTATACACACCACCCAAAACTGTTGCTACCTTGGAAGTTGTGTAAACGGAATGCTGGCCGCTGCTCGCCTGTAAGGAGGGGTAGAGCGACGTTGCCTCATAGTGTAGTATTACGTGATGCGTCTTGTGCATAGCGAGATCTGATCTATGAACGGAGAATGTTTTTTATATAGTATCGTACGTGAAATCCGTGTGTGAGTGACACGGACGAAAAGCTGAACTCCCATCCCTGGCGAGATTATTGGATGTAATCTAGCGAGACGAATGAGATCCTAGCAGCATGTCTCATACAGATGCACTGACATGATAGAGGAGGTGAGGGGTTTGAAAAAATCAGTGACAAGAACAACACAAGGTACATTTGCAATAGATCAAGGATGAAGGGGTATGAAATCAACAAAATGAAGCAGCCGAAGTTATGAGTATTGTGAAAACAAAGGTAACCCAATGTAGCGTCATGAATGAGAATAGACAATTTGTCAGACACTACATAGCATTCATACCTACCTATGGTAGGTACACTTGACACCCTATATCGATGATGCGCTGAGCTAAGCTTTCCGACAGGCTTATGGCCGGTGCTCCTTTCGGAGCTAGTGGGGCCGAGAAAAGGTCAAAATAATTGGTATTACACAGGCAGATTATATAGAATTAAGTAGCTAGCAATCCTTATTTATCTAATTCAAAATATTTAAGAATGCTGTCTAAAGTTTAGCAGTTTAGCGTAGGTAGTCGTAAACGTAATATGCGGTTAGTATACGTGAGATTTCGGTGTTTTTATCCTTACGTGTGGCAACTTAAATTTAAACAACTTATCATAAAGAAAGGCTTAGCACTAAGCACCTTTTACTACTTATGGGCTGTACAAGGTCAAACTATAGTCAACAGTTTCAGGCAGAGTATTAATGCTTGTTCACGCATGTGTATTTGATATATAAAGCCTCATATAGACCTTCAACCACTACATAACCATTTAACCATCATGGGCCATGCATCAATCTTCATACAGAAGGGTAACATTATAGGAATCATGATTAGATGAAATCCTTCCTTATGGCTGATTGATATAGCTTAGGAAGGAAGCTGCTGCACTTGACTTGTGGCATGACTAGACGCAATGTGAGCCAAATCTTTCCAGTGTTACATGCTCGGTGAACGTATCAAACACTTCGCGTTAAGTGTTCTGATCGTTGATAGATTACGGAGTAGTATTGAGATTTGCCGCATGGGAGATGTATCCTACCGGACTGAGAGATACCGGACTTTTGAGTATCGAGAATTCCTTCCGACTACATAACATGTCGGTGTATTTCGATTCCGTCTTACAAGCAAGGAACATTGCAGTTGGCGTCGTGAACATAGGCCAGCCAGGGTGGCATTGCATATTGGGGTAATATGAGGGCAGAACACACCATAGCCTCACCGATGGGAGTGCGGCATCTTAACTACCATGGTTTATATCACGAGAGGCATGCGTTAGAGAAGTTGCGCATAGGGGGAGCGGAGGTAAAACGGTGGGCTGAGACACTTTGAGAATGACATGACCCATGTATTTCGCATATCATCATCAGGCCCTTCTTTTTGGGTCTTTTTTTTTCGGAAATACGGCGGTCTTGAATACAGTAGTAGTACGGAGAGTTGCTGCATTACGCTGAGAAGCTGGAGCGGCCAACAGTCGTCGAAGAACCCCACGAGCTCATATGAGTTCGTCAAGGTCTTTCAAATTTCAGAATATCTGAGTCTTCGTCACTGATTTATATCGGCTCCTCTGTACAGTTAGCAGCGTTAGTGAATTGTGTGAACATGACAGGCATTAATGCGAAACTATCAGTACTAAACGTAGTCCCTTCTAATTTTGACATACACACTGAGAAGTAAATAGCACGACAGGTGAAAACAATTGAAGAAAATAAAATATAACTAAAGCAGAAAGTGTAAATGAGAAGAATTGTACACGGAAATGGGCATTTGACACATACGGAGGGTACTTGAAGCATAAGTTGAATGGATGTATATAATCTGATACGCATCCTAGGAACACATATAAATATTCATCTCCTTCTTCTAATGATTCATAGCAGGATCTTCTTTAAGCTACTCTACAGTTTTCGGTAAATATATTTTTACAGTCATGGCTCTGAATGGGAATGCCCTCATCTTTGGTGGAGGTACGATCTTAGCCCATTTACCTCATACACATTTTATTCTCAAGAGGCTAACTAATAAGCATTAGCAAGTGGAATTGGTAATGCTTGCGCAGTCTCCTTTGCCAAAGAGGGCGCCAAAGGTGTTGTGGTTGCAGACATCCAGCTTGACCTTGCAAAGAGTCTTGTTACCGAGCTACCTGCCTTGGCCATATCGCCTGATTTTAAGGCAAAAGAAGTTAAAGTCGATGTTACATCGGAAGAGTCTGTCAAGAAAGCCATTGAAGAAGCCGTTAGTTTTTACGGGCGTATTGACTACTGTGTCAATTGTGCTGGGGTGAGTGGAATAGGTGCTCATGTTCATTGACAAATCGCAGTCCCTGACGACAATTGATTATAGGTTGGAGTTCAAAGCGCGAAAGAGATTTCAGAGGCGGACTGCATTGAGTTTGATCGATTTATGCGCGTCAACGCGATGGGTGCCTTCCTAGTGACGCGCTATGTTTCTGCGACGATGAAAGCTCAGGAACCTATGCCTCTCTCCAGCTCATCTACCAGCCGACGTGGCTTCACGAGAGGGGCTATCGTCAACATGGGCTCCCTCGCTTCTTTCAGATCCCAATCCCACATGGTTCAGTACACGGCCTCGAAGCATGCAGTATTGGGTATAACTAGCAATGCCGGTAAGCAAAATCGTGTTTGTTTTCAGTTTCCTAGCTGACAATATACCAGCACTTGATAACGCCGCACATGCGATCAGGGTGAATTGCTTATGTCCATCTTGGGTAGACACCCCAATGGTCCGCCATGCTGCGGAGAGCGTACCGGGCCTACAGAAGGCAATCGAGTCAGTTATACCAATGGGGCGCATGGCGTTCCCGGAGGAGGTAGCTGACGTCGTCATCTTCTTGTGTAGTCCCAGGTCGAGCTACATCACAGGTAGTGCATTAGTTGTAGATGGTGGCACTTCTCTCGGAGTCACGCTTTAGGGAATTCGATTGTTGAACGAAACTCACGTGGCCATGCAATAAGACGCTATAATAAATAAAATTACTACATTACCGAAAAGTAATGCCACATTTTTGATTGATTTCGAGTTCAACAGTACGTGAGGTCAAATTTATTTTACGAGATACCATAGTATAGGATTTTGTGTGCAGTGCCCTGCCTCTACCTAGGTAGCCCAGCAAGCCCATAATACATGATCCTTGCAGCATTTCGATAATCAAAGAACGGAATATTGCCACCAGCTGGAATTCCCTATTCATTTTGGCTAGAATAGTGTATAGCTCGTAAATCGAAACGATTCTAGTTGCGAGTCTCGATTGACTGAGTCTTGAACCTTCTAACTTTCTCGAGACTAAACATGCGCGAAAATATAGAGTCCTAAACTGACTTTAGTACAATTTTGATCAATATGCTATGCTTATCAGATCTTTACCCATATTGTCCGCCATCCTACTGTATCAAGTAAGCGGACTATGAACGTGGCTTTGCCGCACCAAAACCATGCCGGCGGATGTAGAGACAGGCTTTTTTGAACTACCCTCTTTGCGTACGCGAAGCGGTCTGTAGTGTCTAAAGCAATTAGTCACTTAGTCATGCGCAGTGAGTGAGGAGGTAGGCTTACTAGGAGTTCGTTGAACATGTTGTTTAAATTCGTTGGCTAGGGGAGAATAATATGACCCTTTCCAGATCCTCTAGTCAGTGGGCTGTTTGAGAAAATCAATCAAATAAAGTTGAAATACATATAATATGTACCCTCCGGCAGCTCGCGCTGATAGTCATTCTTTAGAATGTTTGTACCGATCTCACCGCTGATTATCTGTTACTATTTATCAGCATCCGTCAAAATGGTTAGTTAGCTACTTAAATACGATACCGTCAGAACTTTAACACTGCCAGACATTCGTAAGCATCTCAGAAACGGTATTTTCTAATTCTAGACATATTGATGTTTACTCAAGAGGAGCCATCTCGATACGAAGAGTATTAGACCAGTGCTGAAGGGCTGCTTTGGAAGCGTTGTACGACGCTATTAATTTCGTCAAAAACCTCTATCACCTCAGAAGGCAGTATCCCGCTTACCTCCATATACATAAGGTACGATGCCACCAATTGAGCCAATATTGACAATCATTCCGGAAGATGCGATGAGAAGATCATGAAAATGGTGGACCATACGCATTGGCCCAAACACATTGACGTTGAACATGGCCTGTACGGCAGATACGTCTGTATCAATTGCTGTCATTGTGTATGCTGAGAAGTATTATTAGTCGCAGAGTCTTCAGTGTAGTGCAAACTACTTACCTATTCCGCTACACATTGATCGTTAGTAATCACAATATTATTTATCATCCGGGCTACATCATCTAAGGGAAGAATGTAGAAGGATCTCTTACGCATTGTTAATAAGTATGTCAAGGAAGCCGTTTGTGACCGCATGCACGCTTTTCTTCAGTTCTATCACCGACGCCTCCTTCGTCACATCGAGCGGAAAATGCATGATTCCTGCCTGGTCGAGATGGCCGTAAGGCTCACCCGGCAGAAGAGTGGCAATAGGTTCAACACCATGTTTGGCGTATTCTTTAACGAGCGCTTCTCCTATTCCTCCCTGGCCACACCTGTTGATATCGAATAAGTAATTGCGAGCCAAGTCGACAACACAGATATCTTACCCGGTGATTAGTACATATCGTTTCCTTGCCTCCATCCCGAAATTAAAAGTGTTAAAATTGGATATGAGGCGATTGGCTGCGTCGGATTAAATCTCGGGCAGGCGATTAAAACTGACACCTTCGATGAACAGCGATTGGGAATATTGTGAGTACATCTCATTGAATGGGCTTCGAAAGGTAAATATAAGCTTCATAAGCAACCTACATATTTAAGTAGGCAGTTGCGCAAACGTCTCCCCTGAGCACCCCTGCACGACGTAATGCTACTCAAGACGTAACACCATGCTAGCAATTCTAAATATTCTTCCGAGTTATTCTTTCAGATTGATGTAGCATAGATGGATTCTGCAATACGGTTAACTTGTTACGTAGCAGCATGTTGTGGTGGAGTCGAAAGGGGTATTGTTTTTTCCAAGTAGCCCTATCCGCCGGGTTGATTGTTTGGATGCAACCTCACGCGCATGTATGTAGTAGCTTTGATACCATACTGCTAAGAGTACCTACTTCAGTCTTCACCCTCTTGGTCTTAAAATAGCAACCTGCAAATTGTTCCTCTACCATTTTCAGCCTCAATTCCAAGTACAAATGCTGAAGTTTAAGTGGTTGATGGTTCATTTACTGTGGTGTTAACTTACCCCCGCAAAATTCAATCGCGTATTACCATAAGGCATTTATGCGATACCCAGAGGGAAGCCCCTCAAGTTTATGAACTTGTACATCATTAAAGGACATTGACTTTACCTTCTTGAAATCTCGAGACCATGATCTCGTATGCCCCGAACCTGGAAATAATGAAAGCTATCTAATGGCTTTGGACAGACTTAGTAAAGGGCGCTAAGGAGGAGGAGGCGACGCTAAAACATGTCGTCGGTAGGATCTATTTCGGTGTACATTCCCGTAGCTCCTCTTCACGGTATTTTATGCCACTCTCACATTCACATTTGTGCCCAAAGAAACGGCACCTTTAATAGCTCCCTCTGCTCGGACTGAAAAGCCAGTAGTGAAAGTGAACTATTCGCCCTGTTTCAATCTAAGGATCTGAATACTGAGTCCTGCCTCGTCGAACTTTCCTGGAGCACACTACTAAGGCTCTAAAAGGGTACTTAACTCCGCGATAGATTCCCCAGTTGGTATCGGGATCAAACCCATCCCAACTACCACAACGTCCGGGTTCAGTGTATGACCATACGGCCTCAAACGGTTGCGCTTCAAAGGTGGCCCCTTGGTATTAATCGTGTAAGCCGATCGTGAAGAAATGTCGAAGATGACAGCAATTGAGCTGAATGCTTTCAGGCTCAGGTGCGTTCTTGTATTAATAATAGCTTAAGAGTGTGAGATTTCGTCCAAAAAAATCCCCTCACAGCAGTTAGTTAAAGCCCCGACACTGCTGGAAGATTTCCAGAGGGTTCTCTCATGTCTGAAAAAGCACGACGGCTTGCTTGCTCCCTGGTAGCGAGTAGGATTCGTCCGCATGAACATCTCTCTACTGATATGAACATTCATATATTAGAAAAGGACTTTCTTCTTCTTCTTTTTTTTTTTAAAAAAAAAGAGAGAGGAAAGAAAAGAAAATCAATGTTCTAAGTACGCCAACCTGTCTAAACGCAAGCGCTGCACTAAGTGGTTGCTTAGCAACTATATTTAGTGCTGAACGACAAGGGTTTGATGTACAATTTCTTACTCTTATAGCGCTTCGATCCTCTATGAATGATTAGGAATTTTCGGGGGATAAGATGCCTTCCAATGATATATCATTCCATGATTTGCTGAAGATAGGCGGAATGCTCGTCCAATAAGGAATGCATGTATACGCATAGGCAGGTATTTAGAGATGTCACTCTCTTATCCCTAAGAAATGGACGAAATGCATAACGATAACCTGCTAAAGGTCGACCCCAAATGCAAGGCAAGTAACCGCTAAAGGACATAGAGTTCCATCACAAGCATCTACGTTAGCCATTCGATCCAGTAAGATGTCGTCGCCGCCAATCTTCTCTGATAGTCACCTGCATTTGGCTGCAGCTCCATATATCGACAGCTCGTGGTTCGTCAATTCTCTGCATTTCCCGTATTTCCGTGCACACCTGAAGACTAGACTGGGGCTTAGTTTATAGTGGATGGCGAATAGGAGCTGAAGACGCCTCTCGTGAATCAGGGGCAGTACTGAAGAAGCCGACGGGGCTGGAGGCGGGCAGTGCTTTGGTGGATAGGCAGCAGATTCATTTACCATCCCTATCATAATTCCTCTCGATAGCTTATTCGATACTTGGGGGGATTTTCTTGTCCGTTTAGTACCTTGCTCATCTAGCACGGCCTCTCTAAATCCGTGCGATGGGTCGTGATCGGCCAGTTTATCATTCTAGAATGAACTTACAACAGTCTCCAGTAATGTGGTGAAATGCGATTCGGTGTCGTGAGACCCAACCAACCACACTCTCTCTTAAGCTCCATATTAGATCTCATGCCTCTTCGCCATGGGGCTCTTCAGCAAGAAGAAACAGTCCCAACCTTCATCAAACCCTCAACATAATGCCAAGTTACAACCGCCTGGTCATCATGCTAACCTACCTCCAAATCCAAATCCCTTTCCAACTGCTGGTTTATTACCTCCGCCGCCTCCGCCCTATGGCTGGAATCATTCCCGACCGGTTGGCCCACACGCTCAGATTCCTTGTCATAGCCAAGACCCAAGACATTACCCTCCCATTATCGTGAATCAACATTATTACTTAAATCCTCCCCTTCTTCCTCATTCTTCCAATGTGTATCCAGCCAGTGGCGGAGGCGGTGCCTTGAGCAAGCTGAAGGTGGGCTCAACTCCGGACTTAATCCACCTCCCAGGAAATCTCGTGAACCAGATTGTCGATGATGGGCTTCCAAGATGGCATGCATACGGCACTCAGCTCATCAATCAAAGCGCCGCTTTATACGACCAGATATCGTCTAAATTCGACGATGTGATGACTTTGATCGACCGAGATAAGTTTTTAGGAGATGAGACCGAATTATTTGTGTATCAGCAATCTATCCATGCCTCACCGTTGCCATCGACTGATGTCAGGCATCAGTCAGCTCTCTCTAAGGGCGGCCTAGGGAAGAAGAAGAAGGGTAAAGATCCGTCAAAAGTTGAAGCCAGCGCGGTAGCTGCGTCGTCTACAGCAGGCGGCTATTTCGCAAAAGTAGATCTCTATGCAAATTCGAGATTACCTTGGGACTTACCTACTTTCCGACCGTGAGTTGGATGGTGCTTCAATATCGATAACTTACTGACGAGGACAGGATCATGGCAATTTATCCTCTTCTCTGCCTAGCCGCACAGTATTCAGAAAGAGTCTACCAGAAACCTCAAGGACCAGAGCGCGATACTTATGTTGAGGCAGACTGGCGAACGGGCACCAAGAGCCACGTCATCAAATCAGTTTCTATGGATAACATGGGCATCATCGTTTTTGCTATACGAGGAACTGCCAATTTTATGGACTGGGCTGTTAACCTGAATACCGCACCCACGGCGCCGACAGAGTTTTTGGACGACATAAAAAATTTCTGCCATGCCGGCTTCTTGTCGGTCGCTAGGAAGATGATAGCCCCTGTAGCTTCCCGTTTACGGCAGATTCTCGAAGAGGACCCAGGACGCTGTTCTCATTCGCTCCTCATCACTGGTCATTCAGCCGGCGGAGCTATCGCGTCACTTCTCTATATGCACATGCTCGCGACATCCAAGGCGTCTTCGTCCAAGCTAAACCTCCTCACGGGGTGTTTTAAGAGAATACACTGCGTTACGTTCGGTTCGCCGCCGGTATCCTTGTTTCCCTTGCAGACACCACACAGGCCTGAGCTGAGAAAGTCACTATTTTACAGTTTCGTTAACGAAGGAGATCCCGTGACGAGAGCAGACAAGGCGTACGTGAAGAGCCTACTCGAACTATTCGCCGCTCCAGCTCCAACTCTAAAACCGGGATTACCGGGGCCACCTGCAAGTAATACCCCGTCGAAGCCCAGCAAGCCACAAGCAAAGAAATCGAAATCCGCTTCCGCGTCCAAGACTTCGAACTCCTCGACGAAGTCCAGTCAATCTTTGCAATCAAAACCATCAGCCAAATTGGACAGTCAGACGGTACAGGGACCCATATGGCGGGTGCCTCCAAGCACACTAAGCAATGCAGGAAGGATCGTGGTGCTTAGGTCTGGTAACCAACAGCCCAAGGTCAAGCGTACGAAGACGATTGAGGAGCGCCTGACTGAGGGGGTCGTAGCGCAGGTCGCGAACGACGAGAAGCTTCGGTCTGTTATATGGGGTGACCCTATCTGTCATGTCATGAAGCTATACGCGGCACGAATTGAAGCGCTTGCCGTCGGAGCAGTCACTGCTAAGGGCCATTGACGCTCCCGGCGTGCCCTTCATGTCTAAAGATCGTACGATTCATGACTTTATGACCAGCTTGGTGTAAGGGGGCGTTTTCTAGCAATTTTCTTCTGTGATACCATGTAGCGAAGCTCCCACTATCCCTTTCTTCTCCGATTTCAACGGGTAAATCGACATCTTATTGCGGTTATAGTACTTGTTCTTCTGTCACACTAGTATAGTCTAGGTGCTGTACTCTTCAGGGTTGGAGCGAATGGAGCTGCTTCTTTTCTAACTTTCGCTTTCCAAATTCGTACTCGTAGATATTCAATGTTCTAAATAAAGCAGAATCTATGAATCGCTATAGTCAATTTTCTTCCGCCCAATATAGGCAAGGTCTGGCTGTCCAGTCTATATAAAGAAAACCGAATAACGATGTATTGTCAATAGTGGTAGCATCAATCTCAGAAGCCACACCGACCTTGAGCTCATTAAGCAATGCCCCCCATGTCGGCGACCAATTCTAGTCTGCATCTCCAGCATGTACTCACTTCATGCCGCGCAATTGAGTTGCCACAATGCCCCTTCGATATGTGGGATGGATTGCAGTATTGTAATCGGCCTACATACGCACGGATGATGCTTGCCGATGAAACTCTCTTTCGCAATACAAGTGCAACAGACACGTGTTACGACATATGTTCGACCCTAGACCTTCCTACCTGATCTTCTTTTACGACTGCGATGACCGGCGTGCAACCGCTGCATCTACAATTACGGAGACGGAAGTAAACGCCCGCCGCATCTCATCCGCTTCTGTAACGATCCGGGAGATTAGCGTCGGCATAATGATGGACTTTTACACACGTTGCACGACACCACACGGCATGTCTTCGATGTGCCCCGAATTCCCGTGATATTCATGATTATAACGGTTGCCAACGATTGCCGACATTGAAAGTTGGGCCGAAAGACGCTCGACGTAGCGATCTTCGTCAATGCACACCCGCAGCGAAGTGTAGATCAACGGGAAGCTCGCAGGATCCAATAGCTCATTGTCAGCCATTGGCTTTCAGGGGCCCTGAAAGATATCAGGCACTTGATTCTGCGTAATAAGACATGTCAGGCGCTATTTGTGCTTGAGCTGAAGAGCTAGTGAAGAGGCTGAGACGAATGTTGCGACATCTAGTGAAACTACACCAGCTACTCTGGGACATGGCTGAATAAGCATCTCGAAACACGGCATTATGAATATTATTCGAGATGGGAATAGAGAAGGATTTTAAAACTGGGAGGAGGAGGGGAGTGAACGGGATTAGCCAAGCTCTTCCAACGATTAGGCTAAGGTGGTAGCCGCGTATTAATGCGCGTATTAGTTCACTTGCTTTACAAAGTGCTTGTGGTTTCACTTCTGGATGTGATGGGATTTTTATTATATTTTTGTTCTCGTGGAATGTCCCATCGACTAGGTACTTTTCATCTACTTGCATTGTCTCCTAAAACATAACAGTCATCGAGTGTGAATTCTGATGAGCATGTAATATATGGGAGCTGTAATTACCGGGACCGAGCACGGAGGCCCGTATTTCAGATGGTGACACAGAGGAACACAAAAGGGCACTTAGTTGAGAAAACTTTATGTGTAAACGAGCGACTGAAGTTGGAATTGTCATACTAATCATACTTTATGCCATCTCTAGAAACCAAGCACCACCCCCGCACTTCTGGAAAACAATTACACCTTCACATATCCCCAACCAGAATGATATGTTGCAAATGACCAAAATATTGACCGGCTATATATGCAGCTCGTAGGAAAAGGCGAGGCTTGCATTAGATCAGGCTGCTGAGAGCGACGCAGGGGAGGCCAACGTTGACAAGACCCTCCTGTTAAATGTGTTAGTAATGGATTCGCATTCATATGAGGAATCATTGGTGTCACTCACCTGGGTGGTACCGGAGTGTTGGCAGCAGGCAGCGTTCTGCTTGCATTGGGAGTTGAGGAGGTCATCCACACCAATGACTGTCATTGTATATTAGCATCAAACCATCATGTCCAAAGTATGAGGTTCGTGTAGGGGGCACATACGGGCAGTAAGGGTCAGCTTAGCACAGCCGGAGAATAGACCGACTTCGCCACCGGCGAGAACGCCTTGAAGGGCACCGGCGAGGATTCCTTCGGCTTCCATGACAGAGTCACCAGACTGGTCGACGTGGTTGCAGCAGCTCAGCTCCATGTTCTCTCCGCAGGTGTCACCAGCTACGCCAACAGTGACATCACCAGGAGAAGGGTACTTGGGGATCTGAGGAAGCTGAGGAAGGGCCAGGGCACCGACAGCGAAGGTGACGACAGTAGCGATAGTGAAACGCATCTTGATGGTTTTGTTGGAGCTGGATGGAAAAGTAATTAAAAGGCTGTGAAGGCGAAGACTCTGAGAGTAAATGAGAGTTGTAATTGAGTCAGAAAGTGCTCTGGATAGTGATGCTTGGTAAGTGAGTGAGTGTGGATGGTGGTGAGAAGAAAGATCGAAGGATGGGTGGTTGCTGGCTGATCTTATATATTCATCAAGGGCTGGTATTTTTCTCCCCTTAGAAGTGAGAGTGTGTTGAACATCGTGGCCTCGCCCTTCCAGTGTGGCTTCTTCCTTACCCCTTCAGACTTGTGGCATGCCGATCGAATGACCGATGGCTCTCTTGAGAATGTCTTGTCTCTGGCTCGTCAATCCTCCGCGCCCACCTGAGATTGGAAGCCTCAATAGTGCCTCGATAGTGATAAGAAAAAGAATGTTTTCTCAATTCAAAGGTTTCATCATAGATAATTACGCCTCCGGTAGTATCAGTCCTGGCACGCAGGACTGCGAATTGAAATTGAAAAATACCGATGTCCAATACAACTATTGGAAGTTGAGCTTCATACTGCGATCAACACTGATACATTTCGTTTCTTTTGTGGTGGGTACCATGATAGCAAGAGACGCTCCCTTACCTCCAATGTCCTGGATTGAGAGGATTGATCGAATATAATCTCAATACGCAGAGACGAGGCCAAATTTCATTGAATAATCTGTCTTATAATAATTTTTTGTTTTTGTTTTCTTCCAATTCGAAATCACGCTAATACATAATGCGCCCGCGTATAAATTAGACAAAAAGGGGTCAGCGAGGGATTAGCCAACCAGATATAAAAGCTATCGAGCTTTAGGACTCGTCTGTCTATAGATCTGATCATACGAAATACACGCGCTCTTTCGGTTTCGCTCTTGTAGACACTGCGTCTTATTCTAGGCTGGTCTTATCATACCGACCGGCTCCAATATCCAGACCCTCACCCCAAACTCGCCGATCCCTAGTACTCTTTCAATGGGGCTATATGCTCTATGCATACTTGACATCTCACTCATACGAGTGAATCAGATTAGGATCTTCGACTACCGGTACTCCTGTAAGTATCATGTGTTCAATGACGGATTCGTATCAAAACCTCTTTTTCCGAAATAATTCGACGAGAGGCCAACTTTACTGAAAGCCGAAGACTGTTTCGGAAGTTCTAGTATCGGTAGATCGCTCATTAAGATGATATGTCATAACTTCACTATGAATATGTCCGTTGGCTGAATACCAAACATCTTCTATGTGTCTAAATTTCCTTGTCTCTCAACTCGGATGACTTCGGAAGTATTGTTAATGCTCGTCAGCATCATATTGATCTCATTCATCTCCAGATAGTAACGATCTCCGACGTCCTTTGGTCCACTGGCTGGTATGACCGGAAGCTGGTATTACAGTGCCACGGGAAACGATTTCAGCTATTAGCTTATGGCCAACGGGAAGTTTTATTTACGGTATTGTTTCATTTTGATTTTTCCGCCTTATTGCTTGTGTCTACGTGATGCAGGTTCTGATTCCCTGGAATTCTGCGCCGGGAGTGCATTAGCGATTCTTACTTGACAGAATGTCTTGTCCAACATATGAAGTGATGTATGGGTCAGGAACATCAAAGACTTCCGTGCCGCTTACCAATCGGATCAAGCCCTAGTAAATTAGATGCACATCATATGTTGCTAACGTGACGGCTTCAAATATTCCGTCCCGACCCGCTAAGCAATCAGTCGTGCATTCCCACGTGTGCTCAGCGGCAGGTTAGTTTGTTTGGTAACAGGCACAATATGTTGCTAGCCACAGGAGGACTATGCATCGAAGTAGATTTAATTGTAGTTTTCGACTAATATACTTCCCGCGTATCAGTCAGCTCGCGAGGCTGCTGTAAGATCTCTATTATCATAACGGCGCATCTGGATCGGTGAAACCTAGTAGTTCTTCGCCTTAACTTGTCATCAGCAATCCGTGCCTCTAGGATGCACTTTGAAATTGGTTTGGCCGACTTCGTATGATTTACTTCGTACAATGCTGTACAACCTCGGCTGACCACATACGTTGACTGATTATCTGCAGGTACATCTTCATAGATCTAGCTTCGAGACACTGTAATATCTATATTCCCTCCCCTGCGGAATCTATCCACATACATGGAGAAGATTAGTTTAAGTACATTTATAGCATGGTTGGTATTATATATCATTCAAGTCTCGGGCTTCTAAGTTGTTCATATATGCCTTTCTCTATTAGCCTCTTCCAGTATGTCCGGACTATGTCACGGACAGTTACATCAAATCTAAAACCCGGACTGGGTAATCCAGGTACTAACTTAAAGTCCACGGAATCGTTTGCACAAACAGGAACTTGTTAGTATCCGAGATTGAACTTAAATTTGCGACCTCTCATATCCTTGCTTTGGACACTTGCATAGTCTGTTTGCTGGGCGTAGGACTTCATATAAGTCCTGCCGATTTTTGCGTCGTTTATTTTCAAAATTAAAGTGCAGTAGGAGAGACCAATGTATCGACGTGAACCCACTTACTCGTTTTTGTATCCTCAAGTAACACATTATAAACTTGCTGCATCTCATAAATCCTCAATCGGCTCGACTTTCCTCGATCTAGTCGAGATAGATACCTTCACAGTATCATGATTTCAGCTGACTCTTCAGACATACATGTCAAGATGGCCTGAGATTCTGCATAATGGTGGCTTGATGAACAGGAATTTCTATTCCACACTACTCAACTTGAATCATTCCTGGTTGAAACGGTAATGTCGTTAGGCTTGTCCCGACGGGGATCTGCATGTATCCATCATTGCCAGGGTCGAAGCCCTGTCCCTGGCCGTAACTAGTTGGATGATGTGCTAGCTCTACTCTCTACCACCAAGGGAAAGTATAGATACTGTGTATGTTGTTGCAAATAGGATGACAGATCTAGTTTGCAAATGGGAGACCTGAATGTGTAAGGAATATAAAATGATCAAAGACGAACCGGTTTACGACCTCTTCCGCAACCAGGTCATCTGTGTAGTTGACGCTTCGACACTCACTTCGTCTAAATCAACCTAGCTTCACAAACCCATACAATGCGTCTCATTACCAGTTTTTCCCTCTTGGGTATCAGGTAAGCCATCATACCAGCCACTCACTCTCATAGATTGTTGACCTGAGCTCAGCCCTTCGCTCGTTAATGCTCATCCCCGGCAACAACAAGCCAACACTATCACTTCAACTGTGACAACTTGTGGCCTTGACTGTGCCACCACTGTGACTGTCTGGGCGGGATGTTCTGATACTTCGATTCTACCTTGGACTTCAACAACAACATTCGGGACCTCTGTAACCTCAGTAGTGGAAGTTTCGTCCTCTACCACCCCTTCTCCAATCGTATCTACCCTTACTCTTATAAATCCTAATGGCACTACGACTCTAATGATTACCTCTGGTGTCACGGCTACGGTAACTGCATCCTCTTCAGAGTCATCGAGCAGCAGCCACTCTACTATTTCAGGAGAGTCGACCGGGCCATGGTATACCAATACAAGCTCGCCCATTACTACGACACTTCCGACTACGCCTATTCCTCAGGCCACACTCAGTACGACTTCGGCTCATAATTCATCTGTGATAGGAAGTAGCGAAAGTTCAACCACCTCTTGGTACGTACATAGAATCCCAAGAGAATTAACACAGAAACTAACAAGAGATCATAGCTCGACATCAACTAGTGTTTTATCCAGTTCCTCTTTGTCAATGAATGAAACCAGCCACTCAGTTACCTACCATGGAATCGAAACAACCGGCCTTAGCAGCACGCTGCCTATCTCAAGTCTTACAGCTTCGCTCAATGGAACAACGAAGACAATTAGTACCCCGACTTCCACGCCCACACCCGCACCCTCCGTTAGTTCAAGTAGCCCAGGAATCTCATCCATAGGCTCAAACAATACTCAAATCACTGCTTCACAGAGCTCAAATAGCCTGTCAGCCTCTAGCGGTTCTATATCGACAACGATGGCGAGTAGTTCATATTCACCAACGGATTCTGCAGCAACCACCACCTTAACCTCAACAGTAACCCTCAATCTTACTACCACCTATGCATCTTCGAATTCACCCGAAACTGGCACCTCAAGTTTAACTCCTATAATCACAAGCACAGCAACTATAGGGATTTCTACAAGTACTTACATCACGTCGTCGGATAGCGCTGTCAATTCCGAGACAATGTCAACGCCAGTTCCATCTCTGGGCAATGTTACAGGTATTTCAAGCGCCACATATCCACCCTCTACCACGTGCCTCACCTATTCGCCTTACGGTGACTCCAGTACATATACTGAGTGTTTGTCAATTTCCATAGTAACCCCGACATCGATCCCCAGTGGCAACAATACGGGGATGGTAACAGGTTCCTCGTCTGTGGGTTCAACTAGCCAGCCTTCCATCTCTGCCACTAGTGTAGAAACAACAAAAACCAGCACACTTACTTTAACCGTATCTCAATCAAGCTCAGCCTTCTCGACTGGCAGTACCGATGCTGTCACGGGATCATCTTCGATCTCCACCTCAGTCCCTGGATATCCCACCATCAGTCTCCCGTTGCCCAGTACTAGCACATCGACACTGATTCCCATCCATTCTTCTAGCATGGTCTTTTCTACTGGTAGTACAGATGCAGTAACAGGCTCTTCATCTTCATCTCACACTGCTCCCGGAACCAGTATTACCACAACGAGCCCAAGCACTCCGAGTATTCCAGTGATCTCATCTAGCCCTCTCTCCTCCACGAGGAGCACGAATGCCACCACCGGCTCTTCTTCATCTACTAGTACCTCTGTGGGGCCCGCGAGCTCCGCAGGAGCGAGCACTACATGCGTAGCAGGTTACGGCAGCACAAGTGTCTGCTTTGCGCTCCCATCCTCTCCATCTATCTCAGGGGCTTCTTCGACGGATGCCGTAACTGGCTCTATCCCCACTACGTTCTCAACGCACCCGCCGACTACTAGCGGCGCCGCCGAGACTTCCGTCACCGCTCCAAGTCCCCCTGGCTCTTATCCGACGTACCCTTACTACCCTTCTCCCGACAATGGAAATAACAACGGAGATTACGGACATCAATCTCGTCATAACCATGGGCATGGACAGGAAGAGGGGAATGAGGAGAATTGGAATGAGCACGCGCGTGGCTGGAAGCGTTTCTTGATGATTTGATTGAGCGCGGCACTTTCACGGAGGAAGGAGAGTTATGGAGGGAGGGGGAGGCGATTCAGAATTCTCTTGGTTTCTCTTCGATTCTCGTCACTCCTTAGACATTGGTTATTTGTCAATTAAGATACTTCGAGCTTCCCAATACACGACTCCACTTCTATTCGATGTTAGACATACTCACAGACTGCTACTCCAAAAAAGACGGCTAACGGCAAGCCGAGACATCATGAGATACTATTCAACACACTCCTTGCTAGCGAGTCTCAGCTCGGTGCGACGCTCGCCAATAGCTACTTTTTCTGTTGTTCTTGAATTCCCCGTGCGCAATGGATGGACTATCGTCAAACGTAGTTTATAGAAGCACATACAACACTGAGGATTCGCTGGTCGTCACCTAATTTGGCCCTCACCAGAACTGTCTGCTAGATCGAATGTTTATTCTAAGCTGGTATAATTGAAGTTAAAAGTCGCTGTCTAAATTACTGGAACAACTTGAGTATTTGTGCAAAAGCGAAATATTGTTTTTTTGAAAGTGAGCCGTACGCGTTTCGCGTTGTAGTGCTGGAGATGGAATGCCTGTCTACAGGGATATAGAGACTATACCTATTATAGTATAGCTTATCTACCCCTGTAAAAACGGGTACTTCCGGCCAGAGTGGGTCCAAACAAAAATTTCACACGCCCTCAAACCTACTGTAGAAAGCCATCAACTTTACCAACTGATATCTCTAGCAAATAATACCTAAAAAGGAAATAAAAATTATTAAAATAATCTTTAAAGAATTGCCTATAAGTTGATATATATAAATACGTATTATAAGTAATAAAACCTGGTTTATATTAATAGAAAAGAATAAAGCTATTTTCTTTATTTTGTTAAACCTTTGCAGTAACATAACTAGTTTGATTTATTTCTTACAAAATTGAAAAAAATACGAAAGTAAATTTGAAGTTTAACTCTATGCTATTACTTAGTCTTATATTTTTCCGATTTTATCTGGTTGTTTTATAAGCGGTTGAAGTGGTCAAGTTTTGGTGTATTCAAGGGTGTGTGAAATCTTTGTTTGGACCCCCCTCTGTTCCGGCCTTTGGTCATACACTACTGGTACTTTCGAGTCTCTAGCAATGAAGCTATCGCAAAGGCAACCTTTTATTCGACGAACGTAGCTGTGTTTGAGGTCTTTTAACGAAGCCGGCCTGATAGAACGCCAAATTCGCCGAATAAATTGTTACAGAAGCGACCAAGTCTATGAGGCAGTTTTTGTAGCATGCACCTCAGAACTGTAAGAGCCTTAGCCCTGTCCAAGGCTCTACTGAAGAAGCGGAACTGGTTGCGTTTATTGAGCGATTGACAGAGAACCGGCACATGCCCTGGACCAAGATTTCTATCTTCAATTTTGACGGACGATACGGAACTCAAGCTATTCGAAGTGCTTTTCGACGCCTTGCCTACAAGCGCTACCAAGCCCGATTTAAACATCTTTAACCCTGAGTAAATACGTATACGTAAAGATTTTGCTGATGAACATAGAATTGACCTTTGGTACGTATGGCACCCACCGAAAGCCGTAGGTGACCCGGCTACCGGAGGAGGAATTTAATATTACGGCTACGTATAAAGGCCGTTGTACGACCTGTTACAAGTATGGGGAGAAAAGGCTTGGGACGCCGTATAAGAAAAGTAGCTTTAACAACTGCCTATGGGCTTAAGTTACCGCTGCCAGAAGGTGTACGATGCGGATGGTGGTCCAGAACGGAGGGGATTTCGAATTCTCCAGTGGGTATGGTCGTACGTGGCAGGAGAAGAAGTTATCCAAGTTTGTTATATCAGACCTGGGTCACGCGCTCACCTGGTCGTCTGCATTTAAGCACACGAGGTATGCCGGCATGTTGCGGGGAACGAGTTGAAGTATGCGTACGGGATGCCACCTTGTCATTATAAATACGGGACTGTCAAGCTAAGGATACCAAACTGATGTTATCATCCCTGGCACAAACACAGCCTCGAACTGCAAGGGGTTGGACGGTCGACTTTTCCTTAAAAACACTCTTGATGATAGAGCAAAAAAGAGAGCATAGCATGCATGAATGTGTGTAGACACCTGGTTACTGATCTGGCTCTCGGTTGAAAGGCGAGGCGAGGCGCGGTGAGTGAGCGGACACCGCACGAGCCTGACAACAACGACACGTCTGCATACCTAGTACACACGTCCGTGATTCCCTGATTCCATACGCAGCAACAAGAGCGGGCGGTGATTGGTGGTTGTGGTTTGGGTGGCGGGTTCGCGTACCAGACTTTGATAGGGGGTTCTCAGGTTCTATTTGCTGGCCAAATCAGGAAAGGGGTGGAATCGATCTCTGCCTGTCATGCGGCTGGACCGGATCTCTTCCACTTGCTTTGCTTTGATCTCATGCTGATTGTTGGCTGCATGCTGGCCTACATACCCTACCTAGGTAATGTACTGTACCTAGCCTGGTAGATACCGTAATTACCTACATTTCCTACATCAGACATTGACTGACTAGAATCCATTTACCTATTATTATTACATGTTTGTTCGTTTCAGGTAAGCTACCTACATACACACTTACATATGTGTGTAGCTTGTACCTTACCTACTTGCATACATGTTGTAGTATAAAGTAGTATCCATGTACTTACCAACCTAGTCCTTCTCGCTGGACATACTTACTATATATCTCCCAATGTGTCCCCACTTTATTCGATATTCCCGTTAATTTCCAGCTTGACATCGTGATGCACATGAAGCAGAACAGAGTCGCGCCGCAGGCCATATACAGGAGCATTTGTGCTGTTCCATACACACTGGGTACCTTATCCACTACGCTACTACCTGCACATGGTACCACTAACTGCCAGCCAGGCTCTCTCCCCATCCCCACCCCCCCACAGTCCCTTTCGGGGTGTGGGCAGAGCATGCAGACGTTTCCATTGGCCAGCTGTACCATGTATATCTACGGGAGCAGGGGTGTAGTGGGAGGGGCTGTGGAGGTGAGTGCTTGGGACGGGCGGTGATTGGCAGACGAAAATTATGCAACGGGGCCGCGCCTTGTTCCTGTACATGCCGGTCTGCCTCTATTGGCTTGTTCGTGGATCGCTCAGTCGTGTCTGCTCCCCTTCCACCTCGTGGCTTTCAAGGGCGCCTTCATCCAGTCTGTAACCCAGTCTCCCTCTGTGTGTCGTCTCTTCCATCAGTCCATCCCGCGCTCCCTGTCGCCCTTGTTGCGTGCTTCTGTCGACCTAGGTAGGCTAGGTAGGCACCTGTTTTGCCTCCTCACCCATCCTGCAGGCCTCGTGGGCCCATTTCCCGCCATCTCGGATTGGGGAACAACAGAGCAGCAGAGCAGCAGAGCAGCGAAGCAACAGGCACTGTGGGATTTGCCCAACCGATAGCCCGCTGCGTCATCGTCATCACGATCCATCCACGGGCCACCACACACCGTGGAAAGAATAAAAATAGGCGCTTCTAGCCATGGGCGGAAAGGAAGCATGTAAGGTTAGGTCGTATCTAGCAGTAGCCAGAAAGAGGAGAGGAGAGGAGAAGGAAGCAGACGGAGACAACGGTCCTCTGCTGCAAGTTGCAAAGCAATGAACCACTCGTAAATCCGAAATCGTCGTTGTCTAGCTCGCTCAACCATCATCAACCCGCTTGCCTGCCCTGCCCTGCCCGTCTGCCTTCACTCCGCCGGCTGCGCATACACGCATTCCCACTCACTCACTCACTCGTGCGCGCGCATTCGTTTTACCTTCTTTCTCTTCTAGGAAAAGCCCTCTCGAACCATCTTCCCATTTCCCCCCTCCCCTTTCCATTCTTCCCATCTCTCTCTCTTGGCGTTTCCCATCGTGACATGGAATTATTGAAAGTTCGCATCATCTCCAACACCACGTTCTAGCCAATCTTCGCAGCCCACGCCAACGGCTATCGATACCATTGTCGTATTTATCGTTACTGTAACGCCAGCTTGTACCAGTAGAGTAGTCTGAGATTGGTGTGCCGTCGATGCGATCCTGCCTTATAAGTGGCCCTTGAATTATCGAGCTTGTCATCCTCGGACCTCGCGGCTGAAACAGACTATTTCATCGCCTGCGTAGTGCCTTGCGACCAGGACCTCCCACTCATAGATAGACAGCTTTCCAACGCACAAGGACGCAACTACTGCACATGTACCGAACTTATTAACCAGTCGCCAGCAAACGGCCACTTGGACATATCTGGATGGTCGTTGGGTCGCACCGCCGATTGTTCGATTCCCGGCTGTCACTCACCTTGGTTGTGTAACGATCGCCGCGGACAATCGGGAATGGGTCATTAATAAACGATTCTGTTACTGTTGCAAGCGAACAGTTTCCCGCAATAGCGCCGATAGAACGGAGCTCACGTGTCGTGGAGACTGGAGCAGGTTGCGACAGAATTAAGAAGTGGACAAAAAGTGAGGGAAGAAAAGAGGAGGGGAGCTAGCTTATAGGGAAGAGAGAGAGAAAGAACAGACAGAGGTGGGGGAGTGAGAGAGCGAGAGAGCGTGAGAGAGAGTGCGAGATCATGGATCCCAACGATTACCACGCGACTGTGCTGTACAGGGAAGCGCAGGACGGCCGTGAAGGAGAAGGGAATTACTATTATAGCAGATATGGACCGGGCCAAGATAACATGAGCAGTAGTAGAACAACAGCAACAAACAGCCTGAGACTTGGTGGCGCATCGTCGTCATCGTCATCATCATCATTGTCATCACCATCGTCATCATCGTTCATGTCACAGCAATCATCGACAGGGACAAAAGCACTGGGGTTGTCAGCAGGGGCGGCACGAAGACAAGCGCCGACAGAGCCGACAACAGCATCATCTCCACTTACACCAGCGCCATTCGGGAGGATTGGTACTGCTGCTGCTGCTGCTGACACTGGCGCGGGAGTTCGGAGTGGAAGTGGAAATGGGCGAAGGCGAGGGAGCGGTAGCAGTGGTGCTGAAACAACAAGGACAAATAAGAGGAGAATAACAGGCGTGGAGGACGATGCGCTGGGACCACCACGACCGTCGCCGGATTCAAATGCAAATGCAAATTCCTCGTCGCAAACTGATGCGGGCCCAAACCAGAACCAGAACCAGCACCAGCACCAGCACCAGCACCAAACCCAAACCCAAAACCAAAGCCGCCATCACCATCACCATCACCCTCATCCTCACCCTAGCCATCACCGCCACGACCGCCACGAACAACACCACTATCCTCACCCTCAACCTCAACCCCAATTACATCCCCATCCCCATCCTCCTCCTCCTCCTCCTCATCCACTTTTTCAAACTACCAACACTATCACCACCATCACCAACACCGCTGCCACTACCGCCACTGCTGCTGCTGCTGCTGCTGCTGCTGCTGATCATGGTGGTAACCTGAGCACCACCAGCACCAGCTCCAACGTCGGCACCAACGTCGGCACTAGCACCACAACAACCAGCCCATTCCCCATCACCGCGACCGATCAGCCTACTCAGGACAATAAAACTCAATCCCACTATTCGCGACCCCGTACTCGCACCCATACCCATACCCAAACCCATACTCAAACCCATGCCCATGCCCATGCTCATGCTCATGCTCACCACGCTCTTGGTTTTTCCCGGAACACTGCCAGTAGTGCCAATTCCCACCACGCCCATCAGGTGCCAGATACCCGCGCGAACGCTAGCATGACATCTCCGACCGTCGCGGCCTCAACGCAATTAGATTTTCGTAAGCCCACAGCCGACGCGACCACCACCACCACCACCACCAACGCCAACGCCAACACCAACACCAACGCCGCCGACGCCGCTACTGCTAGGACTTCTAATTCTTCCTCCTCCTCTCCCTCTCCCCGTAAACCCACCAATGCCCATTCCCTCGCCGCCACCACCATCGCTGCCACAACAACAACAGCATCAGCACCAGCACCAGCATTGTCGTCATCAATAGCATCGTTGACATCGCCCTTCCGCTCACCGCCGCCCACCAAGCTACACACGGCCCTCAATTCCGTCACGACGCCGACCGATGCAGCGCGTCCGCGACCACCGTTATCGTCGCCTCTGAGCCATCCCTTCAACCACGCATCGCCGCATCATCACTCCTCGATTCTTGCCGGCCCTGCCCTCCTCTCGTCATCTGCATCGGGAGCCGGCTCTGCCTCGCTGCCTCACCTGCCTCCCCTGGCCCCTCCGCCTGGGGCCTTGAGCTCGATCATGGCGTCCTCCTCCGCCCTGTCCTCGACGAATGGCAACGGCCCTCCGAGTGCATCGCCTCTGCAGCCGCCCAAGGCCGACTTCCCCCGACCCATGCACGAGAAGTCTTCCGGCAGCTTTTACGATCCCCTGACCGACACTACTAAGGAACGGCGACCGGCTGAGAACTGGCAGAAACAGGTATGTTTGACATCGACATGTATTGACGGTTTTCCTTGACGCCATGCCGGGATGCGCGCTTCATCCCACGTTTTTGTTTCGTTTCCTGTTTTTCTCTGTCTCCCCCATCGTGCCAGTCATTCATCCATATATCCATATACCCATACATGCATCCCTACGTACATCCATCCTTCCATCCCTCTGCACATCATCTCCGACCGGTTGTGCTTTGTGTCCCGGTTGCATCTCCCAGTCCGTAGCGCTCCTAGACAATCAGGTGGTCGGGCCGGCGTGGACAAAGACGCCTTCAACCAGTGTGTTGCGATGGCAGCGCCTCAAAAAAAGAAGTCGAATGGCCCCCCACCCGTCGACGTTGCCGCGAACCGTGAGCCGTGAGCCGTGCCACAGTGTATGGAGCGGAGCATGTTTGTCTGACTGGCAGCGAGAGTTTTGGGGCAGACACCTTGTCTCATTCATCTACCCATTTCTGCCCATCTGCCCATAGCGCCCATCTCCATTGTATTGTGTTTTCACTTTTCCACAATCCCCTTCCCTGGCTTTCCCTGGATCCCCCATCAAGGGCAATGTCCTTGTCCTCTACAACAGGAGCTAACCAACATTCCTTGCCTGCTTAGTCGCGGTCGGATGCATATGATTATCCTCCATCGAAGACCGAGTCTTCCCATTACTACAGCCACAATAACAAAAACGGCTTCGGGTCATCCTCGCCTTCAGTCAATTCAAAGTTTCCTCCACGGAGCCCGCACCCACACTCTCACCCTAAGAACGGTGCTGATTCGAATAACGCCCTTCGCATGGGTTCTCCTTCGTCCCGCCACCGGAATCCATCAGATTCTCTCTCATCTGCGAATCGCCACACGTCCACCCCAGCTCCCTCGCTGCCATCCATATTGAATCCCGAGCCCGCCTCCACACCGGCGACTTCGTCAAACGTATGTGTTCACCCTTGTCGACCTAAGACATACATCCCGCGTAGTCCTTTGTTCTTGTCACGCCATGCTAACACGCGTCCGAACAGACTCCCAGTCGTGCAGCGGAGCTAATGTCCTTCTCCAATATTCTTTCGAGCGCTGAGCCGCTCCCAAAGCCCAAGGCACCCATCATGACCGAACCTAAAAAGGAGAAGGCGCCTCGTAAGAGCAAAACACGTGAATCACTGCTGAGGGACTCGGAAGGCATCTCGAAGAAAGAGTCGCGCCGCTCGTCCAGTCATGCAAAAGAGCCCCCCGCCAAACCACCAAAGAGGCAAGTCAACGGCCAACCCAAGCCGAAGCCAGTCTCGGCCGATAAGGAGAGGAAGATTCAACACCTCCTTGAGCAGCTCGAGACCAAGGCCGATGATGTCGAGCTGTCCGAACTTGACATCGAGGAGCAGTTCTTCTTGGGTCGCATCAAGAAACGCAAGCTCAATCAAGAACAGGCAGAATACCAGGACTGCATTGTCCGCCGCGGAGATTTATCTAGCTTCTTGTCGCGAAAGCTAACGGAGCACATGAGTCTCGCAAAACGTCGTTACGACGAATTGCACTACGAGGAAGCGTTGCACGAAGTTCGTGAACGAGAGATCTATGCCGAAAAGGAACGCAAGAAGGATATGCAGCGAAAGCGGAGACGTGAGAAATCGATGCAAGTCACTATTGAACAGAAAGAGGCTGCTTTGGCGAGAGCCCTGGCCGCTGAAGATGAGGCAGAACGAGCCAAACACCTTCGCGAGGCGGAACGTGCCAATAAAAAGGCACAGCAGACAAGACTAATTCTCCAAAAGGGTATCAAGGGGCCCGCTCGTGGTCTGCAAGCTCTCGAACTCAACTTGGAGGGCGGCACTATGTCTTCCTTCCACGCTACAGACCAGGAGAGCAACGGAAAGACGAAGACGAAAGGCCGGACCGGTACTCGCCCGAAGAAGTCAAAGGAGCAAAAACAAGCTGAGAAGGACGCTGCCGAGGCTGCTCAGGCTGCTCTGGATGCTGGCGAGGAACTTCCCGCAAGAGAAGAAACTAAGATTCGTATTAAGCTTAGCAAGTCTAAGGATAAGGAGCCCAAAGACAAGGACAAGGACAAGGAGCCGAAGGAGAGCACCAAGGAGCTAAAGGAGAAGGAGAAGGCTGCTGAAGAACCTCCTCCGAACCCCTTGGAGACCAAATTCCAATCTAAGGGCTATAACCAGATCTACGATCAAATTTGGCGTGATCTGGCACGCAAAGATGTGGTTAAGACCTACAAGCTGGCTACTGATTCTTATGCTACCAAGGCTTCTAACCTTAAGAAAACGGCCATCCTTGCTTCCAAGGAAGCCAAGCGCTGGCAATTACGAACGAACAAGGGCACCAAGGACTTGCAGGCTCGTGCTAAGCGATGCATGCGTGACATGATGGGTTTCTGGAAACGAAACGAGCGTGAAGAGAGAGATATGCGCAAAGCTGCAGAGCGCCAGGAACTAGAAAATGCCCGCAAGGAAGAGGCTGACCGTGAGGCTGCTCGCCAGAAGAGGAAGCTGAACTTCCTGATCTCGCAAACTGAGCTCTATTCCCACTTCATTGGCAAGAAGATTAAGACCGATGAGGTTGAGCGCAGTACAGATAACCCAGATATCGCTCCTGCTGCCGATGTTCCTGCTTCAAACAAGATGGACGTGGCCGAACCTACTGGTCCTATCGGTTCCAAGGTGACAGACTTCAACCAGCTCGACTTTGATGCCGAGGATGAGGCGACACTAAGAGCTGCAGCCATGGCAAATGCGCAGAACGCCATTGCTGAGGCTCAGCAGAAGGCACGCGCCTTTAATAAGACACAGGACGATATGGACGAGGATGGCGAGATGAACTTCCAGAATCCCACAGGCCTTGGCGACGTTACTGTTGAGCAGCCCAAGCTTTTGAACTGCCAACTGAAAGAGTACCAGCTGAAGGGTCTCAACTGGCTTGCCAATCTTTACGAGCAGGGTATCAACGGTATATTGGCCGATGAAATGGGTCTAGGCAAGACTGTACAATCCATTTCTGTCATGGCGTATCTCGCTGAAGTTCATGACATTTGGGGCCCTTACTTGGTTGTTGCCCCTGCCTCCACCCTGCACAATTGGCAACAAGAGATCGCCAAGTTCGTCCCTGAATTCAAAGTTCTTCCGTACTGGGGCACGGCTGGTGACCGAAAGGTATTGCGCAAGTTCTGGGATCGGAAACACAATACTTACCGCAAAGACGCACCCTTCCACGTACTCGTCACATCGTATCAGCTCGTTGTTTCCGATGTTGCGTATTTCCAAAAGATGCGATGGCAATATATGATTCTGGATGAGGCGCAAGCTATCAAGAGTTCCCAGAGTTCGCGATGGAAGTGTTTACTTGGCTTCCACTGCCGTAACCGCCTTTTGCTTACCGGTACCCCTATCCAGAATAACATGCAAGAACTATGGGCCCTTCTACATTTCATCATGCCGTCGCTCTTCGATTCCCATGATGAATTTAGCGAGTGGTTCTCCAAGGATATCGAGTCACATGCGCAAAGCAACACGACGTTGAACGAGGACCAGCTTAGGCGACTGCACTTGATCCTCAAACCCTTTATGCTGCGTCGCGTGAAGAAGCACGTTCAGAAGGAACTTGGTGACAAGATCGAACTTGACGTTTTCTGTGAACTCACCTACCGACAACGTGCGTATTATCGGAACTTGAGGAACCAGATAAGCTTTATGGACCTGATTGAGAAAGCGACTATGGGAGATGACCAAGACTCTGGCACCCTTATGAATTTGGTGATGCAGTTCCGGAAGGTGTGCAACCATCCTGATCTTTTCCAGCGCGCGGATACCACAAGTCCCTTCTCCTCTGGCTATTTTGCGGAAACTGCGTCCTTTGTTCGCGAGGGGAATAATGTTGCAGTCGGATATTCGACGCGAAGTTTAATCGAATATAAATTACCACGCCTTGTATGGACTGAGGGTGGAAGGTTATACAAGGCTGGTAAGAATAATATGCGTGCTGGTTTTCGAAACAAGTATTTGAATCATCTCATGAACATCTGGGACCCCGCAAACATCCGAGCAAGCACATCAGACAACGATACATTCTCCTTCTTACGCTTTACCGATACGAGCCCCCAGGAAGCCTACCGAGCTAGCCACCAAGATTTCTTTTCTCGAGCTTCTGATTTGGCCAAACGGAGTGAACGGCTCGGCCATATGCAAGCAATATATGATGGGCCAGGAGAAGAAACTTACACACCAGCTCATGCCCTGTTCCAAATCAAGGCACGGACGGATAGGCGGATACTGGCGGATATCACGAGTGAGGGTGTGCTTAACAATCTCATGAATATCTCCCGCTTGCACTGGCATGATTCCGGCCTGAGCCGATTGGAACAAGCTGCTTTACCGGGAGCATCAGCTCCTCCAGTCGATGTCTTCTGTGAAGGAACGCGAGCCCCCGTCACAGAGCGCGAGGACACGCTGTTCAACGTAACAATGCGAAAGGCACTGTACGGACCTAACTCCATTGAGGAGAAGGCTTTGGTGGAACGGCATGTTCCTCTCCAGCAATACCCACAGAGCGCGCTCTTGCCTACTCCAGACAACGATAAACGTCGTTTTACCAATATTACAGTTCCTAGCATGCGCCGCTTTGTTACGGATAGTGGTAAGCTTGCGAAGCTCGATCAGTTGCTCTTCAAGCTGAAAGAAGAGGGTCATCGTGTACTTCTGTACTTCCAGATGACCCG
Organism: Xylaria sp. FL1777; assembly: GCA_022578965.1. Lineage (NCBI taxonomy): Eukaryota > Fungi > Ascomycota > Sordariomycetes > Xylariales > Xylariaceae > Xylaria > Xylaria sp. FL1777. The sequence goes on along the minus strand of MU400547.1, from coordinate 151,272 downwards.
AATGATCGATCTTATGGAAGAATATTTGACATACCGCAACTACAAGTACTGTCGGCTCGACGGTTCTACCAAGTTAGAAGATCGGCGAGATACGGTTCATGATTTCCAAACCCGCCCTGATATTTTTGTCTTCCTTCTATCCACGCGTGCTGGTGGTCTTGGTATCAACCTCACATCAGCCGATACGGTCATCTTTTACGATAGTGATTGGAACCCAACGATCGATTCTCAGGCCATGGACCGTGCCCATCGTCTTGGCCAGACGAAGCAAGTCACAGTTTACCGACTCATCACTCGAGGCACCATCGAAGAACGCATCCGAAAGAGAGCGATGCAGAAAGAAGAGGTGCAACGTGTCGTTATCCAGGGTGGTGGTGCTCGAGGTGTCGACTTCAGTGGTCGTCGGCCCCCCGAAAACCGTAACCGTGACATTGCTATGTGGCTTGCCGATGATGAGCAGGCCGAGCTTATCGAACAGCGCGAGAAAGAGCTACTAGAGAGCGGTGAACTTGATAAGGCGGCAAAGAAGCGTGGGGGAAACAAGAGGAAGCGTGAAGCAGTCAGCCTTGATGATATGTACCATGAAGGTGAGATACCACAACTAGTGGAGATCCTCTTTTTCTTGGCGGTATAGGCTAACATGAGATGTAGGCGAGGGTCATTTCAACGATGAAAACAAGCCATCAGGCACCGCAACCCCCGTCGAACCCGAGACTAAGGCGGCTAAGAAGCGGAAAGGCGGAAGTAAGAAGGCCAAGACTACGAAGCAGCGCCTTGCCATTGCCGATGGGGAAATGGATATCTAATTCTTCGTGTAAATTCATTTGTTTTGAGAGGCTGGCGTTCCTCGGTGTTTAAAGGAAAGACATTTTGCCATGTGTACAAAAACAAAAGCAGAGACATCAGAAAGGGCGTTGTTTTCATCCTCACGGAGCTGGGGTCATATTTCTTTTCCCTATCTATTATTGTCCCCAGCCTATCCAGGAGGCTGAAGCATCGACCAAACCATTATGCGATGATGGGGACGGGGGTGTGTAATTACATAGATGAATGAAGCATGATGGATGAAGAAACCGAGAGAATGGATTCTTTCCTTTCACCTTCTCACTCGTTCCCGTGCCGATGTGTTGGGAGATGGGGGATTACATGCATGTATGCATGTACTACTGTTTTCTTGCCCTCTTCTATACTACTACACTATATTGCATTACATTGGTGTACCTACACTACAATACACTAAGATTCGCACACGCGATTTGTCAGCTCAAGATTCGTTTGCTTCGTTGTGCATGTATGTAACGGTGGTACTACTTGTCGCCTCGTCCGCCGTGCTGGGCGGATTTTATCTAGGTACGTGCTAAGTGCCCACATTTTAGGTATATACCTAAGGTAGTAGGTATAGTTAGGACTATAACATAGATAGGTAGACTGCCGCACGACACGTTGATTCCTTTGTGAGTTAGATAATTGCCGACTTTAATATGAAGTGAGCAAGTGTTTGATTGGATCGGTGGGTGGAATGATCAACACAACTTGTCTAGTGAATGTTGCAGTGCCTACATAAGAGACAAGATTATTGGATTATTTAATAGATTTGTATATGTATTATATATAGAAAACGCCGAGAATACATTTGCAAATTATTAGTGTCAAGTTTGAACCATTGTTCAATGGTGTACGTATCATAAGAGAGATAGAGTAGCTAATTAATATAAGCACTTCAGATTGCATGGGCGTTTGAAGATCATTTCGCATGGCAAATCTATTCAATTACGGAAAAGTGAAAACCACGGGCGAAGAATAAAAGTGCTTCTTTGCGCAGAGACCTTGATATCCGTTATGTGTGATATCTTGTCCCTTTCGCCTTCCCACCCAACAACATCAAGAACGAGTTTTGACGACGACAAAAAGTCAATCGAATCCCATTCATCCATCCATCCAGCCAGCCGCCCCGGCGCGAGATAGCGTTCCCTGTCTGTTTTACGACAACCTTCGGATGCGGCTCTATGTATGGAGGCCGATAAATGCCCAATCTATATCATACCCTGTATTTGAGCCGCAGTTTTCGTGATGCAGGAATTGTTACCTTGCGAAATTGGGCTCAAGCCGTTTGCACGAGAATGTCGTGCCACGACCTTGAATAGGTAGACTCGGCCGCCCTGGATCGTTCCATGATGCATCTATATTTCCAATAATCGAATACTTTTAGACAGCTCCGGCTGCCACCATCTTCTTCCGTAGGTAGTTCTTGTATTCACCTATTGAACCTTCCCAAGGCTTGATGGTCTTATTCTCACAGACAAGAATTTGCTTAGCAATCCTGTCAAGCAATCTGGGAAGAGTCAGTATAGCCTTCATTGAAAGTTTAGTCGATAAAGACACTTACCTGAAGTCGTGGGACACTACGATAACACCGCCAGTAAAGTGTTCGATGGCGTCCGCTAAGGCGTCGATTGTTGATATATCCAAACCATTGGTAGGCTCGTCAAGAAGAAGCATGTTGGGGGACTCAATAGCAAGCAAAGCAAAAACAATACGACTCTTCTGGCCCTCGGAGAGTGTACCCATGATGGATGTCTGAACAGTACCGGAAACACCATACCTTCCGAGGCATTGTCTCCAGTACTGATAATCTTGAGACTTCTCAGGGAACTTGTCGCGCACGAAATCCAATGCACTCTTCGTCAAATCGAGTTGCTCGGCACTGTGCTGCGAGTACATTCCAAGCTTAAGATGGGTGTGTCTTTTGACGGCACCGTCCGTGGGCGAAATCTTACCCGTCATCAGACGAAGAAGTGTACTCTTACCGACACCGTTGGGCCCGACCAGAGCCGTTCGGGAGTCCATATCGAAACCGAGGTCTATGTGCCGGTACAGGTCATCCTTGGGATCACCAGAATATGAGAATGTCACACTATCAAAAGCCAGAACAGGAGGGGGCAGCTTTTCAACATCGGTGAATCTAAATGTGAACGCCCGGTCTTCCTTGACTTCCTCAATTAGACCGTCGGCAATCATCTTGTCGAGAATCTTTTGGCGAGACTTGGCTTGGCGCACCAAGTTAGCGTAGGTACCGGCGCTGGCGATAAACTCCTTAATGTGTTTGATTTCTTCTTGCTGCTTCTTGTAGGCGGTCATCTGGTTGACCTCCTGTTCCTTGCGAGTCTTGACATATGAGTCGAAGTTACCACCATAGTACATGAGCTGCTGCTTTCGCATATCAATCATGTTGGTGCATACTCCATTCAAGAAATCTTGCGAGTGAGAAATGAGGACTAGGGTGCGCTCCCATTTCTTGAGATATTCTTCTAACCAGACACAGGCTTCCAAATCTAAATGGGCAGTGGGATCATCGAGGAGTAGGAGAGTAGGCTTGACGAATAGAGCCTTGGCAAGAGCAACACGCATACGCCAGCCACCGGACATGTCCTTGGTCTTCTTGTGTATTGTGACTTTGTTGAAACCGAGACCAGTCAGGATGAGTGAAGCTCGTGTCGCAAAGGTAGAGGGGTCCATCTTGTCCATGTGCTTTGGTTGGAAATATTAGCAGCTTTCTCCAACTTGGCGGAGAAGGATTGGGGAGCGCGTACCTCATAAAGATCCATAAGTATAGGGTCGTCGGGGCCATTCTCCTCCAGGATTTGCTCGGCTAGTTTGTCCAAACGCTCCATCTCTTTCTCAGCCTCCTTGACGACCCATTCGAGGGCGCCAAGATCGGAGGGGGGTGCGCCCTGGTTCAGGAGGTAGATGTCGACATGTTCGGGGATGGGGTATTCACGCTCAGAGATGGCCTTAAGCAGGGTACTCTTTCCGCAACCGTTCTCGCCGAGCAGACCGTAGCGTCGACCAAAGGTCAGCTCCAAATCGGTTTCGTTGAGGAGAACGCGGCCGTGGAAAGTCAAGCTAGCGCTGATGACCTTGACGTCTCTGCTGCTCGGGATGGAAGCAAGGACGCCGGTGGTGATGCGGTCGGACAGACCTTGGGCATCTTTCTGGTCGGCGAGACGCTTGACCTTGTCGGCGTCCTTCTCACTGGTCGCTGGCAGATCGTTGGGATCCGGGGGAGTGTCATCACCGGCGGCCGAGCCAGCGGCACTGGCGTTCTTGGAGGCCGCCTTGGAGCCGGCCTTGGACCGAGAAACGAGAGTCTTCTTCTCGCCCTTGCCCTCGGCCGCCTTCTTGGCGAGTCTCTTCTCCTTGGACGCGGAGACCATGTTGACTATGTCGATCGAAAATGTGAACGACGAATAATAAAAAAAAAGAAAAATAGAAGAACTAAAAAAAAAAAGTTGTCAGAAATCTACCCCGCCGGGAATGTGTGGAAACTAAACTCGGGCGCGGGGTTCGTTCGGTTGGTGATGATAACGATCACAAGTGAATGTGACAAGTTATAAGTTATACTGCTGCTCCGAAATGACGATCCTGCTGTCGACGGTGGGCAGAGAATGTGATGTCCTCTGTGTCGGGCTGCACCAACAAAGACGGGTCAAGTCAGTGGTGGATGGAAACAGAATGACGGGAGAGTTAGATAGAGAAATTGGTGTGTACCAGAAAACCAGAAAGGAGGGGCAATAACGGTACCCTCCTGGGCACTGGCATCCACTGGCATCCACTGAATCCACTGAGCCACACCCACTGAGCCTTGTCAGGGACAACACCGCACCAGGAACTCTGTCGGCAGTGGGGGTTGCCTTATTTTTGGGCTGTAAGTGGTTGGTCTGTGTCTGTTAGTGCCGTCGGTGGGTGGGCGGACGGATGGCAGTGGTTAGCCAGATTTTGGTGGGGCTGCGAAATTTTTTGACTTTTCCTTGATAAATTTTACTAGATAGTCGAAGACCGATAAGATAAGAAACTGACTGCACTAAGATACGGAGGATGCCTCAGGCAATTGTAGGGTACAGCATTAACTGACGAAGGAGTTCATGACGTCAATGTATACCTAATACTAGAATGTTTATCTACACATCTATCTAAGTACATAGGTACTTAATGAATACTAAAGGAACTTCTAGTCAAAATTGCAAAACATGAAGCAATGTTAGTATGTACCAGCAACCTATATCTTAGAATTACCTATGAGCATGTTGATTTAAGTTATGTTATATATACTAAATACTCTCCAGGGCCGATTTGATTAAAATCCGCAATCGACTGTATACATACTACCTCTACCTACATATGTAGGTTATCGAGTACCAGATCCGGAGTTCGAGAGCTGAATAGCCGAAAGGGACCGAAACTATATCTTTCCGTACACGCAAACACCATAGCCTAACACCGAATTCTTCATCTGCTAGGTAGACAATACTCCTTATGGGCTGTCTCCTTCATGATTTCGTCCCCAAAGACACAACTGACCACAACACGCCGTGCCGCAGACCACTCCCTTGCATGACGCTTTTCTGATTCACGCCTATATTCTCGGCCGGTTTCCCGTCACGTAGTACTCATGTTCGTTTAGGCTTTCATCCGTATACATTGCTTCTTTCTGTTGTCCTAACGTGGCCGGCGCAACTCCCTGCGGTTGCGAGTCGCCTATGTTCGCGAGATAGGTATTCTCATTTTCTCCCGGCTGAGGCTCGTGGCCATGACAAACGGGACATCTAGGCGTATACTGGACGATAATTTGAGGCGGTTGCTGGGGGTGGGAATTACCGGCGAGAGCCATGTGTAGGTATGCAGGCTTGGTCCACTTCTCGACCACTGTTATGATGAGTAGGGTGAAGTGCAAGATGCTGTGGCGAAAAGTAAGTGTCATTAGTCCAGTTGATTGTGTATCAAGAAATCCGACTTACAAGCAAACGAACACGAGAATAGATACGCTTACACCCCGCCAGAAGTACATGTAGTCATCGCTGTCTACGTCGTATAAATCTTCTCCATGTACCTGGCCCACTGTCCAGGAGATGATTACTGCCGTCGCGGCGATGGTGGCAGAGAGGGCAACGACTTCGAAGCCGACATGCCATCCTGATATTATCTCATTGTCAAACTTCTGTCTTAGCCTGAAGAGCCGCCAGCCGTTCCAGAGGGCGAGAAAGGGGCCCTATATGCCATTAGCCACGCTCACGAAATTACACATTATACGCAGACCTGGTCCACTACACGTTCCACGATAGATGTCAAGTAACTATACTTACGAAAATGAAAACAGTTAACGCCGGTATGTCGACGCTATAGATGGCAGATACTGGGATCTCGCCAATAATAAGAATCATGCATAGAGACAATGATGTCCATCGTATGTTCTTTCTATGCACGACTGTCTTTCGTTTCTTCATGGGTACCGAGTGGTCATTCGGCGGCAGTGAGGCGAGGACGGCTGCCTTGATATCCTCCTCCACGTGTGCGGGAAGCGTGGAGTGATGGTTCTGTGATTCCGGGTCCATTCTGATAGCGTGTAGAGTGTACGGATAGGCGTGTTGAGAGTAGTGGTTATGTTCAGGACTATAGGTGAAATGAGCCGGGAGAGGCTGATAAGAGTTGGTGTCTACAAGTGGGATAGGACCGCGAGGTCGGTACTGGCCATGAACAACAAAGGGAGGTTGCGTCGAGCCCGGACTCGATGACAACGTTATCTGTGCAGCGACTGGTGGTGATGTTGTGGTGGTAGATATAGGGGCTGGAGGAGCAGGATAGCGGACGGGTACAGGAACCCTCTTGATATGACCTTTGGGGGGCGGTTCAGTCGCCATGGTCACCGCTCACCATCAGTATCCGGTGTGCTTGCCTCAAATACGGGACCGACGCCCCTCTGCCGCTCTGCCGAAACGGATTTCAGGCAGCCGTATAAACAGAAGCGTGAGAGGCCCGATGATTCTTGTGTGGGTTCTCACACAATCCAAGACAGGTGGGCGGAATAGACGCTCTGTGCAATGAGGTCATGAACAGTTCCACTCCCTAGCGACCTCGCCCCTATTCCCATTTGTCGGGTATAGCAAATCGTCTCCTCAGCGTTGAGAATGGCGGGAGACTGCGTCTGCAATTCCTCCACGCGACACCCGGCTGATGCTATGTAGGTCGCCCAAACAAGACGGACGATTGACCCGTCGTCGCGCTAAAACAATTCGCACTATGAGCACCGAATTGGGTATGAATTGGTGGATTGATCGGAACCCCTCACTGAAGAGTACTTGGTGAGTTAGCAGATGATGAGTTGCATGGTTGATACGACACACGCGTGTAAGTTGACTGGGAGACAAGCTATCTAGAAGTTGAAGTTCTTGTCCAGGCAGCAGAATTATTCAATGCCTTGGCTTCCCCAGTACGGTAGGTGCCGGACACTAGTGCACTCCCGGTACAGGGGTTGGCGTCCCATCAGCCTGCCAACAGCCTGTCAACATCGACCCAACACCACCCTGGGCAATACGAGATGTAACTGCAAAGGATTTGGCGCAGTCCATTAGTGCGGCTGGTGTTGGCGACGATCACAGCGACTGCTTACCGCAGCGGCGCAGAAGCCACCAGATCCGAAACAACACATCTAATGATGTTATTGTGAAGATCTTAATCGCATGTTATTCCCAACAAGCGTGTCGCAGAACATCGGGGTTGTCGAGGTGCTCTCTCAGTCTTGAACTAATTGTCTCCTCCCTTTCTCTCGAATCAATAACTCTTACTTAGAGAGTTCCTTTCAGATCTATAACTGTTCTAGGAAAGAATGCGGTCTTACGTGGTAAAGGAGATGATCTTTATGTAATACTGTTGTATACATAGAAAAGCGTTATATTTAGGTACAAACCTTCGCTATAGGAAATCCTTGTCTCGTGTAGATCACCAGGCAACGATTTCTATAATCAATTGTCTCAAGTAAGAGGCCAATGTAGTCTAATTGTCCATGTTAATCATGGACTTAGGTACCATCAGTATATGCAAGTTATTTAGCTCATAATTGCCTTTGTGTTGATTGATAGTCCATAAACTATTGCTTAGCAGTTTATTCTAAGAGAATGCACAATGCCGGTCTTGCTAATTCCAACCGTGAAAATTCTCCCGTTGAAATTTCTATGTATCTTACTTCGCCATGTCATGCCACGGCCATGACTTTTGAACCCCAATTAGTAAAATAGCAAAGTGACAACTATATGTACAGGCAGAATAAAAGAGCACAGATTATTCAGTATAAATTCCGCCATAAGCAGCTGCTACTGCGAGTATGCAATTATTATAGACTCAAACTCGGAGCCGTGGTGTTCTACTAGCTTCTCTACTAGTAGTAACTTCATTCATTATGTTGCTTATTACACCATAGATTATCATTGTATCGATGGTCGCAATCTTTTATGTTGGGTCACTAGAAGGTAGCTGCTAGGTCGTAGTTATAGCTAAGGGCTCAATATTATTGATTCCTAAGTTTCCTTAAGAAGTATTGGAAAGGAACCCAGCTTTATATAGAAAATACTAGACTATCTCTCCACAATTAAGCTGCTTTTACCCTGCTGCGACCCTAGCTCCTGACACTTACGCTCTCAAGGACTGAAAGATTATGTCCTAATCGGCGACATAGTTAGTACCTAAAATCGCAGATTAATATTAAACTTTCCTGTAAGAAGCAAGTACTACTTCATCACACCCAAGGATTAGTAGGTCAAATTACGTAGTACTCCAGAACTGAATATCCGAACAGCTGATAGAAAGATGCTCTTAGACCAGGGCCCAATCCGCGCAAGAATATCCCGCTGAGAATGGCTAGTGACGATTAAGGACTTCTCGTTACACATGAAAAGCTATGGCAGAGGGAGGCCCAGACCTTCCTAGTCCGCGAGCGAGGTCCACTGGGAACTCTTGTGTAGCATCAGTAACCAAGATATCTCATCAGCCACAGACTCTCCAGGCAGTGATATAATGAAAGTATACTATCAAATCAGTGTCTACATAAAAAAAAAAAAAAAAAAAAAAAAAAAAAAAAAAAAAAAAAAAAAACATTTAAAAAAAAAAAAAAAAAAAAAAAAAAAAAAAAAAAAAAAAAAAAAACATTCGCAATTGCTTATCAAAGCTGCCTACGATTATAAGACGAAACAGGGCTCCTAGCTTAACGATCATGATGAAGGAGTCCATAAAGAATTACTTGTAAAACCAGAGAGTAAGGACGGTAATGACCTTAATATAGGTCATGTCGGAAAATGAGATCGATGAGAGCAACAACAACAACACGCCTACCAAGAGCTAGCAAACCTTTAGGAGAATATCGGGGAAATATGTGGTCAATGCTAACGGCGATAATGACAGGAAAGACTTTATTAGTAATGATAACGCATGACCTAAGCACTTTATCTAGTATTGAGAAAGGCAGAAAAACTAAGGCGGGGTTAAAAAAATCACGCTAGTAGTTGACCAGAAAGAAACTGCAGACGAGGAAGATATGAAGCAAAACTGGAGTCTAAGAAGAACAGGTGATGAAGTTCTAGATTACAATAACCCGACTCTCGTTTGGAAGCGAGGAGACTTAATTAACATCAGACGTGCAAGGCCGATGCGAATCGCAAAGGTGATGATACCTCCCAAGACATGAAATCTAGCGGCAGAAAGATAGCTAGAGAGCCAGAAGTAAGTGATGCCATGACTATAATCTGTATCTCACAGTGAGTACTACGGCGTTGCTGGGAGAGAAGGGTGAAGAAAAAAAGGGCCCGTGCCTTCTCATCGGTTAGGGAGACCCGGGTTAATGGAGAGCTTTAAGCTCTATTTAGTCTGGATAGGCTAGGTATCATACTTTCGAGCAGTATTTCATGGAAACAGGATGTATTCCCACGTCTTCTTAAAATTGTGTAGCTTTTCCGCTGAAATCTTTCTTGTTTTGTGGGAAAGGAAGTCGAAAAAAAGAATGTCCAAGGCAGTATGCTTTACCACCGTAGGATTTGCATTATGTAACCACCATCGTTTAATGAATTAATACCGTTACTCCTGAAGAAGAGTGAGTATCGCTTTAACGACGGTATGATAGGTGTGGAAATGAAGATCATCGCTGTACCTCTCAATCGACCGCCCCGCTCCCTCGCGATTAGAGTATTTCTATCTTTGTCCCAAATTATGCCAGGGTACCTGGTAGGCATTTTTCTTTTTCCTCCTTCTCAGTAGTGTAATGCAAGAGCAGCTCTCCCGTACTGGGAAAAAGCTCTTCACCTTCGTCAAATATGTCGATATGTTCTCATCGTTGTCACGGATCTCGAGAAGGATCTACTCAGCATAGTCAAGCAGCAGAATGACCGCTTGTGTCCTCTTTTTACCAGGTTGGTATACGAGAAGAACTCTCATTCATCGTCCTCTTTTGCATAATAGAGGGCCAGGGATAAGGGATAAGGGATAAGGATACAGCCGTCATCTAACGACATTCTCTACCATCGAGCTTTCGGTTGCATGTAATACCTATATACCTCACCAATAACCATCAGGATAGGCTGTCCTGCTGCGTTCTTGGGGCATATACCTACGCTTCCCAATTCGGCTGTAAGAATGCGCGTGTTTTTATGGCTAATCGATCCATTACGAGCTTTGTTTCATCTTATTTTAGGTAAACAAGCAAAGCCTCGCTCGCTTGCAGAGAAACGGTGGCCTGACCACCACTCACGGCCAGAGTCTCGAACGTCTCACTCCCACTGATCTTACAATCTCCGTTCGTAAACGTCTGGCCACCGAATGTCACCTTGCCACCTTGATCAACTCTAGCGACCGCGCTATCTCCAGCGAGCCTCTTCGCTCTAACCGAGCTTCCCGTTAATCCTAGAAGACCGAAGGACTGGCTTGATCGGGTACCGCTGCCGGAATAATAGTCCGAGTTATACAACAGTGCCCGTAGCGGGGCCCCCGCCGAATCGAACGTGACATACGCCGCGTAATTGGAATTGCCGTCGTCGAGCGCCGTGAGAGATGCGGCGTTGGCCATGAACGCCGTGGCAGCATAAGCACCATAATACGGAGCCCCCATACTATATCGCCCCCAGAAGCAGTACTGGCAGTTACCTACCGTCCCATGATGGAAGTAAGTGCGTGAGATGTTGCTGTATGTCGCTCGGAGCACGTAGTCCATCGTCCAGAGCGCTGCTCCAAAGGTGGGCGAGACCGTCGCCGCCCCACCGCCAGAAACTTCACATCGTTGTCAGATCATACTGGCAGAACAAATATGGATGGCACGACATGACAATTTGGAGAAAGGCCGCGTACCAGAATTCGTCTCGCCGAATATGTACTGCTTGCCCTGTCCCAGCGCAGCGGCGACGTCTGCATCGAAGACGTGCAGGTTCCTCGAGATCCCGCTATGGCTCATAAGCGACGTGACTGTCCCCCCGGGGTAGTTGTGATGAGCATAGTCGTGAATGTACTGTTTCACCGTAGCGTTCTGCGTTGCTATCAGCTCGGCCGCACCCCAAGTTGGTGGGGAGTCGTTCGAGTTGCCAGCCTGGATAATGTCTCGCTTGTTCAGCGCAGATCCTACCGAGATTGCCCAATTGTTCTGCGATGCTGCATCTATAGACGGATTCCAGGATCCAGCTGCGATCGGTTGTCCGTTTGAAGGGTAGTCTATTTTATCAGCCTGCTCTCTAACCTGAACACGCTGACACAGTCTATGAGAGGAGTAGTTGGCCTACACTCGGGTTCATTACCTAGCTCGATTGCTAGGAGGTTGCTCATTCCACCCACTGCAGCCTTAGCGGCATTGATTGTGTTTTGAATGTTGTTCTTGCCCCTATTCAAACCCACGACTACGCTGCCACCATATTTATTCGCCAGTGTCATAAAACTCGACCCAAACGTCAGACTCGCGGGAGCATCTGCAGGGTTCGACACCGTGTAGACTACGTAGGCTGCTGTTTGCGCATCATACAGCGCTCGATCTTGCGTAGTACCACCAATACGGATGGGCGGCCAAACACCTGTCAGATCTTTCCAATTGGATAGGCATTGTGTAGTAGCGGTTACGTTCGTGAAGTATGACGGAAATGCAAAGAATTCGAAAGAAATACCAACAGGTGCCGGGTCGACAGGAGCATACTTGTAGTTTCCAGTGTGCGCTTGAGACGGGATCGTGAACGTCACGGCCAAAGCCGTAGAAGTCACGCTGGCTACTGTAGCGATTACGTATCTGTAGAAAGGCGCCATGATATTTGCCTTGATTTCAATATAGTAGCCAGTGGTTTATATAGTGAAGTTATCGGAGCGTACATCTTCCGCGACTCGTAATGGTACTGGCTTCAAGAGCCATCCGGTACTCGGGTAAATGGTCCCCGAACGGACGCTACACTCACTACTTAGTATGGCAATAGCCGGGAAGCGAATGACATCCTGTCCCAGAAAGCTTTTTGTGCAAGAGCCAGCGCCAAGCTACTTATGATATTGACACCGTACTCTTTTAGGCCACCTGCCTAGTACGCAGCTGTGTCAATGAGACGCTGTCACGTCGCAATGAGCACCAACCCTGCGCTCAGATATTCTCCATCCGAATTGCCTCCTCCCATTTCGAGATTAATATTAGATGAGGTTAACTATGAATCATGAATAGGGGTAATCAATATCACTGTCCCCAGTGAGGCTGAATTTACTGTGTGTTATCTCTACTTTACTAATAAAAGCCTATCTCAATCTTCAGCCCTCGGCACCATCTTAATATAGTAGTAATAATAGCGGCGGTATAAGTAAGTACACTCCCCGTTGTGAGAGTGTTGAAGATTGTGGGTCGGATATATTCAAATACTGATGCTAGACTTGTGTTGAACAGAGTCAATCTAAGTATATATTCGGTAACCCCTTGGTCCATTCTGTCTAAGTATCCTACTCTACAACGTCACCTATTCACTCAACTGCGATTAGCGAAGCTTATTAGGCGGGTCAGGAACAAGATCCCGGCCAGATAATTTGCCTATCTTAGTAGGACCTATCTAGAAAATGCCAGATTCCTATGCAACTCGAGACAGCTGATACACCATAGCAAAGCCCTCTTTCGTTTTCTATGGGTTTCTCTGACTAACACGTTCTCTTTTCAATACACTCCAAATCAGATACGTCTGCCAACTAAGGATCCAATTATTCAGGCTTAACTTTCTTTTGAGGACTAAGTTGATCGACTCGGACTACAAGTGGCAGGATAGTAGAGCCTTGCAAACACCCCATGTCACAGCACTGCATTGCATTATATACGGCGTATCGGTACCACGCAGAGGTACCGAAATTTGGTGTTAGACTTGGGCTTGGCTGAATCCTATTATTGCTCCTCAATATGTATGCGTGTCCTATTCAAGCGATTAGGCACACTTGAAAAGGGTTGATGTTGGGACTTGTCTATCTCCCGTCTCTCTCTCAGTTGTTCATACATAGACGCGCCCTTGCCACTAGGCATATACTACTTAATTCCTACTCCCATTCAAGTCAGCCTTTCAGGAGTGGTAATAGCTGTTTGTAAATCACCCTGCTCAACATAGTACATTGGGCGGTTAACCAGGCGACCCAGGGACTAACAAGTCTGTCGGCTCATACACTGATATAGGCATCAATATGAGTACATTCAAAAGGGATGACTGGCGTGGTTTCATAAACGTTATACACGGCCGGAGAGCAATTATTTCGTTTGCAGTTTTACTAATAACGATTAGTTTCCTGAGTGAGTAGGGAATTTTGAAGATAGCTTTCCACTTGCACAAAATCAGAGCACGGAACTGACCTACTTTCAGCTTATTATTCTTACAATACGAACCAAATCGATAAACCTTCATATCACGGCGGATCCATTGTCAACCCGCCGGGAAATGGCACTGCGGGATCGAAGCAGCCTCAAAACCCGTCCTCATCTGATAATCACTCAAGTTCTAAAACTCCCACGAACCCTGACGCCCTCGACGACATCCTTGACGAGCTTCGGGCCACCGAATCTTCATTTAATTCGAGTACGATTGCTTCCACGAAGAACGCATCAACAGTAAGCACATCGCCAGCACCTTTGGGCTCGGGTATTCCTCTTCGTGTCATGTTCCTCGGGGCTTCTGTCACACGTGGCGACGTATCAATCGGCAAGCTAGGATTCAGATCTCCCTTACGTGACAGATTGGCAGCTCTGGGCAATCCGGTCAACTTCGTCGGGTCTCAGCGCGTCGGCGCGTTTATAGACAATGATCTAGAAGCATACCCAGGCAACCGGATCGACCAAATCCACGACCACTCGACCCGCATCGTGTCCAGCACGAAGCCGAATGTTTTCGTCCTCCACGTCGGTAGTAACGACTGCCTACAGAAACACGACACAGAGAATGCCGGCAAACGTATGCGTGATTTGATCAATTATCTGTTCAACACATCTCCCCGGGCGACGATCATTATGTCGACCCTATTGACGAACACAGTTCCAGATAAGGAGCCATGCATCCTCGACTTGAACATACAAATTCGGAAGTTAGCGTCCGCGCTGGAGCGCGAGGGCAGACCCGTCGTTTTGGCCGAGATGCACTGCGAGCAAGGGCTACCCTATCGCCCCGTGCCCGCGGATATCTCGCCGGACGGCACACACCCCTTTGATGGCGGATACGCATTGATGGCCGACATTTTCTTCTCCGCGTTCCTAGAAGCCGACTCGAGGGGCTTCTTGAAGTCGCCCGAGCAAAACGGGGTTCCGGACGATGGGGAGCTCGAGAGAGCCGATGAGCCGTTTATATTTGAGTCGGAACCTCCCAAGAAAGCGCCGACTCCACCTAAAGATGGAAGTGTTAAAGACAATATCAAAGCTGGAACCTCCAAACATGAAAGCGACAAAGATGGAAGCGCCGTGAAAAATATGAATGTGCCCCCTAAACGGGCACACGAAAGAATGGCGAAAGCTACATAATATTCAATACGGTTTGTATGAACAGAATTAGCCCAGAACCCAGAAGATCATGTCGATAGAATGGAGTCAAAGAAGAGTGTATATCTTTAAGGTATCGGCAGGGGAAAAGCTGTCAGCAGATCTTGAGCTTTTACATGCAAATACTCCCTTTTCGATAGAATAGTGTACTTTTATATGTACTGACGCAATAGAATTCGAACAAGATATGCTCTCTATTAGTGTGGTGTGAGCTGAAGTAGCATACTAAATAGATGATATTTACAGTGGTAATAGAATTTTTGGGATAATAATTCAACCAATTAACTAATTGCATGGAAGAAAAATCACAAAGTGGCTCTTATTAGAGGAAAAAAAAGGTATTCTCTTCCTCTGGGTATAAATTCAGCGAAGTGAAGTCGTAAATAACAAGAATCTGTTAAAAGAATCCATAAGACGCACCACAAAGGAGGGGAAATTTTCGAATGATGTTATTATTCTGTACACGTTAAAATTATACACTTATATTATTTCATAGCATATTAAACAGCGCATCGAATAGTCCCGGTTGCACTTATGTGTGCTTTTATATCTGTAAACCTGGTAAGGGCAGTTTTGGGTCACGTGATCTACCTCTTACACCTACCCAGGTATTTTATCCATTACCTAATTTTTATACTAAAGTGCAGGATACTTGTTGTAGGTGGGTCAAGACCCAGCTGGTTGGCTCCAACTCAAAATTACCACATAACGGGCGTTTGCACGAAAGACGGCCATGAGGGAGGAAGTTAAGATTCTCTAAATCCTGAGAGTCATCCTAATCATGAAATCTCCTTGCTTTCAACAATAGTGCCGAAGGCATCGGCGATCTCGCTGAGCGCCACACGAACCAGGTCCGCAGCATCGACGCCAGGAATGTGGCGGTCTCCCACTGCATCCTTAGGAATGATGACATCCCAACCCCTCTCGGCGGCTTGGCGTGCTGTCGTAGAGACGCAGACATGGGCCTATTGGAATGAATCTTGTCAGTGGCACGGTTGACTCCTCATTATCCTGTCTACTTGGCGAGGAATGAACATGGGGTAAGTAACTCACCATATATCCCGTCAGGACAACCTTCTTGCGGCCGGTCTTCTCTACGATCTCCTGGAGCGGGGTGCCGGTGAAGGACCCGGGATACTGCTTCACCACGATGCTCTCGCCATCTCTGGGCTTGAGCTCGTCGAACTCATCAGCAAGAGGGGTGCCGGGGGTGAAGATGGGCGCGCCGTCGGGAGTTTTGTGCACTACGTGCACGATCGGCGCGCTAGCAGCGCGGTATTTCTCGAGCAGAGCGGCGTTAGCTGCCCGGGTGCTCGCGATGTTCTCCGTCTTGAGGAGGCCGGTTATGTACTCGTTCTGGGCGTCGATGATGATCAGAACACTATCGCTGGTTGAGGCCGTTGAAGGCGGCACGCCAATGGTCTGACGGAAGCTCTTGGCTGTTTCTGCCATTGTATCTCCTCTTTTTTCTTTGGGACTTAGCTAGATAGGAAAAGGTGTCTCCTTGCTGTCAATAGATGCAATTGGGTCTCAAGTGGCAATGGAAAGCTGTTGTATCCGTTCTCGATGGTATTTATATGCCAATTATAACTAATATTAATGATGGGGAAATCGAAGTATTGTAAGCTAAGCTTGTTGCACTGCGTCTTGGGTAAAAGTAATACCGTATTGAACTACACCATACGCTTTCAAGATGACGTACAATTTGGTCAGATCACATTTAGTATGAATAAGGTGAGAGGGTCGATTCATAATCACCCCGCATATCGAGTACCGGTATTCCCCTTTCTGATTCTTCCATTTCGCCGCAAGTAGCTTACTACATCCTCCAATCAAAAGCTTCGCGTTATACCCTACTTTGTTCCTCAACCCAGAGCTCTAGGTACCGGCGCTTGGCTCTGGATATCTTTTAACTGTAGTAAGATTGGGAGAATTTTGATTAATTACTTGATATGATAGCAAGTCTAAAAAAGGCTATTGTCAGGTGTTATACTACTTGTATTTGCGTATAAGTCTAGGTAACAATTTCCCCCCCTTTTCTTAGTTCTTGAACTCCTGCAGCTATTCACTTAGTTGCTGCAGGCACCCGTTGAGGCGTGGTAGTGAACTTGCTGTAGGGATGAGTCGTTTTTGGCTACTTTCCTTAAAGTAGAGGAATTATTTAGATTGCTATGATATAACATAATAGTTTACAATCCTAGATGATCATTAGTAAGGATCATGCGCATAGCAGCGCGTTTTTGGTTCTTCCTTGATAAGGAAAGAGGTTAACGGAAATAATGGCCCGGTTAGGGGCTCAGTCGTCGGAATGCACACTCTTCACATTCTTTACTCACGTTTATGGCTATTCAATTGCTTCAAGTTCTCCGCTGTCGTGCCAGGCGAGTGTCTGTTCGCGAGTAGCTTCGTTACGCTTCTTCTGCGCGGTATTTGTGACTTCCCCCTTGTGACTTCCTGTAGCAATCACGAGCCCCATTGATCAAATGATGCACTTGCAACTGCGACTCTAAGTCTAGTAAACATCTACGACCATCGCCTGCTCCGTATCGTTCCATGGATCCGTCATGAAGTTTGCCGGCGGTTCTGCAGCCGCGCCAAACGAGGGTGGTGCCTGACCTTGGTCTTGCTGATTTTCCTCTGGGAGATACTGGGAAAGAGTAAGCCCGACACCCCTATCTTGAGATGTGATGTAGTCGTCAGCATTTGTCACCCTAACAAGCTTGTCCTTGGGCCCTGTTAGATCTGCTGCTGTTTTTGGCGGGCGATGGGAGTTTTCGCTTGTTACTGCTGCTGGTCTCGGAATCATCAAGGCTGTCCAAGGAATCCCAAACTTCGTTCAGCCGCTTTTCCTCTCCCCGAGATTGATGTTCCTGACGTATTTGCGGAAATTGATATAGTGCCGAGGCTTCTGGAGGACAAAACTTTCAACTTTCTGCATGTATTATTGTATCTCTCCATGCTCGTCATGCTTCCATGAGACGAAAAGCCTTGCCTCCGTGCCATTCATAGCGATGCTGAATATTGCGCTGTTTATCGCCCGAGCTTTGTCGCAATTACAGTCCCTTAGATGATCATTTAGACGTTCGGCCATGCTGGTGTTGGACATAAAATTACCAACACGTTTGTTCGTCGCCGCCCACAGATCCCCACCATTACCTTTAAATTCGATGACGAAGAATGGGAAGATCAAGCGTTGAGTGTTAGCTATTGGTTCCCTCTTCATGGAGATAAGATGATGGCGTTTCCCAGCAAGAAGAAATGATGTATTCAAGTTGTATCCATGAAGCGCACCAGGTACCAGGTTGCTGATTTTAAAGCGAGATCTGGTAGTTGACCGGTATGATGGTGCATCGGTTGCCTCTCGGCTCGTTTAAGGCTGTCTGACGGTGGTAGGACGGGGAAAATAAGTATAGAAATACTTTTCTATGCCAGCTTTAGCAATGGCTTCCATTTTGAGTCGATGTAAAGCCGCATCGCGCCGCACCCACCTCATCCGGCGATGGCCCGGGTGAGTTATGGTCCTTGCCGACATCACGAACAAGGTTGGCTATGTCGTCAAGAAATCCGTCGTTAGGATTGGGTATAAAGATTCTGTTCGAGGTCAAGTTATCAGATCTGTAACACAGATCTTCAACTGGACATTGTCTAGACAATTGACTTGAACTGAGAGTATCATCATCGGTACAGTCTTTTGAGGCGATCGATATGAGGTGTTAAACCGGCGTCCGCGGAACCGAATAGCCATCACCATCCTGAATGTAGGGCATATCCGGTGCCGATCTTGTTAGGTTCCTGGAAATGGGAACATGGTCCGAATAGGAAAGACAGCTATCCGACTGGCAGTGTTTCTCTCGATCTGACCCGGCAGACTCGAGCCACTCGTAAATAAAAGGGTATATGAATAAAGGAGAGTGATTTGGATCGCTTAAATCAATTGGATCAATTGGCTTCTTTAAGCGACCGTTGCTGCTTGCCCTCACCCTAGCGCCACAAGATTGGGACAAAGGAATACCAGCACCCTCGACGACCTCGGAGCATAGTATGTCGTCGTTGTAGTTTTATTCGAACATGCTTTTGCCTTTGAGAGGGAACTCGGTATCGTGACATAAGCGATGAGCTGCTAAAATTCGGCCGACTCTTGCATAGACTAGACGCTACCAAGATGCAGGCCCTGAGGGATCTCCATACGTCTCCCTACATATGTCGCAATTTAACTGATCCATATATGGCTGTATACCTTCGAATTTCTCCTCCGGCCCCTTAGGTAAGCCTTCAGGTATCTCTCCGGTATCTCCTTGACGCCCAAGGATCACGATCGCCTTGAGATTGGCGTGCGCCATCCGCTCGTGCCAGAGGCGAAGGTAGTCCATGACCTTAGGATTAACCGAAGTTGGCGGCGTGGTCTGGGATTTTGTTTCTTCTGGCATTATTGGTCGGCGGCTAATGGGCTATCAAGTTAGGTTAAGAAGTTGGGCCAGTCTTTCGTTATAGTTGTTAGCAATGAGAAAAGTGAATTCTAAGGCAGCGGAATTGATCAAAAATGCGGAAGCCCCGCTTAGAAAAGTGGATTATTTGCTCTTAAAAAGGGTTAGCTTCATCTCTAGATATCTACAGTATGTAATGGGCTAATGAGTCTCACTAATATCATCAGGAACTAAAGACAACAAAAGCTCAGCTACAGCGTTCACTTGTGCAACGTAACGGCCTCAGTTTCGCAGGACTTGACACGAATCTATTATTTAGTTAGGGAATCTATTCAGTTAGGGGCTACATCACGTGACTAGAATGCGTTTGCTTAAGAGAATTTCCACCCGAATTCTTAGCATCATAATCACCCAACGGCATTGAGCTGTGAGCGAATGGCAAGTCTCGCGAACATGGCTAATAGCACAGCCGACAGCAGTATGTCTTAGGATTCTCTTACTTGTTGGGCCTATAAGTCAACAGCACATGATAGTAACCTCAATCTATACTCTTAGCACTTCCTCTTCATCGGCGGTCTATTGTCATTTCAGGCCCCTCCGGTGTCGGGAAAAGCACACTGTATCAGAGGCTTCAGAAAGTATACCCGGGAGCATTTGCAACAACGGTGTCGCATACAACACGGCAACCTCGGCCAGGAGAAGTTGACGGTATCAATTACTATTATGTCTCGCGAGCCGAATTCGAGTCGCTCGTCAGAGCCAATGCTTTCATAGAATATACCGAGTATAACGGAAACTTCTACGGAACCAGCAAACAGACCATCATTGACCAGACGGCGAAAGGCGCGGCAGTTTTGCTGGATATCGAGATGGAAGGTGTCAAGCAGTTAAAGCAAGAGCAGCTAAAGGCTAACGCGCAGTCAAGCTTCCGATTCGTCTTCATCAAGCCGCCTAGCTATGAGGCGCTCGAAGCACGGCTTAGGGGTCGCAACACCGAGGATGAGCGGAGTATTCAGAAGAGACTCGATCAGGCCAAAGCTGAGCTTGATTTTGCTGAAACCGGTGTCCACGATAAAATTATTATTAACGAGAACCTTGACACTGCTTTCCAAGAATTAGTCGACTTCGCGTTCGGAGAGTGACCGGAGAACAAAAACGCCGTTGGCCTATCGAGACGGGGTGTGGATACATAAATAACACATATAAATTTAGGCAATCTGTTAGTGAGCTAGACCCTGGTGGACAGGAGGTGTGTAATTATCAGTGGCTATATCCACCATCACCAACACCTCTTAACAACGACCAACTTTGAAGCTTGTTTAAGCTTTTAATAACAAGCATAACCTTACCTAAGCGTATAAGAACGATCCTTCAATTTCATATCGAAAGCTTTCCTAACTTCACTCAGTTATTACCACTCCTTTTTGTGACCCATGTAGAATATCTCGAGTTATATCTTTAATTGTAGGCATAAATTGAAACCTTGCACAAAAAGCTAATACGTAGTATGGTATTATTTAAACAATTGTGCTGTTTCTTTGAATAGGTAGCTATTATTTCATACAGCCCTCGCACGTGGACTTCTCGTATACTAGAATACTCCTCAACTTTATGGTATGCAGTTCCATAAGAATAGTCATGCAACTCCGAGGAGAAGCTTGACTTGACAACGCAAAGGAATGACACGCGCAGTACAGGTTTAAGCTTTGCCGCTAGACTAGACAAAAGTTCAAGAGCAACCAGAATAGTCGTCGTAATAGGAACGAGGAGCTTGCCGGATTGGAGAAATGAGGTTCCCTATCCTGACACATGAAGAGAGCAGCCAATCAATGTGACACTTCGTCAAAACCGAATGACCTATGCTTTTCACACCAAATTTGGGTTCTTGACAGCTTAGCCATTTCAAACTTCGTATTCGGCGGAGTGGTAATGGTCAGGGGACTAAATGAAGAGTGATGAATCACAAATTCAAAAGCTGCAGCGTGTCAATGCGTCTCTTTGTGGTCTCGCCTACCGTTTTATTGCATTTGAACGCGACAAAGAAAAGGCCGATACCTTTTATACCTCTTCTGGACAATGTTGTTGGTGGTGGTAATACATGTAAGCTCAGAAATTGAGTCCAAGGACTCATTCCGGCTAATAAGAGGACATGTCCCACTAAGCTATCACCAAATTGGCGATAGCTTGCGTTTGAGATTCATGACCTGGCAGGGATACCTATTATCTACATAATGCGTACTTACACACACTACTGCAGACCCACGATATACCCATAACCTGTCAGGTGGGTTCGTCCGTAGCGTAGGGCCTAACAACTGTTCTCGAAGAGAATAGGGCCGCCTGTCAGCCTCCTGAATATTCTTCTTTCACTGCCACGCCACATTGCGCCGGCATCGTCCAATTCTTTTTCCTTTTTCCTTTTGTGCTTGTGACGCTGAAGGCTGTGAGAATTCTTGAGAAAGGTCTATAATGCCACTTACTAGAGAACCTAGTCAGAGGGCTTTGAACTGGGTGAAATGGAATTCGAGCAAGGCGAGCTTGAAGTATGCGCCAACCCCCTTCTCTTAAAACCATTGACGCTCCCCAAAATGAACTAACAAGTGGCCAATTGAACCAGTTCCCATCATAGCTCCAAACGTTTCGAACCTGAGATCGTTCACCTAGGAGGCGGGCGTGTAGGAACCGCCTTTGAGGTGCTGGATCTCCCCGCGCCTGATCGATCCAAACCAACGGAACGGCCTCTAACACAATGGGCTTTTAACCCGCCGCCGCCGAACCCCCCCGGAATAGGTATCGCCATTGCCTGTCCGGAGGATAGCCCGAAGGATACCGCCAATGCCTTCAATCTTGATAGCGATAGACCCATCACACAATGGTTTCCGGAGCTACAGCCGGAAGAACAGAAAAGCAAGAACGAGTCACACCATTTACCCCCGAAAACGGTCTATCCCTACACGAATTCCAAAAGGAACACCGCCGAAGAGAGCTTACCCTCTCCATTATCACCCAGCTCGTCAAGTAATGCGACTCGCGATAGTGCGACAACCGTCTCACCCCTCGAGTCTCCGGTCTCTCCCATTGAGTTCCCCGAGACGACCCCAATCCGCCTCGCCCAATTTCCCAAGAGGTCAACCTCCTTATCTCAAGCATCGCGCTACCAGCCATCTCCAGTGGCAAAACGGATAGTTGGACATAATTCTCCACTAAAGGCGAATGAAAGCCAGCTGCGGCGGACTCAATCAAATGCTGACGTCTCGAGAGCGGTAGAATGGAGGGGTTTACCCCCGCAACCTATTTCTAGAGAGACGAAAGACAGCATATACGCACGCGAGGCATCACCGCATGAGCCGAGGATTCAAGAGCCCCAAAGGATCACAAGAAGTTCTCCAAAACCTATCAATACAATTCAAGATGCTCATATGTTACCGCCACTTACGAGCGCTCCGCCTAATATACCTCTACCGCTGATCACAGGGACGAAACTGGCTGGCCAAGGCAAGGCGCGTGAGCAAAATCATAGAAGAGGACGGTCGAACTCAAGCGACCGTAGCCATGAGAGGAGTCCGATTATCGAGGCACAGGAGCAGGCAAGCGCGCAGCAGCCGGGGCCAGAGCACAAGCTTACACCGAAGGAGAGGTTCTGGCTGCACCGACATTACCGGGGCGAGGCCATGTTCCTCAAGGCTTGGGGGCTGCAGATCACAAGCGAAGAAGACCGGGAAGAAGGCCGCGGGATTCTTCGCGAGCTCATGGAGAGAGAGACACAGGAAGAGAGGGAAAGCCAGGAAAGGCAGGAAAAGCGGGAAAGCCAAGAAAGACAACGCATGCATCACCGGTCGGGTTCGCTGTCGCGTTCTAGTAGCGCTACGGCTTCGACTAGCCGTGATGGCGGCGCGCTGGATGTCATAGCGGAGGAGAGGCTCAGTAGGGAATTTCACGTCCGCCCGACTGGAAGCTCGGGTTATGCAAGTGCAGCGGACGAGAAATTCTGGGATGGTGAGAATGAGACCGGGGATCAGAGACGGCGGAAATTTGTCGGGTTGGAAAAACACTCGAGAAACGAGAGTACTGACTCTGTCCTTGAGCAGTACCTCGATCTGCGCCTAAGTCACAGTAACTAGACGGTTATTTCTCAACTAAAAGGCCATGGTCAAGGCCGGTTTCAATGTATATATTTAGAGCTTATAGACCCCTATATATAGTTCCTTCTGGGTAATGTTATATAAGAGATCCTTATAGGATGGTGTACAAACCTAATAGTATATACATAGGCATCATTTCCATACACTCCTAATATGTGATCTTGTAAGACTTGGCATTGCCATATGTCATAATATACAGTAGGTAGGTAAGTACATTCGTCTGGCTACAGTATGAGTGATGCTGACGTAGTGCACGACGGCTATCATTGACACCAAAGGGGTTATCACGCCATTGTGGAAACACTAATTAATCATTAACGTGGGAGCTTCGAGAGGAAGATGGTTTCGTATTATCACATGTTCTCTTACAATACTCATTTACTGACTCGGTGTCTAGGATCGAGTGTCGTGAGAAACCTGTCATATACGAATAAAACAAGCTTGTGACAACTCCCGTGATTCTACTAGTCCAATGGCCGACTGGTCGCTTTCAATTATACTCCTCCGCTGCTCTTCCCTGTATATATTTATTTAGCGCCCGGGTCCGGATGCTGGCAATTCCTGCGCCGCCTGCGAGTTGTTTCGTCCAATCAGTCTTCCGCAGTTTCGGAACTGACTTCCACCGAACGTCGAACAGCCCACCGCCTTCGATGAACAGTCTCCAATAACAAACAAATAGCCCGCACACTCTTAAGAATACATATTGTACTTACTAGGGGGACTATTTTTTTTTTGGCAATACTCAAGGCAGCTCGTAAGCTTACTATACGCTACAACATGTTCATATGTAGACTATGGAATCCGGTGGTTGCTTAGAGTCATACGAAATCTCGTCAGGTTACCATAAGCCACGATAAGGACCGCACAGCAGGCACACAGCAGGCACACAGCAGACAAAAAAGCATGGATGGCATTGAGGCAACGAAGAGCCGGCCGGCAGAAGCCACACATAGCTAGAGGGCAGGGCACCGCATCCTGCGCCCTCTTTGGCCTTTGTGGCCTCGTTATTGGTAAAAGAAGGGGTTGTAGAGGCGGTCGGAGGTGGCAGAAGGTCACCTTAAGTAGGTACCGTCACGTACAATTCCCTGTAACCCTATCCCAGAGATCTTGGCATGCTAGCTGGCCGCGGAAAGATACCGCCATAGAAGATAGTATAGCTTGAACGCCAAGCCCTAGCGCAGATGCAAGTTGTCGTGCATACGCATAGTTCTACAGCGGTATAGGTATTGCCTTCGGCATTTTCCAAGACCTGCTCCAACAAGAAACCTGCAACAACTAGCAAGCTCCGGTAGAACATCTCTCTGGGCAGCTTTAGTTGTAGTCCAGGTTGCCCCTGCTACAAGCAATGGCTTACCAGATATATCTACTAGGATAAAAAACATGCCCATATCAAATCCCACTATATATGTCCTAGTTCATCCCCCACATTACTGATAGTGTATCAGAGTTCTAGGTCTTGGTGACACCCCTCACATAGGTTATAATCCTCGTATATAAAGCTTGTAGGAATAGTTGGCATATGATGTGTCATGCACCTCAGCGGCGTTGCCGTAGATCTTTGGTAGAGTCTGACATAGGAGGCTTTGGGAATAAAAATTACAACGCGGCAAAGAGGACTATATGGCCAAGGAGTTGGCTAGGTTGGAAACTGGCGGGACGCGCAAGTTACACTTCGAGTAAAACACACCAAGAGAACGTGACGCTAGTGATACATAACCGGTAGGCAGACAGTCAAAACGGGAAGAGTATAAAGATCAAATGTCGAGCCTACCCTAACCTCATCTTTTGATCACAAGAGTTACAACACAACAATACAACTACACGACCCTATCGTATCTCCGTTGCTGATATTCATCACGCAAGACCACAACATCTGACACTACCTTTCTGTGCATCCAGCCTCCAGAATTAGCAGTTTTAAGCGAGTTCGGTCAGAGCTCTAAAGTCTCACGAGCAAAACCAACTAGTGTAGTAACCCATTGCATGGGCGCGGAAAATAGAACAGTTACTCCAGATAGGCTATCTAAAGACCTTGGTGTGGCAGCCCACAGGCTCTGAGTCTTGTGTAAGCTTATTTCAGCACTTGTAAGATACTTGTTTGCATCTTTTGATACATGAAAAATCACCTGTCTAGGTAATATTCCGGGGTCGTTACCCGCAGCATACTAAGAGAGCAGACAAATTTTTAACTAGGCTACCAGTTATTGCGCGACCCGAAAAAAGCACGTGGAATAGCTAAATAAGTTCTAAATACAGGGAGGCTTAGCTATTATAATATAGCTAAAGAACTAATTAAGTTGTAAGCAGCTGTAAAAACATAGAAATAAAAGCTTTTAAACATAAAGCAAAAACAGTTAAGCATTAATACTGGCTTTTTTCCGAGCTAAAAAAAGTTTATTATAACTATAAAGCAAAAGCTAAAGCAGCTATTATAAAGCTGTTTATTATTTATAGTTTTAAAAAAGCTGCTTATTATAAGTTTACGTTTATAAACTTTAAAGTAAAGCATAATATAATAAAGTATTAAAAATAGCAATACAAAATTACAAATATAAAACTATAAAAGTTAAAAAATATATATTATAAAAAAGCAAAATAATTAAGCAACTTTATTAAGCATTAAATATTAAAATTTTATTAAAACTTTTAGCTACTAAATATATAATAATATTAACTTTTAAAAGTTATATAAACACTTTTTAATTAGTTTATTTATATAAAACCTTTAGTTTTTTTATTTGCTATAGCTTTTTTTGCTTTTTTAATTATAATTTAAAGTTATATATTAGCTATAAATGCAGCTTAAATATCTTTATTAATACAAAAATAACATATAGTTATGCAAGCTTTAATAAATAATTAAAGTTTTTTATTAATTTTTTTAAGCTAAGAAATTATTAGTAGCACTTAAAATTAAAAGAACTTTAATAGTTAAAATAAGCATAAAGTAAAGCTTAAAAATATATAAATATTAATATAATTAAAAGTATTTATAAAACTATAATTATTACTTTTAGCGCTTATTTTGTTTTTTTTGCATTATAAGCATTTAGTAAATTTGCTAATAATATTGCAAGCATAAAAATTATTAATGTCTTTATATAGTTAGCATAAAAAAAATAGCAATAAAAAATACATAATATATTATTATAATATAAGCAATATAATAATAATATAGCTTAAGCATTTTAGTATGCTTAATAAATATAAATTTTAAAGCTATTAATAATATTTTAGCGTAAAATATTAAAACATTTATTTTTATTTTAAAAATTAGCGTTATAGTAAAAAAACATAATAATAAGCAGTTATAAAAGCTTAAACTATATAATAGTAAGCTATTAGTTATTTTATTTAATATTATAAATTAAATAATTAATAAAAACTATAGTAAAATAACTTATAACTTTAAATATATAAGTTTAATATTAGTTAATATATATACTTAAGTTAAGCTAGTTATAAATATATATTATAAAAAGCATAATAGCTATAATAAAATAAATTTTTATATAATTATAATGTATTAATAACTAATTATATTATAAACTAAATACTTTAATATATTAAAGTAAACATAAGCTAAATATATAATAGTAGTAATAATAAAAGTAATAAAATTAATAATTAAAAAAAAAAAGATTAGCATAAATAACTAAATAAAATAATTTATTATTTATTGCTATTTTATATTATTTAGTATATAAGCTATTTATAAGCTATGTTTATTTAGTAAGCTTATTATAAAAAGCATAAAAACAGCTTAAAAAATAAATATATAAAAAGCAAACTAAAAAATAATAAGCAATTAACTTTACTTATAACTTAGTTATAATTTAGTTATAAAAAAACTAGTGCAGCAAAAAGCTAGCAGTAATATTAAAGCAAGCAAACTATAATATACTAATAATATAATAAAAAAAGGTTTAAAAAAAAACTAAAAAAAAAAAGCAATATATTTAGCTAAATAAGTACTAAAACTAAAAAAACTATTATAAATAGCATAAAGTAAGCAGTAATACTAAAGCAAGCAAACTATAAAGCAAAAAAAACACAAAAAAAAAAAAACTATAAAATAACTATATAAAAGTATATATACTTAATTAATAGCATAATGCAAATAAGCAAACAACCTAAAAGCAAAGAAATAAAAAGCAAAACACTTAATAAAATCGTAGCAAAACTAGTGCAACCTAAAAGTAAATATAAGATGTTTTTACCTAGCTACTAGAAAAAAAGTAAGCCGCTTATAGCTCGCTTTTAACCTACAAGCACAGTTTTTACCTGTACATATAAGAAATAGAAACCAGCATAGCCAATAAGCCGTCAGCCCAAGTAATACAATATATATTCCGGGGTCGTTCAATATACTACATACCCATGAGCATTAGAAAGGGTGAGGTGGGGGGGTTATATAGATGCAAGTATCTGCCGCTTCTTAGTTCCCATACACGACTGGCGTATTACTGCACCCTGGTCACATTGTGGCGCAACCACCAGCGGATAACGAATAGCGAGATGATCCTTTTCAACACTCCATACGCAGTATAGCGAGGGTTATACCTCGTTAGTTCCTTTATCCCTACCTCGGTATATAGGGAGTGGTAGATGTCGTAGTATTGCGTCTATGTAACCACAGATACCAGTAGACTATGGAAAGGGGACGTTACTCCTCGAATATGCGTACAATTAAGATTCTATTTCCTGTATTTTCTAGGTCCTTATGCTGTAGAAAACCGATGACAGACTCGAGATGAGCGGAAGAATTCCGCGCTTACGTATTCTACTATATGAGTCTTTCCCCATTCGGTAATGGGTAGTCTAGATATTATTCGCCATCGTTAGGTCATAGTTTCTCAATGGAACTTTACTTATCTCAAAACGGAAAGTCAGCATTTACTATTCCACCTCACGTTGCTACCAAGCACGTGTTACGAACAAGAACGTGGGGCACCACCTCGGCAATGTATCTATACTTGTGAGATAGTCAGAGAGGAAAACCATGCTAGGTAGGGACTTGACCATAAAGAGCTCATAAAAGAATGATGCCAACCCGTGCAATTGGTGTCTCCAACGGTGGGTGAGAACTCTCCGCGCAAATATGGAACCGGCAAGTGCTAATAATGGATTCTTCCAGCTTCAGCCGACGCTGAAGAATCAATTTACTCATGATCCGAGTATAAAAAGGGTCTTTAAGTGTAAGAGAATCCCTTTTTAAAGTTAATTTCGCTGGAAATACTGAACTAGTTTCATAGTATTCTTACCGGCGGACATTGCTCAAACCGTTACGCCGGAAATCAGCCGCCTTGGAGATGAGGTGCTCCAGCAACATGTTTTCGACTGGGTGACTGATGCCGAGAAGAACCAGCCATATGTCACGGGTGGTGGCAGAAATGCCTTTGGGCAACCTGTAAGTACGAAGTTGGTCGTTACCGAGGGTTGGAGGAAACTACAAAGTTTTAGTGTTGAAAAGGGGTATGTATATCATCTCATCGTAGAGATTTTGGTGTCGCTAAGTGATGTAGTTTTGTCCGCCAAGGCTATGAGGAAGGGTTAGATCAATACACCCGGATCGTGCAATATCTCCGCGAACTCATCTTCGAAGCTTCGTCCGCAAATGTAGGATGTCCAGGGGCGATGACAGATGGTGCCGCTCGAGTCCTGCAGCATCACCTACATAATTCTAAGCTCAGTGCAGAGGAACAGAAGGTCTTTCAAAACGCTTACGACCAGCTCGTATCCCGAGATCCAGCTAGAGCTTGGACTAGCGGACAATGGATGACGGAACGCATAGGTGGCAGCGATGTATCACGGTCTGAAACGGTCGCCACGTACTCGCCTCTTTCGAATGACGCTCCTTTTTGTGATCCTAAGGAGAATATTCGTCTCGGCCCCTGGAGTATAGACGGATTTAAGTGGTTTTCAAGCGCAACGGACAGCAATATGACGATACTTCTAGCCCAAACCCCAAAAGGTCTATCAGCATTCTACGCTCCAATGAGGCGGTACAACCCGTCCCTTGTAGTCTCTTCTACAGGCGCCGTGGGCGGTACAGAGCTGAATGGTGTTACTATCTCGAGGTTGAAGAACAAAATGGGCACCAAGTCGCTCCCAACCGCCGAACTCCAGCTGCGAGGAATGAGGGGATGGCTTATTGGCAAAGAGGGACAGGGAATCAAAGAAATATCAAGGATATTGACAATCACACGGATTCGATCAGCGATCGCTGCGCTTGGATACCTTAGCCGCGGCTTGACTATCGCGCGGGCGTTTGCTGAAGTGCGTGAAGTGGGTGCTGGCCGTGGGAAGCGGATGAGGCTTGTCGATAGTGGCCTGCATATGCGCACGCTCGCCGATATGACCGTGGAACACCATGCCATGATGCTCCTCACATTCTATAGTAGCTATTTGATGGGAATAGAGGAACATCCGACTTCCGCTCGATCACCTTCGCCCTCTCTTGCAACCATCACCCCTTCTTCCGAACATATCACGCCGCTTTTGCGGGTGGTCACCCCGTTACTGAAAGCATACGTTACCAAGCAGGCTATCCCTCTCATATACGCATGTATGGAATCTCTCGGCGGCGTGGGATACCTTGACAATACCGAGTCGGAATACCTGAACGTTGCAAGGCTATTTAGAGACGCATGCGTACTCAACATCTGGGAGGGTACAACAGACGTTTTAGCCACTGATCTCATTCGAGCTCTGAAACACCCCAAGGGAGGATCCAATAGTATCAAAGCACTCAACTCGATCATAACAAGCGGAGAAAAGGGCCCGGAGAGTGCATCTATCGCAAAGCATTGGGAGCCATTAAAAGCCGAATTAGAGGCGAACACGCAAGAGACCCTATTACAAAATGCTAGGGGAATTCTCTGGAAACTTGCAGAGATTCTGATGGCTGGGCTCTTCTTGCTGGATATGAAGACTAATGATAGTCTGGTGGTACGAGAGATGTGTCAACGTTATTTTGCCAGTAGGAACATATCGAGGAGTCTGGCTCCCAGTTTGGATGGAGCTCAGGCGAGCTTGGAGTTGAACCGAGCCATTGTTTTCGGAGCTGAACACAAGACGGAAGCCCGGAATTTTGAATCAAAAATATAACACACCGTGGCACAAGAGGTGAAGTATGGGAAGGTATTCGAATCGAGAGTCTAGCCGAAAGCTTGGTCACATTACAAGAGACTACAAATTTAACGCAAGTAAACATCGTTGAATGCGATATAGATTATCGTGTTAAATATTAAGCGAACCTAATATAGTGTCCATATTAGAGCTCGTCTGGCTCGTTTACGGTATCTACAAATGCTATCAGTAACGCGCTACAACTCAGGTTGACTCAGTACTCTTTTTACTGTGGCTCTGCTTCGCATGAAACTCCTTCACCCATGCCTTCACAAAGGTGGCTTCCTGCTTTTGTGTATCGACGACGGGAGCTGGGGGAAGCTCGGCAGTCGTCTCGTTCGGGAAGAGGCCATTCTCATCCCAGTGATGGACGGCGTTGTCGATCAGGATATAGGGCTCCAAAGTGGTGGACTCGCGAGTGGGAAGGCCGATCGCATGCACACCTGCGGCGCGCCATGGGTCCCATTCGCCATCGACCCAGGCAAGGCGAGGGTAGCTGAGGTCGAAACCACCATACTTATTAATGGCATCAACATTTGCTGGCTCGGTTATGTTGAAGGCGTCGCGGCAGATAACCGCGGAATAGTCTAGGTCGATTGTGCGTGAAATCAGCGGCAGCTGGTCTTCAGGAACTCCGCTACCAGTCTGAAGGAAACCCCATCTACATATTATGTTAGTAGCCACCTTTCGCCTCAAGAATGAGTTGCTTACTGTGTGCAATATTGGTATGGCCATAAACGCCATGACTGAGAGATGCTATCTTGGCTGTAGAACTCCGTGTCGTACGTGCTGAAGCATTCATCCTGGTCTTCGGTTCCGCACGCGGCGCCTCGAGGGGCGTAGTAGCCGACGTAGTTAAGCACATGATTTGACAATGTGTCAAGTTCATCGCCATAGCCAGCAACCTTGATAAGCTCATTGGCCGAATTCCTCAACGACTCCGTTTTATTGTACTTCAGCTCATCGGATGCGACAATGTCGCAGTAGTCGAAAAACTCATTGGAGCTTTGTGTGGGGTCCCAATTCAGGCTCTGAAGGCCATAGATGCCACCGTTGATGACGCTTGCGAAATCGCCAGCATGGGTGACGTTAGGGAGGCCAAATAGACTCTTAAGCTGACCGACGTACTCGCTGTCCTTCTTGCCAATGAGGATCTTGTCAATGATATCGGTAATCTTCCGGGTGTACTCGACGCAAGCAGGGGGGCCGTAAACAGCGGCGGCCTCAAAATAGTTGTAGTAGTCCCAAATAGCCTCCGGCACGCCCGAAGATGATATGGCACCCCAGTAAGCATCAGGATACAGTTTTCGCAAAAGAGCGACAAATGCACCCGCATAGGAGCCACCGTAAGCGATCCATGCCGTCTTCTTGGGGCTGAAGTCTACGTGTTCCAGGCCAGCGAATTTGACATGGTTAGCGAAGTAGGCAGTGTCGGCGAGGGCTTGGTCGGTGGTCAAGAAGCGGAGGCTTTCCGTGCTGAAGTCTTTTGTCGGGATACTCGAACCGTAGTAGCGGTGCTCCAAGATGACGCCCACGCCGTTTGTCGCCTTCGCAAGCTGGTACACAATTCCCTTCTGCAAGAACGGGAGTCGGTCGGATCCGTCGGTCTCGCCACCAGCCAAAACGATTACAGGGCCGCCGGGTTTGTAGTACTGAGCGTCGAACCAGTAACGCAGGTTAAACTTGCCATTGGAGTGTGGTTCATAGAGGGAGTCGTTGTGGAAGTGATCGATGGGCGTCGAGAGGTTATACTCGGGATAGAGTGCTGCAAGGTCGACATCTCGAGCGCTCAGCTTATTAGCGCCTCGGATCTGTTCACAGTTATGTGTGAGCATAATTGACTATCTATCGAGTCGATTGACATTACGGCACCTGTTTCTTGAGCTCGCTGATAGGCAGCGATGACCGTTGTAACGCTTGAGCTGCCGAAACAAGGGCGAATAAGCCCAACACCCGGCTATATCCAACCATTGTCACGATAATGATGGTTAGTATGTACACTCTCTCCTGAGTAACAATGACAGCTAAGAAGCAAGAGCAAGAGCGAGGCACATAGTCAAGCTACGGGACCTGCAATGTTATTCACGAGAAATACGAGAGGGGGCAGGGCTTGGAATAAAACGCACAATGATTACAGCTCGATAGCAAAGCGGGCTTCGGTCGCATCGGGCAGGTGCAGCTGTCTAGGCACGCGAGAATATTGAGATTGGAGTATAAGCTGCATTAGTTGGGTATGATACCAGCATCCAAGATGATGGCGTTGATGACGATCAAAGCCTACAAGAGCTTATGGAGCTAGGATGAAGATGGAAGGTCCATAACAAATGGGCTGGGGGCAACACCGGGGAAGCTCGATAAAGACTTGCAGGGTCCCCCCCTCGTACTAGCACTGTTCTCGGGAGCCCGGATCGAAGGTCGCTAGAAAGTGAAGGCTTCTCTGGGCTTGGCACAGGCATCGACCTCCTCTCAAGTCTACGAACATCCTATAATGAGTCGCTCATTGGTGCGATAAATGAGCTTGAAAAGAAAGTGTGGGTTTCACAAAAGCGTGAACCTATTCGCATATGATGAGTTGCTTGAGAAAGTTGGCGTCTCTATAGTAGCCATTGGTGTGCTATCCCGAGAGAATCCCGGTGCCGAAAGCTCTTGTGAAACTACGGTGAACATGCTCTCGCGACAGCGGCTGATTACATCGGAGTAGAAGAGCACTGTTGTCTCAGGGGCTGTACGGGCTGGTGGCCCTTCGACCAGTGAGCAATTCGGCCTCCCCATCTGACCTCACCAAGTAGACGTCTTCATGGCGAACCCCAAACTTCCCTTCTATATATATTCCAGGCTCATTAGTGAATATCATTCCTGGTCGAAGTCGTGTTTCCCTGTTCCATTGATTGAGATACGGTGATTCATGTGCTGTGGGTGTTTCGGTTAGCGGCCATAAACATTGTAAGACAAACTACTAAATACAAGACAGCATACCTTTAATCCCAATCCCATGGCCCAATCGGTGGGTAAAGTATTCACCATAACCAGCATCCGTGATGACTGACCGAGCGGCTATATCGACACTAGCAGCAGTACTATTAGGCTTCAAAGCAGCTTTTGCAGCCGACTGAGCCGTGAGAACAACGTCCCAAACTTTTAGCTTTTCTTCACGTAGCCCTGGGTCTGAGGTGTCTCCCATATTCCCAGGCGAAGGTAGACCTAATAACCGAAGCCAACCAGCGTATGGGTTTGCAATAGTTGTCCTTATAGGATCGATGAAGAAGCTGCGGCAGATATCCGAAGAGTATCCCAGGTAGTGGGCTCTATAGGCAGTTAGTATTGTGATAGAAATTTTGAATACCCGTCTCATTACGTACCCGACATCAATCACGATCATCGTGTCTTCTGTTGCCTTCTTCGTGCCCACGATGAAGCCCCCATGCGGCAATGCGCCGTCCTCTTCGAATAGTACTATATTAAAGAAAAGGCCAAAACCGACAGATAATAAAACTTCGTTGAGTATATCCCGGACCTCGTTCTCCGTTAGACCGGCTACTAGACAAGGCCGCATTGCCCGCACGGCAGCGACAGTGCCCGTGTTGACAGCACGGAGTATCTCCACTTCTGCCGGGCTCTTGATCTGGCGGACGAGCTCAACCTGCGGGGTCAAGCCTACGGTTTCAAAGCCTGCGTTCGACAGGCCGCGGGAAATGAAGTCGCGTATCTCATCGTCTACCACGAGTTTCGGCGCCTGGCGCCTTGTAGTGCCGTTGAAACCGGCGAAGATGCGCGACTCGAGTAACGTAGCATATGGATCCCAATGCTCTTCCCAGACCACGATGTCCAGCTCATCTTCCCGCGATGGGATTCCAAGCATCCGCACACGGCCCTCCTCAAAGTGTGGTGCTAGGAATGCCATCTTGGCTGATATTTCTCCTGATTTTGAGAACGTCGGGAGGATGAGCATCAAGAACGGTCGCTCTTCGGGCTCCCACGGCTCCCAATCCGTCTGTGAGATATTCCCATAGTATCTAACATTTTTGAGTATCAGAAGCAATAAAGACGAGTAGCCTCAACTAGCTCACATACTGGAAAGTGTATCCAGGCTCTAAGACGAATGCATCCGCGTTAGAAGCAACTAAAGCTCGGGCAAGTCGCTCCCGCCGCTCAAAAAACTCATCTGTGTGGATAGGTTTCGCCGAGTCCAAAAACGATAGATCTTCATGTAGGTTATCAATGGCACATTTTCGGATATCCCTCAAGGTCAGGTTTGACCTATCAGCACCTATTCTTGTTTGTAGAAGCCATATGCCCAAGATGCCAATGGCGACAATGAGCACGTAGAGCTTTTTAGTATACTCCGGCCGCCGGCGAGGTCCACGGAATGGTATTGTTTCGAGGATATTCTTACGGATCATTTTGAATATCGATGAGGTTGAGGGGTTGATATAAACTTAATGTTCAGGTAGTCACCAACACTGTTTAGCGGGGTTCGCCTACAATTCTTATTGTGGGCAGCAACATCATCCGCCGCTCACCTTGCATAAATAACGGCGGCATCATCTCACTCAAATTGATGCCCGCGAAATATCATTAGAATGATAGGGATACAGTGCCCTTCGGCGGTTACCCCGCACAATGCCTCATCTACCTCGATCGTGAGTCTGGCAATTGATTTACTTTGGCAATTTTTGTTGTTGAAAGAAAGGATATCCTCTAAGTGACTGTCGCTATTCGAGCAGTATCCTCCTTACTACATAAATAGACTTATCGTAGCGCATGTTCTCCTTGCCTGCCTCTAATAACGTCAAGGCTCCGTTCGGCTCAGCCGTTCTGCACATTTATAATGCGTAGAGTTCTAGGAAATAGTTTGACTTAATCTCCTCCTCACTGGATGGGCAACTAACTTATTGACGTAGATAATAACGTTCTACACATCACCATGCAGGACCCTTTCTAATGCAACAAATACCCCTCACAGGACCCTCGCTATGGCACGATTAATTCCAGGCAAGCCTTGAATAGTCGAAGATAAGATGATCGAAGATCGGAGATGTAGCACTGACATCTATATTGTTGTAAAACGTACTTAATCCGGGGGTTCCTAGTTCTTAGATCGGGGGCAGGGCGCCTTATGGTAGAGTTCTATAGCACTTCTTTGAAGGATCTGCCCTTCCTCGCCCCCAGGTTATCAATGTGGGAATCCTCCGGCAAATTCCTTTTCTTGGCTCCGTTCTTACTCCGTAAGTAAGCACCGGTATATTCTTATGTACCTATTGTGATTGCACCGCGGCCGCCACAAATCCGCATCCCGTTCCCGCTGCAGGTCATGTCACACTGCATGACACAGCTAGGACCAGACGCATCCTGGAGACCAGGATATAGGTAGTTCGACACCACTCCCAGCCGTCTGTTATGATGATGCTGAGGCCCTGGCTTGGTTCAGTCAAGAACGAACGGAATGGGTGGCTTAAAAGTCTATTCCAAAATCACAATGCCATGCGTCTATTATCGCGATGCCTCATACTTCGTATAATGGATGAGATGGCAAGGTGCATCAAAGGAAGCCAGATGCAAAGAAATCCGTGCAAGTGCCTAGAACAAAGCCCTGCCCATCGTCATCCTCGAGCCTTACTGCGTAGAGATCGCCCATACAAAGGATGCATTAAGGCTCTCTTCTCCGCAACTTGGCCCGAAGCGGGCAGCCTTATACCTCGACAAATTGTCGTGATGAACACCAGTCTGCGTTGAACCCATCTCTATATTTAAGGAGCTTCGACTCTAGCTGGCTCATAGAGAGGATCTTTTTGGAGTAATTGGTCTCATTCTAGAACGCCTAACGAGCTGCCTTATCATTTTCAGGTGGAACGTACCTAGGTATGTATAGTTCTACATAGGTACTCTCTAGCAGTCATCCTACTGAGGTTAGCGTCTTGATCCTGAGTGTGCGTGCATGCAGTAGCGTGGACCGTACATACCCGTACCTACCTAGGTAGTAGGCTATGCGTAGATGCGCTGTAGCCAGGTATAGCGCCAAATCTGTTGCACACTACCTATCTAGTCTCAGGTACGATGTCTCTTTCGCTATTAGACATTGCGGTATATCTATACTATATCTTTGTACACTTAAGGAGGTATGAATGCACTTGCTCAAAAGCCTTAGGATTATGCTAGTATAATATGTATGCGAACGCTTCTCCACGTTGACATATACCGGGTCTCCATTTTTGTCCGTCAGCTGCATTGTTGATGGCTTACGCAATCAATAATCAATATAACCTGGATTTTCTAGGTGCCGGGTACTTGGTCATGGAAACGTGTCCAGCTGGTTGGGGAATCAGGGATACAATCAGGGATACGTAATAGGCTCAATACCTAGACTATTGATTTAGTGTTTGTATGGTAAATACGTACGTACCTACAGATAGTAAAGGCTGTTTAGTGCAAGCTAAGAGGACACTCACCAACTAAGTAGGCTATCTCGGTATGCCGAGTTAAAACCTCTCAAAAGTTCCAACTTCACCCTGCTTTCTCTCCCAACAGTCAAACTGCGCTTTATTTTCTGCCCTTTTCTTCCTCCCCTCTCCCTATATCCTTTTTTTTTTCTTTGGAGACACAGCTTGGATATTGCTCTGCTGTGGGCCTTGAATAGCCGGCTGTGACATTGGACGACAGACCTTGTTACCCTCTCCAGGTAGACAAGGGAGTGTAAGGAGACGGCCTTTGCGACGAGGCGTGTCCAGGGTTGAGCTTCTCTAACCCTGGCGCACGCGCACTCGTTCTATCGGATGACGTGTATCTGAAACAACCCCATCGCCGTAACATGTCGAGTCTCTTTTCGAGGAGAGCCGCGATGGCTCCGAGTTCCTCTTTGTCTCTATCTACTCTCTTGATGGTGTTTGCCGCCCTGCCAACGGCTTTCGGACACGATCACGACTCGTCGCACATCGAAGACGGAATGGCTATCTCAGACGATCCCATAGTACGTGTGCTCGCTCCCCTGCTGCAATTGATAGGAACTGTCGAGTTGCTCGTATGTGGAAGACTCAGGCTCTGACCATCTTAATGCAGGATACGACTCTATGGATACACATATTCATTCAGATGGCCGCCTGGGGCGTTATCTTCCCTGTGGGCATGGTTCTTGGGGTAAGGGAATTCACAAGCTTCCTCTCGTTCCGTTCAAGGCTTCGGGCTCTAATGCGATGTAAACGCGCGAGTAGATCGTGAAATCCCGCTGGCATGTCCCCTTACAGGTAGCTGGTACTGCGCTCGCGATACTCGGATACGCCCTCGGTCATATGCACGGAGGCCGCGAATTCCGTCATGACAATGTTCACTCGAAGTTCGCTACGCCCATATCCATCATGCTGTTCGCACAAATCCTGCTCGGTATCTACCTCAAATTGCACATCGAAAGGGGAATCCATGGCAAGATTCGGCGCGTCGTCAAACTCGGACATGGGATTGTTGGCAAGGCCTTACCCGTATTTGCCTGGACACAGATGCTTTTCGGCGGCATCACCGCTCTGGGCTTTTGCCAAGGCGACCACGTCGGTCAGTGCCTTGCGCATTTTATCATGGGGAGCGCCTTCATTGGCTACGGCATTCTATTGACTATCGTCCTGCTTGTTGGACAGCTATGGATTAAGCGCACCGGTCGATCTCAGGAATTCTTTGACAGCGCCGTTATCACCGCTTGGGGTGTGGTCAATACCTTTACCGAGCACCGCTGGGGCTCTGCATGGGTCGAGAATGATTGGCAACATACTACGATGGGCATAATTTGGTGGTGTGCTGGGTTGGTCGGGATATGGCTCAGTAGAGACCGTGATGGGCGCCCCCAACGAAACGTTATTCCTGGACTCATCATCTTGCTCACAGGCTGGGCCTTTGGCGGCCACCCTCAACATATGCAAGTTAGTGCCGAGGTTCACAAGGTATACGGATACACTCTAATGGCTGCCGGCGCGGCGCGCATTATCGAGATATCCTTTGTTCTTCGAGACCGCTCTACATTTTCCGCGGATGGCAGAGAGACCAACAGTTTCCAATACGTCCCCATTTTCGTAGGTGCTCCAGGTCCTTGATGTTAGTCTAAGCTAACCTACTGTGATAGCTATTGTTTGCCTCCGGTTTTATGTTCATGGGCGCTACTGAAGAGCAAATGGAACTCGTCTCGAAGTCTGGAATGGATCACGTCGCTTATATCCTTATCCTCTTCTCGCTAGCCTCGCTTCTTTTCCTCTTTACTCTAATGCTTATCCATCTCTACGACCGCAACGCTAGCCAGAACCCCCACCATAAAGACACGGATGCCGGACGCCTTGGACCCCGGCTGGGAGGTAATATTCCGGTTCGTGACGCGAATGAATTCGAACTTGAGGGATTGATGAGCGACGACGAGGATGCCAGCCCCATAAAACACACACGGGAGGATGATGAGAGTCTCAACAGTACACTTGGTAAAAACAGCGACGGCCTCGCCCACTAAGAGGATAATCGGGTCTTGTTATGGCTAGCAGCTCTTGGGCAGGGTTTTGGAAATAACTTGGCATGGCAAACAGCGAAATGCCTACAATCTAACGGGGCTTTTCTTAATGGAGTCTCACTTTGGATTCTTAAAGAGTTTTGGGGGGCATTTTGGGAGTACAATCAGGACTCCCAGTTATAACTGCATCATAAAAGGCGTTAGGGCAATGGCCGTAGGGCACGAAGGATGATTTTCACTAAGTAACGCGTTACTCATGCTGCCAACGAAGAAATGGAGGGCATTCTTGGTTAACCTAATTACCTAGGTAGATACCGATAATGAGCTTTACCACATAGACATCAACGCATGTTTTTGGTTTGGTAGGACACAATTATGGTCATGTTTGTGTTCAGGGCAACCGAATGCGCAAGCCTACACAAAGTATCTCATGCTACATGTTTGACAATATTGACATGATGAGGTCGTCCGGTCTCGGATAATTACTTGGAAGTACCCAGCGGCAAACTTCTTAGGTTCTTTTCACATGTCTTCTCTCTCTCTCTATAAGTGGCACCCTTCTGATCATGCGTTATCATTCTTCGACTGCATGGACTGCCCGTGTAGAGCGGTGCGTCGCACAGTATACGAGTGGCCTCCCTTATTGTATCACACTAATATATCTAAACGCGCCGATATAATGAGACAATACCCGATTCGTACGCCCGAGTTCTATAGCAATCATCCAGCTTGTCATAATTTTGCAACTACTAGGCTAATCGCGTATGCAAGGGTTATTGGTTGTTAAATTTCGGGACTATTCAACACATTTACAAACAGGAATGTCTTTCAAATTTATATGCGTCTATAGACGGAATGTGCTATGCTTTATATATTCCATGATCTCACTTAGTTCAACCCCGGAGTTGACACCGAGAAGTTCCAATACTACGTCCCACAGGGTTGGGCGTATCACATAAGAATACAATACAGCATTCACCATATCTCTAATGGGATGATATCGTAGCTATTGATGATAGCGTATCAAACGTTACTTTACTGTCGATTCGTATCCTGCCGAATTACAGATTCTGTTTTCAAGTAGTCATCGATCCGTTTTATCAATTGTATTCCCCGAGTACTCTCGTACGGACTTCGCCAAGTCATCCAAGTGTATCGTGACTCGAAGATCCAGACGAAGATGAGATAGATCGTGCAGCACGAAGCCCGAGAATACGAACGCGCAGTCGTAGACCTCCTTAGTCTTCAGAAAAATACAAGCCTCGCCGTGACATGCACACGCGTTACTCGTCCTTCACTTATTAGTTCTACTGCGCTACACTGTATTCTGATTGCGTGATCGCACGATCTTAATGGAACGTAGAGATTCATGCATGTGGTCACGACACATATAAGTGTATCCAGATCCTCCTCGCCTTAAGCTGAGGGCGCTCCCACGTAACCTCTATCAAGAGGCAGGAGCATCCGCTAATCCAATCATGAGGATCTCATCAGGTGTAGCCGTAGCCGCAGCGCTGGCCACTTGCGTGGCCGCCGAGTACAATGTCGTCGGGCCTTTCGCGCTTCGCATCACTAGCAAGACGGACTCCGATATCGACGGTATGTCCTAACATTCCTGATTATTATTTATGATTACACTATCTACATGTGCTATAGAGTTTGAGATATTGACCAAATCATCAGGCTATGCGTGGGCGTGTCACGCAGGCGCAGCTACCGAAGGCCTGTGCTATGCCGCTGGATCGGGCGCCGTCAGCGGCTCTGTGTACGAGTTCTTCTATAACTACTCGTACGACGAGACCTATACCTACGCGGGAAACATAGCCTACCAATTTACTTACCAGGGCGCCAACGGGGATTTGGTAAAGGTTCCCTCGTTCATGCACCTGTACCCAAATTGGGGGAGTAACGTGAGTAATTTTAGAGCATGCCCCCCCTTCCCCCTTTTCCTTGCTTCCTCATAGATGGCAGGAGTAGGAGTAGGGTCTCCTTTCGTAACTCGACGGACATCTCTAGAGAGATTGCTATTGTCAATCTTCCAGTGTGCTCGCATAGAATAAAATCCACTGACTCTTGCTTCTAAGGTGAATCTGGCACTCATCCCGCCCGGCTCGGATGACGGGACACCCGTGTCGCTTGATCTGGACACAGGGTTCTTCTACATGGGCTCGCAATACGATGACACTCATGCGAACTCGACGCCCCCCGTCCCAGACGCGCCGAGAAACATCTCGAATTTCCACGTCTGCTACCAGTCGACTGGGGGTTACTGGTATCGTTCCCTGGCGTGGGTGTCGGGTTTCGAAGGCGCTGCGCCTCAGAACCCGTCTTGTGAGCCTGTGAACTTGGGCATTGAGTCTCTAGCGCCTTCATAGCTTCCCGTTGCGGTGCGATTGAGACAGAGCTGGGGCGATGAGCGAGGGAGATTAAGCTAGGCGTTTCCAGGGGTAGAGGAAAGGTAAGCGTCAAGGAGTAAGTAATACACATGAATCAGATTGAAAATTTGCTATGTCAGGCTATCAATCAGTAATCGACTTTCATGAGCGTGCAGTTTCTGAAAAGCTTAGACATTGTGATATTGAACGTGAGAAGCTCTCTCTATTTATCTACCTGTCTTGTACGGTGGTTACCTCTTCATGCACTCATTGAATTGGTATAAAGAGCAAGTCTAACCCTTGACAATAAAATACCGAAGACGAACTCAAATACTATACTATTGGTATTTGATATAAACAACGTGTTAACGAGTGATTAACTAGACTTTAAACTTGTTAATGCCTATATAAGCTATACAGTCTTTTTCTAAGTATTTCTTGTATCGAATCTCAATTTGAAAGATCGCACGAGCGCGCAAGTCGGTACCACTGTAGGCACTGTACCAGGACTGAGTAGTCTAGGCAACCTATGACGCCTGGTCTGGCCATATTGACCTGAGCTGGTCGGATAGAACACGAGCTTATATGGTCGTCTCGTGGCGCAACTTCACTCGCATCATCATTCCATCGACCGGCTTAGGTGTGACCTGTCGTGTCTATAAAGAGGCATGTCAGCAGAAACTTTCACAACGAGTTGGGTAGGTTCTGTGAACTTACTGGGTACATCTCTGACGCTACCTTGTAGCGACCTTGCTTTTCTAAAATGGGGTTTCCAGCTTCATCTACTGCAAGCTGGCCGAGGCCAACCTACCGGGGAAGAAGTATGTAAGCGGAAATCCTTTCCATAATTCACCTACGGGGACGACTACGCGAAGCCTAGAACACGAACCTTGACAAAATCATAGTGACGGGCAACGAGTGCTACCACCACACGAGCTTCAAGATTGGCTAGCTCTTGGCCGATGCAATTGCGAGGCCCCCTTTCGAAAGGACGCCAGGCTGAGGGTGGGATTTGCTTGGCCTCACTGCCGATCCCAGTCTCGTTTTGCAGCCAACGCTCGGGTACAAAGTCATTCGCTGTGTCTCCATATACCTCCGGGTCGCGCTGGATCATGGTTGCGCAGTTA
Organism: Xylaria sp. FL1777; assembly: GCA_022578965.1. Classification (NCBI taxonomy): domain Eukaryota; kingdom Fungi; phylum Ascomycota; class Sordariomycetes; order Xylariales; family Xylariaceae; genus Xylaria; species Xylaria sp. FL1777. Next base: position 108,776 of record MU400547.1, on the reverse strand, counting down.
TAGATGTTGACTCCTTCCAGATTGTATTCGCCAGTCGATGTCTGAACTTTGATTCCAGCTCCTGGCTTCGTTAATCGTGCGGTGCCCGCAGGTGGCCAGAGACGGAGGGTCTCCTTGATAGCGGCCGTCGTATAGGTCATACGGCTAAGCAAATCGTGGCCACTATCGGAGAGAAGCTTGTCCCGTACAGCGAATGGGTTTGTATCTAAAATTCAGTAACTAATTAGTTACTTGTTCATCCAAAAACTAAAGTTGGTGTATAAATAGAGGGAAGGTAGAGCAGTTGAACTAACCTGGTCCAAATATATCGTCTAGCTCGTTGCGCAGGGATTGAATTGCATGAGGTGTACGCGAAAGCTCATAAAACATCCAAGAAAGCAATATACTTGTGGTATCGTGACCAGCGAAAAGAAATGTACTTAATTGGTCACACGCTTCGTTAATAGCTTGACGTGTTATAGTGTGTGTATTATCGTTAAGACTTAGGGAAAGAATACTCCGAGATTTGGCGCTTTGGTGTTCCCGACTGGCATATGCGTCCTGAACAATAGATGTAAGCCTTTTCCTCACATACTTCGCGAGCTGTTGGCGCTTCCACTCTTTAAGTGGTGTAAAGAACCAAGGCAGATCCATTTGCTCGCTCGCGTAAGTTTCGAACAGTTCGTGGTAGGCACTAGTAAATTTATCCGGCTCATCCATTTTCTGGGCACCAAAATCGACATTCATAGTAATGCTCGAAATAATGTCAAAAGTTAGGTTTCCAGTAAGTTTAACAAGAGAAAAAGACTCCTTAGTTGCTGCAAAGTTGTTTAGGTTGCTTAGAAAAATTAATGACTTTTCAACAAGACGAGGGAGAAATGTGATAATATATTGAGGCGCAAAGCCAGCGTTAAATCGTTTACGCAACTGTTTCCACTCTTCCCCCTAAAATATGTTAGCAATACGAAATAATCGACTAAAAGTAATGAAGCCTTGTAGACATACGTCAGCACCTAGAATGGACGTTGGGCCGGTCACGTGTACCATATGGCCATAGACTTGTGGCATCTTAGGGAGACTATAGGGGAACTGCTTATTTGCTTTGGAAACTTGTTCGGCTACTTCGTGGCTTCTAATGATAGCCATAGGTGGACCAAACGGTCGAAGGTCCATAAGCATTAAAGGTGGCCTCCCAAGCGCTTCGTTGATAGCCTGAAAGGCAAGATCTTGTATCGTATAACCATATGTTTAGATACAATAAAGAGAGACGAGGGAGAAGGGGTGACAAAGCCTACCCGGGTGGCCATTTGGCTTTCCCCCACGAATAAAGCTGTCCATGGTTTTAAGGTGGCCTAGGATGAGAGTTGTCGGCATTTGAGGAAGATGGGCATATTGGCTAAACCTCATGTAACGAAGTCTGGCATAGCAATACGAGACAAGCAGCGCAAAAGCGCCAAAAACTAAGGGTAGAAGCATTTTGAATAGGTAATTCTGGGTTGTGCTTTGATTTTTGGACTAAATAGGCTGGCTATAAGGATTATATACGCTGCCACAAAGGACAAAGAAAAGAGGAAGTCGGGGGACGCAGGAGATGGGATCGGGACACAGCAAAAAATAGGAGAGAGACATTGAGGGGCTGTTTCGGCTTGCTTTGGTTGGGGTTTGCTATCTCAGCCTGCCTACGTGTGTGAATCGAGATGGGAGTACAGTGGTAGCATCCAGGCATCCTTTGTAAGTATACTTACCAGTCGGGATCGGGCGCGTAAAACGTGGCGGCAGACAGACAAGGGATGTTGAAGAGGCTCTGAAGTGGGATAGATGTATTGGTCCAAGTTTCGCTACGGTACTTCCAAATAACTACCTATCATATATGCACTGTGCAGTACATCTACCACCCCGCACAGTGGATTCCTTGGGTAACCAAGATCTTCTACCTACATGTATGTACCTACATAGGTACTGCGTACCTAGGGTCACTGCACGCTCTCCTGCCTACAGCCTACCTTAGGTAGGTATGTTACACGTGCCTTGGACGTGCAAAGATCCAGCCTAATACCAACCCTTGTTGTAGCTTACAACCTACAGGGCAACTAAGGCTTGTCGCCCGTACCTACGTTGTTTCCAAGTCGCTTTGGGGCGTGGGAACGTGTGAACTGTGGTCACGTATGCCCGATGACCAACAACTCAGTACTAGTGTGCATCTTAGAACTAATTATTGAGTATTGTAGTAGGATTGAACTATCCCTTTGGTGGGCATTTCAGCTGTCCCTTTAACGGCCGCTTCAGCTCCAATACATAAAAAGTGGAATAGCAGGACTCCTTGCATAAGAAAATAATCCAATAATACAATTATCCGAGTATTATACCAGGTATTATCATTTCATTGGATTATCTGTTTATGCAAGGAGTCCTGCTATTCCACTTTTTATGTATTGGAGCTAACTGCCAAGCTCACCAGGCAGGGATATAACAGCCAATCAAAGCTATTGAAGTTAAAGGTACTTCTATTCCCACCTAGGTATTTTAGCCCATGCTAAAAGTTACTACCATAACTATTGTTACATAGTGCTACATTATACTTTTTATAGTTATACCTTGTTTAAACCCTATTATTTAACAAAATTTCAAGAGAAAAATAACTTATATTTATAGCTTAATATGTACTATTTATTAATCTATTTATTTTAATTAAAGTTCTTGTTTTGACTGATTAACGAAGCAGTGTTAAAGAATTATAGGTTTGGCTGTATTGCGTACCTATGATGTCGCTCATGTTAGCAGGGGTGATATGGGTCTAAAAAGGTGTAAAAAAGGTATTGCAGCTGAAATAGAGGGGCCTGACAACTTGACCAGTCCCCCTAAGATCTACACGACCAGTACTCCACTTTGACCCCACTAAGTAGATATAATCTATAGCGCTAAAACGTTAGTACTAGTTAGGTAATTTAAACTTTTTTTTATTTTTTATTTAGCTAATTAATTAATAATCGATTAATAATTAATTAACAATTAATTAATTATTTTAAAATTTTATTTTTTATTTTTTAAAAGATTTTATTTTATTTATTTATTATTTATTTATTAAAAAATAATTTTTTTAATTTAATTAAATAATAAAAATAAATTTTTTAATTTTTTTATATTTAATTAATTTTTAATCAATTATTAATCAATTATTAATTAATTATTAATCGATTATTTTTTTTTATACTTAGAATTTCTAAGTTAAAAAATTAAAATTATCAAGTAGGTAGCTATTGGTCGGGTGGGGGGAAATTCTAATTCCTTATTGGCTATAGACCACCCTACTGGTCGGCTTGTTGCAGGGGTGACTGGTCACCTTATGTAACCACTCGCTGAAATGCCCACCAAAGGGATACCGACCTAATAGCACCCTCTACTACAGGTCTCTAGGATGATAATCGTTTAGCGTTACGCTAAGGCTTGTACCGGCAGAGGGCTTTTGGTAAGAAATTTTTCTATATCTACTTACTAAGCAAGGGCTCCAAAGTAGCAAAAAAGCTTCGAGACTAATCAACAGTTATTTTTCTATAAGAATTATATGCTAGCCTTGTGATTAACAGTACTCTTTCTTTCTTAGCATCTAGCGTAACGCTAAACGATTATCATCCTAGAGACCTGTAAAATTGTCCCAACTCCTCGGAAGTTCAGCTCAAGTGTTGTCGGCATAGATTGGAGATCTACTTGCTCATCTGTGCTGTAGTGTATTTGTGTGGCTCTAGAAGGCTGGTTCCATCACAAGCCCGTTCTAAATCACTCTCAACTGATATCTCTCTTTTCGTTGAGATCTGTGAGACCAGTCGCTCGATGTCATGTCCCTGCATAGCACGCAGCTGCTCATGGTAGTCTTGGTCAACCTCTGAGTTCAACGTCTCAAAGTTTGACATTTTATATGTGGGCATGCTAGCAGGAGTAGAAGAGTGTAGCCTGCGTATAAACGTCCGTAGACCCGACAACGTCCCACCAGGGATTCCGGGAAGTTGCGCTACAGACTCTTTCGACTTCACTTTTTCTGATTTAGAGACGAGGCCTGTTGAGAGCTTTTTGATCGAGTTCCAGGACGACACCGTTTGCACCAGCAGAGATTTCAGCGGCACTGTGATAACTGGCATGCAGCTACAGATAAGAGCGATGCTAACTTCCAGGAGGCTACCAAAGAGCTAGTGTAAGTATTTTAATAACCGAAGCCTTGGGAAACACGGGGTATCTTACCCAAATAGGTAGGGCGATGTCAGGAAATTTGGGTCCGCTAAAGTGACCTGCTCACGCGTTGCTACCCCCCCTGCTGAACTGGCGATGGCACTTGGAGACGAGTTAGCTCTCAATGCTGCATACTATGCGGAAAGAAATTACGAGCTTACAGAAGGCCTGTCAGGAATATCAACAAGATACCAGCTTTGCGCCGTGGCGGAAGTGACAAGCGGGATATTTGCCAAATCGGAATGATAATGATATACAAGTCGATAACTAGACCGAAAACCCCTTGTGAGAGCGCTATCTTTACCTGAACTGTAGGGCAGGCGCCGGATTGCACTCGTGAGATCCAGGTATCTCTACCAGATGGTATACAATTGGCCAGAAGAATGATGACTGTAGAAATGTAGAAAATAAGGACCAAAATAACTCCAATCCATATGAGACGGTGTGCCCATTTTGAGGGTTGGAATATTCGATAATATAGAGCTAAAATGGTAATTTTCACCAGCATGGCAGCAATAGGGAAAGTCACCAGAGCCAAGATGATAAGCTATACCTAGTCAGCTCACGAAAGAAACGGGAATCAGAAAGTTAGGGCTGGTGGGGGGCCACATACTTCCAAATACTCGTTTGAAAAGGCAGCGACAGGAATATCCCATTGGTGTCTCCCAAGAGGTGTAAATGGCTTCAAATTCAGGACTATGAGAAACAGAGGCAATCAGCAGCTAAAGTAGCATCGAAGAGAACTACTAGCAGGGGCCACTTACTGCCAAGTAGAACTCCGGCATACGCAAATGTAGCAAGCTAAAATAATAAAATGAGAATTAAGCGATTGGCTATTACCTGGGGTTTGGTGCTCACAGTTGCGATAATGCAAAGGTCTGGGGGTGTTATCTTAGCATTGAGACTCTGAACTATAGGTGCATGAACTTACAGTCATCTATACCAAACGCTCGAGTTATACGGGCACGAGTATAAACGCGAGCCAAGAAAAACAAAAACAGTAATGGAAGGACAATGTAGGTGCCAATACTCAATACCGGTGCCTGAGTCGGTGGATTGGTAAAGTTGGGTATTATGCCGACGGGGGGTAACCCGGCTGGTGTCGTCCAAGGATCAAAGGAAGGCTCACTCATGGTGGGATAGGGCTATAAGCGTATGTCTAACTATGGATGCGAAAGATTGAGTCTGTAGGAATAAGAATATGCGATATATCCAATCTATCTTAAGGTTTAGGGATCGGTGGGTGAGGACCTGGGTCTTTATCTTCCTCTCTCTCAAGCAGGCTGTTCTGTCCTCGTCGTGGGGAGGAACACAAGTGCTTTGAATTTGCAAGTGCCTTTAAAGGATGGTCTGCAACTTCTTGGCTGCCCACACTTTAGATGAGACACGCGCCGGGAGTAATGAGCAGTAGAGGTTTTACCAACAGCACACTCCTTTGCAACGCTACCTGCGGTAGGTAGCCAGCGGTTCTTACGCCACTGGACCGCATATTTTTATCACAGCGTAGCCTTAGCACACGCTCTGCATATACGAGACGAATACGACGCGCCAGTCTATCATATCCAGTTATAAAGCGATGATATGTTTAAAAGTGAGAGTTTTGATATAGATAGCGGTATATGTACATATACCTACCTACATAGGTACCTGTACATATGCACTTTACCCAAAAGGTAAAAGTAAATGTAAGGCTGAATTAGCAGCTCAGAATTAATAGGCCGATTGGGTACATATCTTACCCCATACCTTGCCACATACTACACAGTATTTCATTGTCTATAGATCTAGTCCCGCATTAGTGCCCGCAGAATCCCTGCTCTACAAAAAGCAAAGCTAAAGCTACACTAAGTGGTAAGTAGTAGGTATTTATAGATCTATCTAAGGTAGCCCTGCACAATGGTTCCAGCATCTAGTACAACAACAAGAACAACCCAATATACCAGAATAATACAACCCTTATTGAGCTACCCATTAACCAGTGGCTAGATTTGTAGTGCTAATACCCTAAATCCGACAACAATACTCCAAACTGGAGCATCCGGGCTTCCGTACGTATATATACTTCCAAGTAGCCACCGGAGCCATAGGCTAGCTCCTACAGCCTCAATTTTCCTGGTGTGGCGGAATGATGGCTTGCTAATGCTAGTAGTGTATCGTTTCCGCCTGAAAATGAATGTCCGGGATGTAACCTTGGATACCTTTTCTCCAACACACAAGGACGAACAGTTTGAGTCTTATGCCGTGTAACCACACTATATTGCCTCCGAACCGAAAGTACTGAAGGGTATCAGATTCAAGAGGTAACCATCGGCTCCGTCTCATGCTTCTCTCATGGTAATCAGGCTGTAGGCGATTTTCAAAGACGCAGTGCTATTTAATCAAAATAGGGTTTAAATTCATCTCCCCAGGCTTCTTGCTCGATTGTACTCTGGTTAGCTGCAGCAAATTCATTTCCCAGGTCTCATTTCACTGAACTATCCCAACAACAAAAGACAATATGAATGACACGACGATGTATTACTATTATGAGGTACAGCAAATGATATGGTCACAACAGATGACATGGCCTTACCTTATGGTCTGCGTCTTTGTGCCTTTGGTTCTTATACTTTTGAAGCACGCCTCGATGCCCGGTCTTCCAGCAGTGGCCCAAAGATCTCCCAAACTATGGGGAGCGTACGAATGGCCATTCGTAGGCTCGGCCCTACAGTTCTATAGCAAGCGGCGCGACATGATTGTGGAAGGCACTTCTATGTCCTCGACTGAAAGCTTTAGCTTTCTTGTTGGAAAACGACACATAGTTAGTCTCGGTGGTTTGGAGGGAAGGAAGACATTCTTTGAGAATAAAGATTTCAGCGTGTCACAAGGGTACGTAGTGGTAGTCGTTGCATATAACTTCGCTAACTGATCTACCTTGCCGAAAAGCTAATATAACCTCATAGATTCGTGGAACTGCTGACTGGGCTGGTGTCTTCTAACGAAGCCCGAGATGACTATGGGGCCGCCTTCTTTGTCAAATGTGTCGCCGCTCTCTCTCGCGCAGAAAGACTCAACCAAAAGCTCCCCATCCTTATTAGCGACACTCGCAAGTTTTGCCGTGATCTTGCAACAGGGCCCACCTCAAAGCTATAGTGAGTAGCAAGCCCCGTTGGTATAATCTGTCAATGGAGAAAGTAATGACACTTCTTAAGTGGTGACTGGAGGGTTACGGATATTACCCAAAGCGTCTACGTGCACCTATATAGACTTATACATCGCAGCACAGGGGTGACTGAGATTGCAGAGGACGATCGGATGCTGTTGAGAACCCTTCGCATATTCGAAACGTTTGAGAGAAGCACTAGCGTTGTCCGGATCGTATTTCCATGGTTGATCACTCCGAATTACTTAATTCGCGTTGTGGCCGGCGCCCGGCTTTACATGATGATTAAGAAGATTCTTGACAAGCGGGACCAGACTGGCCGACGCGAGGAAGATGCTCTGCAATACCTCTACGATGAAGAAGGTGACTCTGACAAAGTAATAAAGGTACAGGGCCCAATTCCCTACAACAAGGAAGGAGCTAACCCCCAGTGAAGTTCATATTTAGCGCTCTCTCGTCTAGCGTGACTATGACTGGAGCTGCGGTAACTTGGCTGATGGTCTTCCTGGCCAACTCCCCTGAATGGCAAGAGAAATGCCGCGCTGAAGCTGACTTGGTGATATCGACGCACCGGAAGACCCCAACACACGCACGGGATGACGTTCTGGATACTATGTCTCTTCACCTTTGGGAATCGAGCTTTCCTGTGCTCTACGCATGTTTACAGGAGACCCTTCGCCTCACATCTACGGGGACTTTTTTTCGTAAAAACGTCAGCGGGAGTGATATTCCTATTGGCGATACTGGCGAAGTTATTCCGAATGGGTCTTATGCGGCCTACCTCCCCGACCACGTGCATATGGATGAATCCATATATCCAGACCCCTTAAAGTTTGATCCTTCTAGGTTCTTGGAACCCATTAGCTCAAGTGAAAAAGACCCGCACTCACTGTTGGGATGGGGATCAGGCCGCCACCTTTGCGGTAAGCTTAAGACCCCTATTAATGTAGCAACGCGTGGCTAACGAGAATGAGTAGCCGGTATGAGACTTGCGAGATTGGAGATCAATGTTATTGCTGTCCATTTACTAGTCAATTTTGATTTAGAACTTTCCGATAAACAAGGTTGCTCGAGGCTGGGTGAAATGTCCCCGGTGGACCGCAACATGCTTAGACCAGAGAAGCCACGGATTGCTACTTACATGCGCTATAAGCTTCGTGATATTGCAACAGCCAAGGCATGAAAGACAGAGCCCCTATATTCTACGGATGATCATGTGTTCATTTCATAGCATAGCACTTAGTATATGTACAGTGAGAAATAGAGGCCTAAAAACCTAACTACGCCTTCAAAGTATGAAAGCTAACCCTGTTGGCCAACAAGCCAGATGGTCGTTTCCAGTCTTCGTACGTAGTATTGCAAACCTCGCTCAATTTGTTTCAAAGGTCCTTTTTTCTTTTCTTCGTATAGGTATAAGGATCCTATAGCGTGTCGTATCTCTAGGCCTCTGATCGGAGTCCTCATATCAAGAGATTGGAGGTATGAGACTATACATGAGTATGAAGGCTTCCATGTAGTAAGATGTAATGTAGTCGTTTGGAATTAAAGAAGGCTATTGGAGGAGCTCTCCGATTGGCTATATCGATCCATTCTTCAGAGCGGTCAAGGGGTGGTTTATGCCGTGTAACATTCCTTGTCAGTATTACATCGTATGTAACAGTACCGAGAGATTAGTATTGGGCCGCAACGAATGAGCTGTGCAGCCGCTTGTTGAATGATACGCTGCGTGATCAGCCAGTGTCTCCAGCAACACTGCCACAACTGCATGTGATTACATTGCATATGAATGAGACGTGAAAGTTAGTCGACGGATTCTTCGGGTACATGCACTGAATATGCTATATGCGGTACAAGTTATTCTAGGACTTTGCCTGCTTCTTATAGGCAACATTGGCCGTTTCGGTGAAATTACTCTCACTAAGTAAATTAAGGAAACGAGACCCAGTGATGATTAAGAGAAAATTTCGTTTGCTTTATATACTCGACAGAGTATACTTACTACTTGTTTAGCTACGTCATAGCAAATTGCAATTTGGTGTTCTGGTTTTCTGTATTATCTTACTTAAAACAGATGCCAAAATGACTACTCTTGTGGCATATTCGATGCTGCTTCTGCTGCTGCTGCTGTTGTTGACGTTAGTGTACTTCAAGTTGCAGTATAAACGCTTTGAAGAGCACAGGGGCATCCCCCAACTCCCGCCATCACTGCTCTGGGGCAATCTCAAAACCCTATACAACTTTTTGCGCCTCGGGAAATTGAATAGGCATCCTGGTTAGTTTATTTCCAGCTTTCCAACTCCATCGATACGAATCACTTACGTCCTAACATTCGTTCAGATTATATCTTTTGCGAGATGTTGAAAGTTACAGGCTGGCCGCAACTGCTACTATTGGATATCTGGCCCTTTAGATCTCCCCTCCTAGTTGTTGCTAGCCATGAGATCTCTGAACAGCTGTCGAAGCCGACCGAAAGCTTTCCTTTTGGTTCTCCAAAAATGCCAACCATGGCAACTGAGTTAGGCAGACTCCTCGGGGCTAAGTCCGTGATAACAGCTTCCGACGAGGAGTGGAGGACTATTCGTAAAAAATACAATCCTGCCTTTTCGCATCAACAGGCATTGGGCTACACAACATTAATCTTGGAAAAGGTGAATATATTCTTCGAAAAGCTTGATACGATTGCCACATCCGGAATTGAGTTTGAACTCTTGCAACTTTGTTTGAGTTTTTCTTTCGACGTCATTGTCAAGATTGTGTTAGGTCTAGACGCGAATGCACAACATCCAGTCCCAGATCAACTCTCACGAGACTATCTTGAGCTGCTCCATACATATCAGGGGCTATTGGCAATAACCCCGGGTTGGATGGTACCCCTGATCGACTTCAAGCGCTATCGTACGGAGAAATCTGTCAACAAAGCCATAAAGAAACATATAAACAATGAGTTTTATGAAAAGAACAGACAAAGTCTCGATACCAACAACAATGGTCGGAGCGTTCTCTCTCAAGTGCTACAGCATGTTGACAAACTAACTCCCGAGATACTTTCGGAAACTTGTGATCAAGTCAAATCCCTCTTTCTAGCTGGTCGCGATACCACAGGAACAACAATAGCTTGGGGAGTTTACGAGCTTTCAGTCACGCCACACGCTCTGAAAGGCGTACGCGAAGAAGCAGGCGTTATTTTCAATCAGCCAACAAATGCCACCCACCTAGGCTCTCGAATGTTTTCAGCTGGGGCAGGTAGTCAAGACCTATTAGGGAAAATGCCGTATACGCATGCAGTTGTTAAAGAAACCCTTCGACTTCACCCCCCTGGTGGAGCAATGAGATATAGTAAGAAGGGAACTGGCTTCACCGTTCGCGATTCATCGACGGGAAAGACTCACTGTCTTGATGGGCTTGCTATTTACTTATGTATGCCAGCTATTCATCGAAATCCCGATGTCTACGGCGAAAACGCAGAACTGTTTTCCCCAGAGCGCTGGATGAACCATGCGGCGTCTCCCAAGATTCCATCGACCGCCTGGAGGCCGTTTGAAAGGGGGCCCAGAGGCTGCATTGGCCAAGAGTTCGCGATGACTGAGATCTGTCTAGTACTTGCACTGTTATCTCAACGCTACGATTTCAATAAAACGGGGCCAGGAGAAACTGTTCTGAGTACACAAGGGGAGCCTATTCTCGATGGAAAGACAGGCCGGTACAAAGTTACAGAAGGGTTGTATGATGTAAGCTGTTCCTCCTTGTGGATAAACTGTACTAATTGATAGATAGATACTTGAAATGACGCCTAAACCTGTTGATGGAATGAGGATGCGGGTCGGATTTGCCGATCGTAACAAGGGTTAAAGTCCTAGGTTCAATCTAGAACGATGTGTTCAGTAGCTTATAGTCTTTGAATATCTATTTTTATTCATTTGAGCCTTAAATTTCTTTTTCTCTAGCTCAAGCATAGTCTTTCCCCGACTCCTTTGATTTTATGTGTGATAATGTATGAGAAAGCAGTACAGAAAACAGGGTCGGAATGAGGCTCTACTTTCTTTTTTCTTTTTCTTCTGTGCCTCTCTTTCAAACGTACAAGAGAGGTCATGCTCATCACACCACTCACAGAGGAAGAGTCTAGACTCGAAATAGACCATTAGATCTTGATAGTGAGCTGTATAAACCAATATTACACATACAGTAAGTTTGAAGATAGATCGCAAATTTCGTCTATAGCATACATCGCATGCTCTTTTCCAAAGCATAGTGTTCTGGACTTGCCGCTTGGCACGATGCAATAATGTTTGAACAAAAGCTGATCCTATAAGAGGCTTTCGGACCCCGAGTAATTTATAGTGAACTTGCCGCAGACTTGCAGACAAGGAGAAGGTAAGGTTTTCTCATAACAGCTGGATGACTGTTAGGTGTCTGTAGGTATAGAGGTTCTGGATTGGAATGTTCTAGCTAGGTATCTGGGAGTCCTGCGGACACTGTGCTATAGAAAGTAACCACATTTACAATACGCCACCGCATGTACCGGTAGGCTTCCGCAGTAGGTAGTTGTATAGGATTAGCCACGGCACGACCCATACTATCCGTGGTTGTAACTGGCTAGCCTCGCTGAGAATAGGTTCGATATTTCTATGTACAGTAAGTAGGTGGATTCACTGTTGGTCGCGGGATGATAGGATCCTTCCGTATGCCATGCTCTGTCCGCCAACACCTCTTCGCCAGCTAGGCTGATCGCTGATGTGGACTACATGTAGGTCCCGGTTCCCGAAGGCCACTCACCAGATATCCTCCAACCACATCACTTGTTAGTTTTGTTATACATTGTAGCTTTTGGCGCATTGAGTCGGTCTTCACTAGCTACTCATTGTTATGCAGTGTAGCCAGAGGAAGATGCAGCCTGCTTGACTGTATGCCACCACCAACTAATACTGTACGCCCCGAGCCTAGCTGCACGATTAGTACACATTCTAACTAGCTAAGCTACTAAGCTTAATTAAGTAGGTACTTAATTAGGCCAAGCTTTATTTTGTGCCCTATTAGTAACACAGCACTTGATACTACCTTTATGTACTACGTAGAGGCTGGAGGATGTTACCCTTCTTTACATACCTATATTGGTAACCCGTGAGCTTGTAATTCCATCATCGACATGCTGATGGGACATCTACGCATACGCATGGGTTAAAGCAACATGATCTGCACAGAGGCAGCAGCCTGCTTTTGTCACCAAAAACCGATGCAAATGCGGCCTCGCTGGCCGACTTTTCTCGTGAGCCAATAGATATGCTGCATGAGCCTAACGAAACTCGCAACGCGCTGACGAGGTTTAATCGCAGGTGTCCAGTGCGCCACGAGCCATACCTCGCGATAGCCAGGGTATTTACCGATTGTTCTACTGCCAAGCCTGCTGCAATAATCTGGAGAGAGTAAGGTTTGCGAGCGTAACGTTCTGTTAACATACCTCGACATGAGGAGCTGCGAAGGCTTGCGAGAACGACGCATCCTGTCTCATCTAATACCAGCCTCCTCCTCCTCTGGACGCCGGCCACAGGGGTATAGCGAGTTAGTGTAGTATACCCTTGTCACACGCGCTGAAGACCTGTATGCGCTGGCGTGCACACATCGGTGGACCAACAGCGCCATGATTGTTTGAGCCTGAGACTTATGTATTGAATTGAAGCTATTGTTGACCTACATATACCTATATCCCTATACCTGTTAGAGTATGTAGTAGAGCATTAATCTCGTTGCACGCAACACATTGGCGACATATAGGTATTATGTAGTGTGCACAACTAGAAATGTCTTAGCAGGACAGATTCATATAATTACACAAGATACCATGAACTAACACGTTGGTATGTCCACTCGTAAATCAGTTCAGCACTAATATTCCGAGGCACAATTGGCCGATCATTAGTTTTTCCCAAGTGTCTTTTGCCGCAAGCCATACTCGGTATTCAACTCGGCCGAAAGTGGTAGGCCTTTTTCCAGTCCTACTAGGAGAAATGAGGCAGCACTCACACCTAATGCGAACCACCAGACAGTTCTTAGGCTAGTTACATATATTTCGACTATTTTGCTCCACTTATCCGCGCTCACCTCTTGAGCCAGCCAGTGTCCCTGGCTGGCAAAGGAGTAGGCCTTTCCATCTCCAAGCATATCTCGTAAGTCGGGGGAAATCGTGGATATATTCCTGTCGATTGCGGCGTTAAATATGATAGAAGCTATTGTAACGCCCCAAGTAAACCCAAACGACCTCGTAAATGCAAATGCCGCACTTGCTGATGCAACATCTGACTCTGGTAGCGCAGCTAGCGTAGCTGGTAGTAGGGTGGAAACAGATATGCCTAGGCCGGCAGCTGTGATCAGCTCGAAAAAAACCCAAGACACAGTATGGGTAGTTTGGTTCAGGATTGTGAACAGTCCACATCCTACAATGCAAAAAGCGAAAGCCGCAAGATGTAAAGGGCGGTAAGAACCAAATTTACTTAGAAGTATACCGGCGAATGCTGCAAATATCAGAGTTCCGATAGTAACGGGGAGGAAGGCGACCCCAGAAAACGAGACAGTTGTACTTAAAACCGCCTGGAAGTATATAGGAAGGAAATATCCCACGCTTTGCAGAATAACAGAAGACAGGAAGTTTAGTCCATAACCTGCGGCGGAGGTTCTGTTACCAAAAAGATGGAGCGGTAAGCTTGGATAGCTGGCAAAACGTTGCTGAACGAAGAAGGCCAACCAACCAACAATCCCTAGGACTAGAGGAAGAATAATGCGCCAAGAAGACCAAGGGCTCCCCTCACTTCCGCCAATGACAATCCCAAACAAAAAGGAAACGGTGCTAGGAATAAAAAGAAGATTGCCGAGGAAGTCTATATTTTTCAGCTTCATCGTTCCATTGCCTGCCTGGACGTCCATAAAGAAGATAACAGCCGCCAGAGGTAAGGCACATATGGGAAGATTGATGTAGAAAATCCAGCGCCAGTTCTTCTCGGCTAACACACCTCCGATCACGGGACCTACTGCTGCCCCTACACCTCCTGCGGCTTGAGCGATAGCGAGATATTTGCCACGTTCACGGAGGGGCACCAGGTCACAGAAGACGATATCAATCAGGACGTAGATGCCTCCAGCGCCGACACCTTGGATACCTCTGCCGGTGATCAGAAGAGCGGGAGACATTGCACCGCCAGCAAGACCGCTGCCAAGAACAAAGAGTCCAATTGACAAGGCAATTGGAATTCGACGGCCAAAAATGTTGGAGACTTGTCCGAAGAGGGGCTGGAAGGCAGACGATGCAAATATGAAGACGCTAGCGACCCATATATACTGTGTAGAACCCCCTATTTCTTGGAGTATTGTCGGAAGGGCCGGTGGTAAAATGGTGACGTTAAGGGCAGAGATGAAGCCTAAGAGACTGAGAGATATAATTATAACCTAAAACTGCAGCCTCTTTGCTGTACGCGTCGGTCCTTCTGTGCTGGAATCTATGGTGGCTTGTGCTACGTCTGTGGGCAGCTGGCATTGTTGAGGGTTATCGACTTGGTTAATCATTATGCCTAGAGCGAAGGGAGGCAAGAGCAAGATGTTCAGGAGAGGGCTAGAAAGATGGCAAAGAAATCTAAAAGAGGCAAAGAGCTAAGAGCGGCCTTCAAAGAAAACAAGGATGGGGTTAAGAACTATGTAGTGAGTAACGAGGTTGGAAATAAGTAGGTAGTACGATAGGGCTTGCTTATTTCTTGTATTGTACCTTGCTAAAGGTATGTCACACGCCACGTAAACAATTTTTTCTTCTTTTCAGATTAGCTTGCTGCCCGACGTGGTATTTTCGGGTTATTTTCCGTTTTATCACTTGTGACTTGTACTCGAACGCTGTCACGTTGGGTGTGGTATATACCGTTGTTGTCAATTCCGCAACAACGGCGTCGTTTTGCGCGACAAACGCCTACCGTCCTGGCCGCATCTAATCATAGACCCCAATCCTCCAGCCCGGTGTATTAAACAGCTGCATTGTACCCAATACTACTGTAAGTCATCTGAGACCTTTAGTAACTTATACCGACATAATACCAGGCCAGTTGTATTCACAAATGTGGTTACAATGAATCACTATTCCTACTTCGTAAGCCGTAGTGGGACTATTACAATAGGCTTATGCTAGTATGCTGAATGTCGGCGATCCCAAGTAGAAGCCTGTATTAGTAACAAACGATGCTTATTGTTGAAATACTGCAGAACTGAGATGTTCGACCCGGCCACAGAGGCCCAGGATAGACATTCGAATCGACCTTTAAGCTGACCTGTTCTGATTTGTTTTATAGCTTTAGATTAAGTGATGTAGAGGGTTATCACGCAAAACGACACCGTTGTTGCGTTTAGTGCAATATGGCCAACAGCGGTGCGGGCGTCTCTGCTGACTAAATCCCCGGTCGGGCGGCGCCACACAGGCGGGTCTTGCCCGTTAACCACTGGCTGCTCCGTTTTGGTCTCGGCGCTTGACCCCACCCAGAGAACGGTTTTGGAAGAATACGGAGCGAACAGCCGGGGCAGACTCGACTCTGAGCAATACTGTCTTACTTGACGTACACCTTTGTTCGCCCTTCCTTTACGCCCCCTTAATCTTATCGGCCCTACCGTGGCCGAGGCGCCCGGGTCGAGGGATCCTGTCAACAATGTTGGGTGTCTTGTATTCCTAGTGCAAGGGAGTGCATACTCCAACCCAAAGCTTTTACTACCCAGGACGCTGTTGGCATCGATATGTCCGCGTTTCCCACAGCATGCATTGGGGATGGCCACGGCAAAGCCCCTGTTTTTATAGTCTTTGTGTAGGATGTGGAGCTCGACTTAATGGTACGCCTACAATGGCTAAAGCCTAGTTCCGATGATCAGCAGTGACTAATCTTATCGCTTAGGTGTGCTATCGAATGCCCTCAGAAACTACATCCTTTTACACACGACAGACGTATTTGAGTCAAGCTACCAGTTTAATCATGTACGCGCCGATTTTATGAATTTAGCATTTGGTTCCGAAGCTAGAGGCAGCAACAAGTTGCTTTTTTCCATGCTTCGCAACGTATTTATGACTAAAGACCCAAGTGCTCCTATTAACATCCTGCCAGAGGAAAAGGACGCCTTTAAGTCGCAACAAGATATAACCGCCATCCATGACGCCATGCAAGCTACAACAGATAAGAAAAAAAGACGCAGCCTCGGTTCAAAGATGAACAATCTAATTAAAACTCTTTCGCGACTAAAGCTAGAAGAGAAAAGAGCTAACTATTTTAATGAGGCTAACTATCTCCGTGCCTGTGGGTTGAGCACCGCCGTGCTTCAACAAAGCGGTGGCCCAGTTACAGTCCATTAAGCGGGCTCCATAAAGGCCGTTTTGAGGCTTCTGCATACAAGTACTAGCTAATGTGACGCTATTCATAAAATCAATCCACGACCATACATTATCGCCCTCCTTGGCTACCTGTTTAACGCACCTATAGCACCGACTGCTAAAATTGAGATTGATCCTCCTGCGGCGGTCAACCCAATTCTTTCGGAAACCAAGAAAAAAATCACAATGCTTTCTTTGTGAAACGCCGCTTTCCTGCAGGAGCTCGTTAACGAAACATTGCAACACAAAACATCCTGTTGACACAAGTTTCGGCCGGCCTTTTCCATGTCCAGAGTGTAGGCGTCTTGAACTAGACAAGGCGATCATTGATGGACGACAAGCATGGAGTGCCCACACAGAGAGGGTTCACGGCAGGGCCAATGCACCCAACTGGATATCACAAACCTTGCCTTCAAGATACCAATGCTCTTTGTGCCCGGCAGAATCTAGCATAGCTGCTAAGCTCCTCAGTCATATGAATAATCATGTCCATTCCGGTAGTGCTTAATGGCCCGTGGACTGTTTCGATTGCAGTCGATCGATGTCTACGCAAGTAACTTTAGGAGGCATGTGGGAATGGCCTTGGCATTTCAAGGCCTTCCATGCCGCCTTGGCGCTTTTCTGCATTCTGTGCGGTCATATATGCACCGTGACAAGCGGTCTAACGCAGCATATGGATCGAGACCACCACGCAGAATTAAAAGCCCCTTTCGCTTGCCCAGCCTGCAAACAAGAAGGTGAATCTGAACCTTGTGAGATCAATAGTATTGCCTCCTGGCATATACATCTTATGACAACTTATAGTGAATGGGTTTACGCAGGAACTCGCTAGGCTGCTACAGCCACTGAAAAAGACAGCCAGGAACCAGTCGAGGGCGCTAACTAAATATTTAAACAAGAGGATCATAGCATTTCACCTCCTTATAGCTATTAATCAGAAGCCATAAAGGAACACGGCTGCATGAGATCTTCGCCCGGTTCCAGCCCGAAGTCCCTTGGTGATGTTCTATCCACACCTTTATTACAAGGGAACACTAAAAGCAACTAGCCGCCAATCGACCCAGCTCGAACTCAAACAACATGGAACAGTTATGACATTTACAGAGATAATGAAAAGCAGCAAAACTCTTTGGCCGCATCTAGTATATCCGAATGTGGATCTTTAAGTCCCGGCTTAACCACGTTCACTGGCGAGTCATCAGACTTCCCCGTACCCGAAAGCTTGTATGAAATAGGCAACAGATCTAAACGGACTCTTGGTATTGACTATAATCAGTTAAAAGAAGCGCAACCATTAGGAGACTCACTCTATGTTTGTAAAACTCAAACAGATTTTTATGCGCCACATTTCCCAGTGGAGTTGGTTAATCCGGCCCTACGCAACGGCCAAGATCTGGCGTGCCCCGTTTAGAAAATACCGGCTTCCAACAAAGATAGACTTCTCAACGAGCAGCTTCAGAGTATGGCATCCTTAAAAGTCGGTTATATAAAAGGCAACAGGTGGTAGGAAGACGTGTGACTGTCGAACAGTATGTACTAGTAGGCATGGGGGTAAAAGGTAATTAACGCCAAAAAGTGTTCTTCCTATGCTATGCACTTGCGTTTTTTCGCAATAACCGCACAAACTCTACCACGATTATCACGATAAGCTGAGTCTGGCCCGTGCCCGCAGATAGACTTGTCTTGCACGACTTGCCAAGCTTACCTCTTACACCCCTGACTAGGAGTAAGAGTCAGGACCCTTGGACCCTGAATGCTGGGTTGAGTCTAGTGATAGTCTGGTCAAGACAAAAACGGAGCTCAAGTGGATATAAACCCATATCAGGAATACAAATCAAAATGAGCATAGCAACGTGGGTGCTATTAGCTCCGTACAAAGGAGAAACTTCTCTTGGAGTCTAAGTTAGCTGGACAGTAGTCGAGCTTTTCCTTCCTTGTGAAATACTATCGTTGTGCGGTGATTTAATAAATCAAAACGCAGATAAACATTTTTGTCGCATTTGATCGAGGTCACTTGACCAAGACCTACTGCGACCTCAACATGGCGAGTACTACGCAGATAGCCGTGGCTGCTCACCGGCCTCGGCCAAGACAGGTCAGTTGAGATTGTTTACGTGGCATATGAGACAGCGTTGCTGACACTGCTTAGCTTCAATTGCAAGCCAACGAGCAAGCTTTCCCGGACATGAACACGCTTCGGAAAGCGATTCCAGCTCACTGCTTCGTACCCTCAACCTCGAGGTCCCTGGGCTATGTCGCACGCGATCTGGCGATGGCTGGCGGCTTGACGTGGGCAGCTCTGTCCTTGATTCCCATGGTCTCGAACCCGACGGCCCGGGGCGTTTGCTGGGCCGTCTATGGCTTCCTTCAGGGACTCGTTGGGGTCGGCATCTGGATCCTCGCGCACGAGTGCGGCCATGGGGCATTTTCTGTGCACAGGCGCCTGAACAATGTGGTGGGCTGGGTTCTCCATTCAATCCTGCTGGTTCCATTCTTCTCCTGGAAATTCTCCCACGCGCGGCACCATCGTTTTACAGGTCATCTAGAGAAAGATATGGCCTTCGTTCCTTCGACCCGGCCACAGCTGTCGCACGACCACCAGTTGGTGCTGGGGTTCATCGATTCCGAGGTCTTTGAAGATGCGCCGATCGTCAACCTTGCCAAGCTTATTGCACATCAGCTTGGGGGGTGGCAGGCGTATCTTTTGTTCAATGTGTCGGCCGCAGAACATAGTCTTCAGAACCCGGACGCTAAATGGTGGAGGCGGAGCCATTTCGATCCCTTTAGTGGTGTATTTCGACCCAGCGAAGCAGTCTACATCGCCCTCTCTGATGCCGGCCTCGCTTTGATGGGAGCTGGCATTTGGTACGGGGCCAAGATTCTCGGGTGGGACACGATGTTTCTCTTGTATGGTGTGCCATACTTCTGGGTCCATCATTGGTTAGGTGAGTAATATTGAACGCGTGCCGGGCAAGCGGTGAGACTGACGGTTGCTAGTGGCCATCACCTACCTGCACCATAATCACCCAGACGTACCGCATTACGAAGGCAGCCATTGGAGTTTCGTGGCGGGGGCTTTGGCAACGGTCGACCGAGATTTCGGTTTCGTCGGGCGACACGTGTTCCACGGTATTATCGACACTCACGTTGTGCACCACTTGTTCTCGTAAGCGCAGGCCGCCTTCCCCTCTCGATGGCCCAATTTCAAGTCTGCTGACAACGAAACAAGGAAAATTCCATTCTATCATGCCGAGGAGGCGACAAAAGCGATAAAGCCGCTACTTGGCGATCTCTATCATGCTGACGAGCAGGCGTTCATGGGATCGCTGTGGACGACTTGGAACACGTGCAAATACGTCGAGAGGGACCCGAGCAATCCGGGAGCCTATAGGTGGGCAAAATAGGGGGAGAGCGTCACCATCTCATCGGGGTCGCAGCAGCAGCAACAGCAGCAGTAGCGGTTGCGTGGGTGTAGATGAGAACAAGAATATAGATACGGACTGAGAAATAGACAGGTAGATAGTGTTTAGAGATTGATAGACAATGGCATATGATGACAGCAATGACTAAGTTTTTGAAGTTATTGTGTGGTTTCCAGCCGAGTATTCTGCTTTTCGGAAAAGAAAGGAGCGAGGAAAGATACAAAGAGCCGGGGTCCATGCATGCAAGAGGTACGGTGCACTGCACCATACCTAATCGAGCGAAACTGACGGGTTCAGGTACAGGTATTCAAAAGCCTGCTGCAGCTTCCTCTGGCTGAGGATATTGAAGGGATGGGGCCTCAGTTTTTGCGGCATCACGTTTTGATATCAGGGCATTACCCTAAACCCAACATAGCAACCTTCCTATAAATACTGCCTAGTATTTTACACCTTTTCTTTTTTGCATACAAACTAGGCTTATTTTAATGTGCTATGAAGTATTTATAAGTATTAACCAAGGTTATATTAAAAAAAAACAAGAACTTTATTTATATTATTATAATATAGTGTTTTTATTTACTAAAACTATTATAATATAATGTATTTTATTTATTAATATTGCTATAATATAGCATACCTTTATTTAATTATTAATTAGTACTTTTTATTAATTAATTGTTATAATAGCTCATTTATTAGCTATTATAGCAATAACTTTAAAAGGTTTATAATATATTAAACTAGTGTATTTAAATAGTTTATATATATATAGCTTTTAAGTAGCTTTAATAGCGCACGCTAGCTATTTATAACACTAATTATATTTAACTTTTTACCTTTTTATTTATTTAACTACTTATTTATTTAATTATTTAACTTTTTATTTATTTAACTTTTAATTAATTAATTATTTTTAACTTTTTATTTATTTAATTTATTAATTACTTTTATTTATTAATATTAATAACTTTTATTTATTAAAACATTAATATACACTATAATATTTATTAATTATATATTATTTTTAGCTTTATTGCATTTTTAGCTATTAATTAATTGTTTTTTTAAGCTAAAATATTTATTTTTTAATTTTTTAATGTTTTTTTAACTTTTATTAAACTTTTATTTTGCTACTTTTAATAAAAGCTTTAAAGTTTAGCAAGTATACTTACTTTAATAAAACTACGCTATTAAAAAAGCTAACGCTTTTAATAAACAAAAGAGCTAATATATTTATAATATTATTTGTTATATTATTAGCTTAAAAAATAAACAGTGTATTATTATTAAAAGCTATTTATTAATAATTAACTAAAACTGCTAATTTAAAGCTATTATAAAATTATATTAACACTTTAACTAATAGTTATTTATAATTAAATATTTTAACTATAATTACATTATAACTTTTAGTATATTTATTTATTACTAATAATAAATAATAAAGTTAATAATTAATGTTATTATTTATAGCTTTAATAACTTTACTTTATGCTACAAAATATATAAAACTATATAAAGTATAAACTTTAATATTATATTAATTAAATTAAACATTAATAATTATATTATTAAACATTAACGCAACAAAAAAAGCCTTTATATAAATTATATAATAATTATTAATATGCTTTAATAAAATAATATATAATATAAAGTTAAATATTATAATAGCTATATATATAGTAAGGTTTACTATAAGTAATAAAGTAATTAAGCATAAAAAGTGTAATATAAATTAAAAAAAAAAGGGCTTTATAAGTAATTACTACGTAATTGCTTTAAACATAAGCTTTATATAGCTATTTAACTAAGCTATTATAGCTATAAGTAAAAATACTACTATAGTTAAACCTTATAAATATAAAGTCTTTTTTTTAGTTTATATTAAATATTAAAGCATAAAAAAAAAATTGTTAACTTTAATAAAGCTAATTTAGCTATTTATATAAACTAATCTTTATTTTAAAAATTACAATTAATTTAAATTATTTATTAATTAATTAATTAAGCAAGCGTAACTTTTTATAGCTTTTTATGTAGTTGCTTGCTAGTAACAAGCTTAGCTTTTGCTTTATTTTTTAGTTTTAACTTAGCTTAACCTTTTATATAAGCCTAGTATTTTTTAAGCAAGTCTTTAGCTAATTAAAGTTGCTATTTTAATTTTTACTAATTGTTTTTATAACTATATTTTTTTTATTTAACTAAATAATTAAAACTTAACTTAGTTTAATTAATATAATGCTTTAAAATAGTTTTGATTTTAAACAAATTACTTTTCTTGTTAAGGTTTTGTTTATTATAAATAAAACCAGGTAAAAATATAGTTTAATAAAATAAGTCTTTACTTTATTAGCTAAATAAAAAATATATAACAAAAATTATAAAATATATACTAAAAGTTTTTAGCAAATTAATATAATAAGCTAAGTAACTTATTTGTTTTGTTATTTTATATAATTTAGCATGTTATTATAAATATTTTTTAAACAAGTTGCTAAAAAAATAGTATTTTTTATGCAGCTTTAAATAAACTTTATTTTTAACGTTAAACTTTATAAGCTTATGCTTATTATTATAATAATACTTAGCTTTTGCAGCAGTAAAATTTATAGTTAACTTAGCATTTTTACGCAAATATTTATAAAAAAAGCAAATGTTTTTTAATGTGCTATATAATTTATTATTACTAGTAAATATATTATTAAAACTAAAAAGTTTAAATTTAAATAATTGCTTATGTAATAAAAACTTAATAAAATTTAAGTATATACTATTAAAGTTTTATTATAAAAATAAAAAAACATTTACTTAATTATAATTAAAGTAAATAAAAGTATAGTGCTAAATAATAATTTTAATAGTTTAGTTTTTACGTTTAAATATATTATTATTTTGCGAATAATATATAGTAGTTATTAAAAGCTATACGTTATATTTTTTTTATAAACTTACTTAAAATTCTAAAGTAAACTTATAGTTATAATTAGAAATAATGCTGCTTAATATGCTTTAGTTATATAATAAAATCATTTTAGCAAAAGTAAAACTTTAATTTTTTGCTATATATGTTTTATAACTTAGAATTAATAATATACGTTTAAATATAGCATATATTATAAGCATTAATATATTATAATATATATACTTATTTAATTATTATAAAGTTTTTATTGCTAATATATTAAGCAAATTTATAATAAAGTTTATTATAACTGTTTTTATAAGTTAAAAATCTTTAGGTTAAATTAATTAATAATTGCTATTTGGTTTATTTTAATTTATTGCGTAAAGTTTATAACTATTATAATACTATAAATATGTTTTTACTTTTTAAGTTTTCTTTTTAATAAAAAAACCTTTAAAGTTATATATTATATGCTTTTTATTAAAGTAATGTTTATTATTATAAGCTATAATAAAAAACTTACTAACTTAATTTTTAAAAATGCAAAAGCAATAATAGCTTTTTTTATTAATATTATAAAGCAGTTTATTTATAATTACAAAAAAATAACTTAAGTGCAAAAAATTTGCAGCGTTTTTATTGCTATTTATACATATTACGTTTAAAGTTTTATAATACTTTAAGTTTTTATTATAATTAGCAATAATCTTTAATCTTACTTTATTATTTATAATAGCTTTTATTAATACTAATTAAATATTATTAAGCATAAAATTTTTATTAGTTTTTTATATATTATTTTTTATATTAAGCAAGTTTTTAATGTTTTTAAAACAACTTAATATATTTAATATATAGTTAATATAGCTAAGCAAATAATATACTTATAAACTATATTAAAAAAAGTAAATTAAAGCATTAATAAAGCGCTTATTAATGTAATTTATAAATATAATATTTAAATTAGTTTAGTTAATAATGCTTTTAGTAGCAAAATAATTAGTAAAAATAACTATAAAGTTTTTTAATGCTTTAATTATTATATATAAACGTTTGTATGCTTATATAACATAACTTACTTTTATTTTAAAAAAATTATATTACAACTTAAAAATTAAAATATATTTGCTTAAATATATAATAAAAAGCATTTATGCATTAAAAATAAAAGTATTTAATTATTATATATAATTATTCTTTATATAGTATAGCATAATACTAAAGCTTTGCTTAAAAAATATATTTATTTATATATATAATAACTTATTAAAGTTATAATAATATAGTATAATATATAAACAAATAAAATTTTAAATAGCTTAAAATAATGCTTTTTTAGCTTTTATAAATTCGAAAAAAGTTAAGCAACAATATGTTTAATGCTTGCTAAAGTTATTTATTTTAAACCTTTTAAACTTATGTTTTTTATTAAGCAATATAGTTTTGCGTTTTTGTAATAGTTTTAAAATTTTTACGTAAAACAAAATTAATAAATATAAAAAACTTATAATATTTAAGTATTATTTAAAAGCTTTAAGTTAACAAAAAAATTTAATGTTTTATATTGCTTTAACTTTTTGCTTAATAATTAATATACTAAAAGCGTTTATTTAAAAGCTTAAAAGCTTAATAAAAAAGTATGCTATAAAAAACTTTTTTAACAAAAAAAATATCTTTTTGCTTTAAAACAGCTTAAAAATAATGCGTAAATAAAAAAAGTATTTTTTTTTAGTATTAAAATAAATTATAATATTATTAATAAAAACGCAATAAAAATGCTTAAACTTTTTAAATAAGCAATTTATAAACTATTATATATATATAAGTATATTATAAAATTTTATAAGTATAACTATAAACTATTTAAAACTTTTTAAGCTAATAATAATAAATCTGTTATAATAATTAAAATATATTTTAAATTAGTAAAAAAAAAAAGTTACGTTTATATAAGTTATATATTTTTTTCTTTTAATTAATAAAATAACTTTAAATTAAAAAAGCAAAAAATAATTGTTTAAAATAGCTATTTTGTTTAAAGTTTACAAGTTAATTATTAGTTATAAGTATAGTTTTTTTTTTTTTTATGTTTAAACTACAAAAGTAAAATACATAAATAAAGTAAATTTGTTAACTTATTTTATTTAACCTTATATATAAAGCTAATTAAAAACAAAATTAATAGCTTTTTTATTGTAAATGCTTAAAAAATAAAGTTAATTGTTTAACTTAGTTTTTTGCTAATTATTTACTAAAAATATTCTTATAAATTCATTTTTAGAAATATTAATAATATTTTAGTTTTACTAAATTTTAAAAATCTTATTAATTAGTTATAAAATTTTCTTTGCTGTTATATTTTTGCTAATATAAATAAAATAGCTAGCTAGCAATATAACTTTGTTTTTTTTGTTAAGTTTTTTAATTTTTAAAGTAAAAATAATTTTGCAAATTTTAAGTTTTAGCATATTTAAATTTATTGTATTGTTTATTTTTTTTAGTAGTTAATTAGCTAATCTTTTAATTATATTATATATTGCATTAATAACTAAGCTAATAATTAAAATACTAATTTATTTAAGCATATTTATTATATTAATAATATTAGTTATATTAGTATAAAAGTTAAAGTTATAGCTAAAAATATACATATTAATAATAATTTATTTAAGCATAAAGGTTAAATTAATTAATTTATTTATATAAAACGCATTAAAAAACTTAAAGTTATTAAAAATATAAATGCTTTTATTAGTAATATTTAAGCTAGTACTAATAACGTTAATAGTTTTAGCGCTAATATTTTTAAGTATTATATTAAATAAAGCACTTATAGCTATAATATTTATAATTAATATAACTGTTTTTAAACATACTTTTTAAAATTTTTTTTTAGCTTTACTACTAAAAAATTGCTTTTAAATAATGCTAATATAAGTATTTTTAAGTATAATTTTAATTTAAAGCAAAAAATTAGCTAAAGCTATACTTTTAAAAGTAGTAAACTTAATAAGTATAGTTATACTATTTTTATAAAATAGCTTAAATATAAAGTTATAATTAGCAAGCAAAAGTTTATATGTAGCTAAAGCTTATATTATAGCATTAAGCTTAAAAAATACTTTGCAAGCTAAAATAACTTTTTATATATATAAGTATACACGTAAATATATTTAAAATAAAATTTTAAAGTTATTTATGCTAGCTATAGTTATTTTTGCTTTTTTATAATTAATAATTGCACTTTATAAATTTAAATATTTAGTGCTTAGCAAAAAACAAAGTGTTATGTTTTTTTTAATTATTTAAGCTTTTTTTTTAATTTATAAAAGCTTAAAAAATCTATAATTATTATGTTTTAATAAGTAAAGTTTAAACTTAGCTTTTAATATATAATAAAAGCAGCTTTTACTAATGCTTTTAATTTTTTTTGCTTGTTAATTTTCTTAATGTTTAATTGTATATTTATAAGTATTAAAAAGCTTATGCATAATAATGCTTTATAATATATTTATATTTAAGCATACTTAAACTTTTTTACTATTAGGTTTAATATATATATTTATTTTAAAATATAAGTATTTAACATTAAAACATTTTAATAAATCGTTTAAAATATTAGTAATTAAAAGTATTTAATATATATAAAATATAATTAGCTTAGCTTTAGATTTAGCGCTTTTAATTTCTGTAAAAATGCCTATTTTTAGTTAATATAAAGCTAAGTTTATTTATAATTTATTTGTACTGCAGGTTTTTAAGTAGCAAAACAGCTAATTATAAAAATTAAATAAAGTGCAATAATGCTTATATATATGCGTTATTAAATTAGCAAGCAACTAAAATATAATTTATTTATATAAGCAATTAATATATTTATAAATATATTAGTTCTTATTATATAACAAATTAAAAGTTTTTTTATAGTATTTATATGTATTATTATAGTTTATTATTATAAAAGCTATATTATTTAAGCTTTTTTAAAAAAAAAAAGTTAAGTTTTTAAACTTAAAAAAAATAAACTTAAAGTTAGAGTTTATAAAATAAGCTTAGTTATAATTCTTTTTATGCTTATTATATTTATTTTAATAACGCTTATAATTATATTTATGTTTATGTTTTTTTTTTTTTTATAAAAGCTTATTATTGTTATTTTTATTATTTTTGCTAAACTTATTTTTATTTTTTAACTTATATTTATATTTATTCTTTTAAAACTTGTAATTATAACTTTTAAACAAAAGTAATTAATATTATATATATTATTTTTTTTTTTTTACATATATAAAAAAACATCTTTTTTGTTGCTGCAATAAAAATTAGCTTTGCTTTAGCAACTTTAGTTATATATTTAGCTAAAGATTTTTTTTTTTTAAAAGCGTAAAAGTATTGCTTAATGTTTATATTTATATAAGTTTAAATAAAAACTATTATGCTTTATTAATTACTATTGTTTTTAGTTAAAGTTTTTATTACTTTAGCGTATTATAGTTTTTTTTAAATAAAAGTTATTATTATTATATTTTTTTAAGCTATGTTTTTTAAAGTAAGCTTAATGCTATTAAATTGTTAAGTTGCTTTAAAAACAAGCATTATAAATTAAATTGTAAGTTTGTTAAGTATTTTGTTTAATTCTTTAGCATAATAGCTTATATATATAGCTAATATTAACTTATTATTTTATTATATTACTGCAGTTCTTTTTAATAAAGTTTAAAACATTTTTAATATTTGCTTTTTATTAAAGTTATAAATGCTTAAGTCTTTAAAAAATAAAAAAATATAATCTATAAAGCAATAAATATTAGTAAAAATTAGTTTATTACTATTTATAACTATGTTAACATTTTTAAAATTATTTTGATTAAAATTAAAATAGCTAATATTAAAACGTTTTAGCTTATTTAATTTACTAATAATAAATCTGTTTAATTTTTCTTTAAAAGTAGCATTTTAGTTAGTATAATTGCTTTAATTAAGCAAATTAACTCTGTTTTTGCAAAAAGATTATTTACTGCTTTTATTATTACTATTATTATTATTTAAAAAATTATCTAGATTTAAGTTAACGTTTATATTAATACGTTTTTTAGCTTTTTTTTTGCAACTATTAAAAGTATAACCATTTGCTTTTTTGGACTACTAGTACATAATAAAAAACTTAAATAGTTTGTTTTAATTAAAACCATTATTTTTAAGTGCTGCTTTATGCATAGTTAATTATGCAGGTATAAAAATAGCAGCTTTTATATTAAAAACAAAAATAAAGTTAGTTATTATAAGTAGCGTAGTTATTATTATTATACTAGCTATAATATTTGTAATAAATAATATAAAAAGCACAAAAGCTACTATTTAAATAAAAAGTACTACTAAAAAAGCCGTTAGTTAAGTAGTTTTAATTAATAAACGTAATATTATATTAAAGTTAAACTAAAAAGCAAAAAAACAATTAATGCTTATTAAACTAAAAGTTGCTAAGTGTAATAGTTCTTATAGTAGTTCTTAATAAAAATCGCTTGCTAATTTAATAAGTATAACTGTTATAAGTATTAAAAATAAAGCTGCCTTGTTTTTATAAAGCAATTATAATTTAAAACTAAATGCATTTATATAAAGTAAAAGCAAAAATAGCTAAAGTAAAACTAGCTATTTTAGCACTAGCTAACGTAGCACTAATATTTTTAATAGTAATAGTGCTAAACTATCGCAAGTATAAAGTATATAGTTTAAAAATTCTTTTAACATATTTTTTGTTTAATTATTATTTTTAACAACTTAGTTTATTGTTTTTTAAAAATAATTAACTTGCTTACTTAAAATATTTAAATTTTTAGTAAACATTTCATTAGTTTTTAAAAAATTTAGCTTATAATAAACATTTTTGTTTAGTTCTTTTTAGTTTTAAACAATTTAAGCTATTTTTTAATTTTAATTAGCTAACTTATTTATTAAGTATTATTATGTTTTTTTATTGTTGCTTATTTGCTTTAAAGTTAGCAATAAACCTTTTTTTTAATCGGAAAAAAAAGCATTAGCATTAGCATTAGTTATAGCTGTTTTTTTTAGCAAAAAAGCACTTATAGTTTATAAATCTTAAGTTTTTCTTTTAAAACAAACTAGTTTAAAAGTAAGCATAAAACGCAATAATTATAAACTATAAAGTGCATGCAACATTAATAATTAATTTAGTAAGTTAACTGGTTTTTTATTTATCTTAAAAAGTTTAAGCAGTTAATTTAATAAATTAATTTATCTTTTGCTTATTTTAGCAAGTTTTAGTATTAAATTTTTAACAATAGACTTAGTTTTAAAACCTTTATAGTTTAATAAAATACTTATTTGCAAATTTAAAAGTAAGTTATTAAAATATTTGCTTAGTAAATCGTTTTGTTTACTGTTTTAGCTTGCTATTAAAACTAATAGCAATAAGTAATATAAGCTAAAAAACAACATAAAGTATAAAATATAAATATATAAAGTAGTGCTAAAATTTAATGCGTTAAAATATGCAAATATATAAGTAAATATAAACTAGCATATTTATAAAACTTAAAAAATTTTTTTAAGTTTAACCGAGTTTATGCTTAATTAAGTTAATGCTACTTGCTTATTAGCTGCTTTACTAAATTGTTATATAACTTTACAAAGCAAGTAATTTAAAATTAAAAGTGCAATTAAATATAACGCAGATATAATAAAGTTAAATAAAATATATTAAGTGTTGCACGTATTAAAAAACTTAGTACAAACAAAAAATAGCTAAATGTAGTGCAAACTAATGTTTTAAAAGTTATATAATTATAAACGTTAACATAAAATCAAATATAATAGTATTTAAGCAGCACAGCTATTTAGCAAATCTAATAAATATAAAGTATACAAAATATTTAGCTAATAAATAAATAATCAATAATTAATAATCAATAATTAATAATTAACGCTTGTAAACAGCATAAATCCTAGCAAATTAACTTTAACAAAAGTTAAAGTAAATGCTAAAAGCGCTTTAAATGTTATAAAAACTAATCCAAAAAAAATAAATAACAAAGTTTATATAATATAAAAGCTAAACTTTATCTATATTACGTAGTTTTGCTAAAAAAGATCTAAATGTTATAAAAACTAATCTAAACAAAATAACAATAAACTATGTAAGTAAAAAAGCTATACTATATCTTGCGCACATAATTTACTAGCAAAAAAAAAAAAAAAACTAAAGTATAAAGTTTTAATTATAAAGCTCATTTTACTATTTAGTAAAGTTTACTATAAGTAATAAAGCAATTAAGCATAAAAAGTACAATATAAATTAAAAAAAAGAAGGCCTTGCAAGCAATTGTTACGCAATTGCCTTAAACATAAGCCCTATATAGCTATTTAGCTAAGCTACTATAGCTATAAATAAAAATACTACTATAGTTAAACCCTATAAATATAAAGTCCCCCTTCTAGTTTATATTAATATATTAAATTATTTAGTTGCTTAAATAATGCAATATTATTTAAAAAGCATACTTTAAAATTATTATAATTAATATTATATATAAAGTATATTAACTTATTATTTATTTAGCTTATATTAACAAATATATTTTAGGTTAATACTTTTAATAAACCTTTTTTTAAAGCTAAAAAGTTAGCTTTACTTAATATTATTTTTAATATAGCTTTTAATATATTATTAAATAAAAAAAAAAAGTTATATATTTAAGCTTTTTAATAACTTAAAAACTTTTATTATAGTTTTAATATTGTTATACTTATAATTATTATTATTAATAAAGCTAATATTACTTATAATGCTATTTAAAATATTTAGTTAAACATATAGCTATAACTTTATATATAGCATATTATAGCTAACATTTATATTAGCGTTAAAAAGCGCTAAAAAGGCACTATTTTAAAAAACTACACTTTTTTAAAAGTTACTTTATTAGTTAACTTAAGCTAATAATAAAAGCTAAACTATATAAGTAATAAAAAATTTAAAGCTATTTAGCTTTTTTTGCTACTAATATTTAATAAAGCTATATTAAAACAGCAATACTATTAATATTATTAAAACTTTAGTTTTTTAGCTATTAATTATAATATTAACAAATTATTAACTTTTTAAAGTTATTTAGCTTATTATGCTATTAAAATAAAGGTTTTTATTATAATTAAACTACTTAAGTATATTAGCACATATTATATATTATATATATATATAAGATATCTTTTTTATACTTATTTTATAAAAGTTTTCTTTTTTTTTAAGCTTTAGTTTTATTAAATACTTATTATAAAACTAAAAATATATTAATTATTATATTTAACCTTTAAAACTTTATACTTTTTATAACAATTTTAAAGCTTTTTAAAATAAAGTTATTTATAATACTTTATTATATTATAAAATAGCTAAATATTAATTAATTATATAAGCTAATATTATTTTTAATAGCCCTTTTTTAAAACAAACTTTAATAATAAACTAAAAACAAACTTAACATAAATTATTTTTAAAACTAAACTTAAGCAAACAATAATTATTTAATGCTTTAAGTATTAATACTTAATTATTATAAACATAAATTGTATAGCTTTTAGCTAAAATTAAAAAGCTAAAGCAGTAAATTATATAGCAAAAAAATAAAAGCAAACAAATTACTTTAAAATTAAAAATAGCTTATATTACTTTTATTTTATACTTAAATAAACAAAAAAACCAAAAAACAACATTTTTAAAAAAACAAAAAAACCTTTTAAACTTTAAAAAACAATTTTATAACTTAAGTTAAAAATAAAAACATAAAAATCTTAGTAATAATAATAACTCTTTATTTTCTAGCTTTAATAAAAAGCATAATTAAAAAAAACCTAAATATTAATTATATTAAAATTGCTTATATTACTATTAACGTTATTTATTTAAAAATGCTAATGTTAATTAATTATTAAAGTTTAATTATAACTTTAAACTATATTTAAAAAAGCTAATTAAAAATTTTATTGCAATAAAAACAAAATTTTATATATATATAGCAATATAAATTAAAACTATAAAAATATTTATTAATTAGCATTATAAAAATTATTAACCCTAAAAAAAAAACAATTTAAAACTAACTAAAAAGTATTTTTAAATTAAACTAAAACTTTGCTTAAGCAGTTTACTTTTTTATAAGCTAATATAAACGTATAACTAAAATAAGCAAGCTAATAAACTAACTAAAACTTAAAACTATTTAATTAATACTTTATTAGTATTAAACTTTAAAATGTTTATTAAAACAAAAGCAAAAAAGCTTTATTATATTATTAAAAACTAAGCATACTATTTTAATAAAAGCTAATAAACTACTATAATTTACTGCTAATTATATAAGCTAATATAATTAATATAGCATAATAACGTTAAACATTAATAACTAAAAAACAACGCTTAAACTATAGCTAAAAAAAACTAAAGTTAAATATTATTTAAATTATTAATAAATTAACTTTAAATATTAAACAAAACTAAACTAATAATTAGCATATTAATATTAACTATAAAAATAATAATACTAGTTTTAATAATTAAAACTATTATTATAAAAGCAATAATTATAATAATAGCTATAATAATAATAACTAAAGATTTTATAAAAGCAATAATAGCTATAAAAGCTAAAACTAATATTATAAAAATAATAATACTAAAGGTTATAGTTGCTTTTAAAACTAAAAATATATAAACAATTAAAATAATAATAATACTTATATTTTAAACAACTGTTATACTTTTAAAACCTTTTTAAATTAACTTTAAAACAATAATAAAAATAATTTAAATTTAAATTTTTACAAAAATTTTATTTATTATAGCTATAAATAACTTAACTATATATTACAGGAGGTATAAAGCATTAAAGGTTAAGTATAATAGTTAATATACCTTTAGTTTTATACTAGGTATTTAATAAAACTAAAGCTTAAAAAAAGGAAAAAACTTTTATAAAATAAGTATAAAAGAAATATTTTATATATATATATAATATATAATATATGCTAAAGTACTTAAGTAGCTTAATTATAACAATTATTTTTTTCTTTTTAATTAGGTTGTTTTTAACTTATATATAAGTAAAATTAATTAAAGTAATTAATCTTAAGTATAAGTAGTAAAGTAAAGTAATATAAAGCAATTAAGCATAAATATAATGTATTAAATAAAATACTTATGCAGTATAATAGTTAAAGTATTTATATATTTATGCTTATGTTTATATGTTAAGTTACGTTTGTTTTGTGCT
Organism: Xylaria sp. FL1777; assembly: GCA_022578965.1. Taxonomy (NCBI): domain Eukaryota; kingdom Fungi; phylum Ascomycota; class Sordariomycetes; order Xylariales; family Xylariaceae; genus Xylaria; species Xylaria sp. FL1777. Next base: position 75,436 of record MU400547.1, on the reverse strand, counting down.
ATATTTATAGCAAGGCTTACGTTTATACTTTTATTACTATATGCTTTTTTTTTTCTTTCTTTTTTTTTTTCTTTTTTTAGCTGCTATTAAACATTTAGTTTTAGCTATTTATTTTATTACTGCTAATCTTATATTTATTTTATATTTTTTCTGCTTTTTTTTTTAATTATTATTTGTATTATAATTATGCTGCTTAAATTTACAGTAGTTAAAAATAGTATATATAAACATAATTATAATTAAAACTATAATTATAAACATAAACATAAAAAATTATTATAACTTGCTTTATGCTTAAATTTATTTAGAAATAAGTTTAATTTTATTATAAAATAAAACTTTAATAAACTTTTTTGCTAAAAGTTTAATAATTTTAGTAATAAAAATAAAAACTTTAGCAGTTTGCTTTTTTTTTAAAACAGCTTTAATTTTAATAAAGATTTAAATATTATTAAGCTTTTTATTAATTATAAAAAGAAAAATAAAAATAAAAATAAAAATAATTTTAACTTTATAAATGTTAATAAAGATTTTAATGCTAGCTTACGTAATTTTAATATAAATAACTTAAAAAATAAGTTTAATTTTAATGCAAATATTAAAGTTTTTATGCTAGCTAAACGTTAGCTTATTTTTATAATAACTTTTGTTTATAAACTTTATAAATAAACTATTAAAGCTAAAAATAAAAAATATAAAACTATTAAAAAAGCAATAGTTCTAAGTAGTTTGTTAGTATGTTAGCTTTGTTTTAAGCGTTTTAAAAAAGCATTTTAGCTAAAAAATAGCTTGCTTTTAAATATAGTTTACAAATTTAAAGATTTAAAAGTAATAGCTTATATAAGCTATATAAACAGCTATATTTTATATAATTTTATAAGTTAATTTATATTTATTTTAAATTAATTTTATTAATAAATTAGCTGCTTGCTATATTATATTTTAATATAATATATATTTAAAAGTTATTAAACTAGTTTGTTTATTTTTTTGTTTTTTAAAAGAATAATTATAAAAAAATTATTATAAATAAAAATTGCACTATTGTTTAAAAAACTTTAAATAATTATTGTATTAATTTTATAGCTATATAGTTTTATTTTTTAAAAGTATTTTTGCGTTTTATGTTAACTTATAAAGCTTAGTTTTAATTAATTAACATAGTTAATAATATAAAAGTAAATTGTTTTATTTTTATTTTATATAAAGTTTAGCTAATAATTAATAATGCAAAAATATTATACTAAATATAAACATTTAGTAGTAAAACATAAATCTTTAGTTTGTTAAGCTATTTTATCTTAGGTGCCTTAAACTAAAATAGTCCTTGTGTTTGTATTTCTTTAGCTATACCACCTCTTTACTAATTACAACCCTTTTTATTTCCCTTAACATAAACTCGGAATTTTGGTTTAAGGCAACTATGTTGATTTTCCTGCTTACGTTTTTATCTAAAAAACGACAAACCGTGATTTATTTATGTAGTAACTTTAAATTTGTTCAAAGTTATACCTAATTAATTAATTATTGTATTTTACATATAGTTATATTTTTTTTGTATTTTTTTAACGCTTAGTTCTTGTTGTATTACATACTATAGATTTTTTAACTAAAATATTGTTTTTTTTATTATTGTTTTTTTTGTAATTACTTCGTTTGTTTGTATAGTTTACTATACTAGCGTTTATATTACTTTTTATATTTAAATTAACTGACTTTTTTAATACTACTTTTATTGCTTTTAATTTTGAAAATAATTCTAATTATAAAAGCAATAATTTAAACAAAAAATCTAATTTTATATGCTAGTAATAGGTTATAATAAACATACAAAAGTATTAGCATTATAATTATAATTAAAGCTATAATTTTTGTTAGTTTTTAAAAAAATAGCTTTTATTGCGAACTGCAACTAATAATTAGTTAAAGCTACAAATGTACAAAATAGTTAACATATTAAAAAACCTTAAAGTTTAATAGCGTTTTTAAAAAGCTAGTATTTAGATAAAATTTAAAAAAAACAATCCAAGTTATAATATTATTAACATTTTTGCATTTTAAAACGAGCTTTTTACTTTATTTAAACAATTAGCTTTTACTAAATTTAATTTTAAAGCATTTAAAGCTTTTAGTAAAAAGCTTTGCTAAGTTAAAAATATTTATAATATGCAATAGATTAAAAAGTTACTTTGTTTTTTTTAGTTTTAAATTTAAAATGCATTTTTATGTTTTGCTGCTTTTTTTTTAAATATTTTTATAAATTAGCAAACTAAGCATAAATTTTATAACGCAACTAAAGCTAATATGCTGTTTTTTTATATTACTAAAGCATATATAATTATAGCTTTATTATTAAGTATATATGCACTTTTAACAAGCAATTTTTTATAGTAATTTATTAGCATTTATTTTTATAGTAGTAAAACATAAACTTAAGTAATTAATACTTTTGTTTAATTTAAAGTATATATTAGCTATAAGTTTGTTTTAAAATAGCTAAATAAAATAGCTAAACAAAGTTACATATGTAATAGCTAGTTAGCTAATGTTTTAATACTTAAATTAATAAATATATAGCTTAACTTAAAGCGTATTATTTATAACTTAAATGCTATGTTTATATATAATAATTTTAATTTTAAAAATAGTGTTTAAAATCTTAGCATAAATTATAAAAATATTATGCAAAATTTAACTAATTGTTTTATAGTTGCTAGTTTAAACGTATTTAGCTTATTTATGTAGTTATAATAACATATTATTACTTTTTTTAAAAAGAAATGGCTTTTTTTTTACTTAATGTTAACTTTAGCTTATATAAATAAAACAACTAATTATTTATTAGTTTATGCTGTTTATTTTTTATTTAAATTATTATATTTAAAAAGGTTTGCTTTATTTTTAAACATTATATAACTATAAAATAATGTTAGCTATATTTTATAAACTTTTGCTATTTATAAAAACAAAAAAAAAATATTTAAAGTATATTAAGTTTATAATATTTTATTTTGTATTATTTTAAATTATTAAAACTATAATAAATAATTTATAATAGTATATATTGTATTACTTGAGCTAACGGCCTATTAGCTATGCTAGTTTTTATTTTTTATATGTACAAGTAAAAACTGTGCTTATAAATTAAAAGCAAGCTATAAATAGCTCACTTTTTTTTTAGTAGCTAAGTAAAAACATTTTATATTTACTTTTAAGTTATACTAGTTTTGCTACGATTTTATTAAGTACTTTACTTTTTATTTTTTTGCTTTTAGGTTGTTTGTTTACTTGTATTATGCTATTAATTAAATATATATACTTTTATGTAGTTACTTTATAGTTCTTTTTTCTTTGTATTTTTTTTGCTTTATAGTTTGCTTGCTTTAGTATTACTGCTTACTTTATGCTACTTGTAGCAGTTTTTTTAGTTTTAGTACTTACTTAGTTAAGTATGCTGCTTTTTTTTTTTAGTCTTTTTTTAAACCTTTTTTTATTGTATTGCTAATATATTATAGTTTGTTTGCTTTAATATTATTGCTAGCTTTTTACTGCACTAGTTTTTTTATAATTAAATTATAACTAAGTTATAAGCAAAGTTAATTGCTTATTACTTTTTAGTTTGCTTTTTGCATATTTATTTTTTAAGCTGCTTTTATGCTTTTTATAGTAAGCTTACTAAATAAGCACGGCTTATAAGTAGCTTATGCATTAAGTAATATAAAGTAGCAATAAATAATAAGTTATTTTATTTAGTTACTTATATTAATTTTTTTCTCTTTTAACTACTAACTTTACTACTTTTACTATTATTACTACTATATGCTTAGCTTACGCTTGCTTTAATATATTAAAGTACTTAATTTATAATATAATTAATTATTAATATATTACAGTTATACAAAAATTTACTTTGTTATAGCTGCTATGCTTTTTATAGTACGTATTTATAATTAGCTTAACTTAAGTATATATGCTAACTAATATTTAGCTTATATATTTAAAGTTATAAGTTATTTTGCTGCAGTTTTTACTAATTATTTAATTTATAATATTAAACAAAGTAGCTAATAGCTTACTACTATATAGTTTAAGCTTTTATAACTGCTTATTGTTATGTTTTTTTGCTATAATACTAATTTTTAAAATAAAAGTAAATGCTTTAGTGCTTTACGCTAAAGTATTGCTAATAGCTTTAAAATTTGTATTTATTAAGTACGCTAAAATGCTTAAGCTATACTACTATTATATTGCTTATATTACAGTAATATATTATACACTTTTTATTGTTGTTTTTTTTATGCTAATTATATAAAAACATTAATAATTTTTGCGCTTATAATATTATTAATAAGTTTACTAAGTGCTTATAATGCAAAAAAAATAAAGTAAGCACTAAAAGTAGCAGTTATAGTTCTATAAGTACTTTTAACTATATTAATATTTATACGTTTTTAAGCTTTACTTTATGCTTATTTTAACTATTAAAGTTTTTTTAATCTTAAGTACTACTAATAATTCTTTAGCTTAAAAAAATTAATAAAAAACTTCGATTGTTTATTAAAGCCTATATAGCTGTACGCTATTTTTATATTAATAAAAATATTTAAGCTACACTTATAGCTAATATACAACTTTAAGTTGCAATTAAAGAAGCAAAAAAAGCTGCAGCAAATAAAAAAGCTAAAAGTTTTACATAAATAAGCTAGTTAAAAAGTATTTACGTAACTTTTAAAGGTTAGCATTATTATATATTCAGTAGCTAAAAGTTTTAATAAAATTTCAGTATTTAATACTTAATAAAGTTATTTAATTGCTTTGCTTTTTTATAATATATGCTTTTTAACTTTTATAGTTTTATATTCGTAATTTTGTATTGCTGTTTTTAGTACTTTATTATATTATGCTTTACTTTAAAGTTTATAAATATAAGCCTATAATAAGCAGCCTTTTTAAAACTATAAGTAACAAACAGCTTTATAATAGCTGCTTTAGCTTTTGCTTTATAGTTATAATAAACCTTTTTTAGCTCAAAAAAAAACTAGTATTAATGCTTAGCTGTTCTTGCTTTATATTTAAAAGCCTTTATTTCTATGTTTTTGTAGCTACTTATAACCTAATTAGTCTTTTAGCTACGTTATAATAGCTAAGCCTCCTTATATTTAAAACCTATTTAGCTATTTTACGTGCTTTTTTTAAGTTGCGCAATAACTAGTAGCTTAGTTAAAAATTTGTTTGCTCTTTTAGTATACTGCAAGTGCTGTTATATTTAAAGCACTAGTTCAAGAAGTGCAGCAGCAACTTCTCGGCTTAACCGCATTAGCACGTTAGCAACTCGTGGCTAAGGTTTATAATAATATATAAAAATTAAAAAACTACATTTTTTATTTAAGCTATAATAGCTGCTTAAATAAAAGCAAGCAATATATATAACTATAAACAATAAATATTTTTTGTATTAGTTTTTTTTTATATTATGCTAAATTTTATTTAACTAATTTTTTAAACTTTCTAAAATTTTTTTGTAAAACATAACATGTAATTTTTTAGCTATAAATAACATATTAAAAAAAATAAGGTTTAATATTATTAAGCTTTACTATTACTACATAATAAGTTTTATGCTTATATTTTAGCGTTTTTAATTTATAATTTAGTTAAATTTAGTATACTATTTTTTAATAAAGTTTAACTAAACTATATTTAAATAGCATTAAAAAGCATAAATTTTATATTATTTAAGCAAAAAATTGCAGCTTTATAGTTTTAATAGTTAAAATATATAAGTTAAACAAAAAAATATACTTAAAACAAAAACAAATTAATTAACATTAAGTTTTAAAGCTATTACTAATATATAAGTATTATAAAATATTTATTTATAATAATTATAGCAGTTTAGCTTAGCAATTATAAAGTATTATATTAAATTATTTTTTATTTCTTTATTTTTTTTTATAAAAAAAAGTTTAATAATTATAAACTAAAAATGTTATATTTTGCTTAATTACTTTATTTTAATGTTATAAAACTAGAACTTGCAACAAAAATACTATAGTTAAGCTTTGTTTAGTATACTATAGCTAAAAGTAAATAAAAAACTATTAACTTAGCTTTAAAGCATATTAATAATATTTTTACAATTAATATAAAGAATAATAAAAACTTTACGCAAAATATTTTTGTTATATTTAATTAATTAACTATTATAAGCTTTTATATTACTTTAATTTGTAGTAATATAAAATAGTTCTTTTAAACATATTAAAATAAGCAGCATACTTTTTTTTTTATTAATTAAAATGTTATTAAATATGCTTGCAAAATATATATTAATAGTAATACTAAAAAATGCATTAATAGCTATATTACGTTATATAATTTTTTTAATGCGCTAAATTTATTAATAAAAAAAAAGTAATAACTTATTAATACTAAAATTAATAAATTTAACATTAAAGTTGTTTAATTAACTAAAGTTTTAATATAACAAAATATACTAAGTTTAGCTAATAAAAATAAGCTATTTATTAAAAGTAATAAAAAATAGCAGCTATATATTTTTAATTATAAAAAAGCAAAAAAAAAAAAAAAAAAAACTAAAGAACTATAGCTAAATATAAATTAATATAAAGTATTATATATATTTTACTTCTTTTGCTTTTTTTTTAGCTTTTTAGAACTACTATTTACTGGCAATTTTTTATTATGCTTTAATAGTTTAAATTATATTAATAAATCTATAGCTAGCAATATATTTATATATATAAAAAAAGCACTTAAAAGTAATATAACTATAGTTAGTTTTACTAAAAATAATAAAACAAAAGTTATAGCTACTATTAAGCATAAAGCTAACTAGCTTAATTATATATTAAATATTTAATAAATATTTAACTGCTGCTTTATTTGCATTTTTAGTATTAATTTTAAAGTTAAACAAAGTATGTTTTTAGTAGCATTTTTAATTTGTGCTTTATTTGCAAAATGCTTAATATACTTATTAAAAGCATACTAATATATTATAAAAAGCTTAGCATATAAAACATAGCTATATTTTTTTTATTTATTTTATTTAAATATTTTTATAGCATTATAAACTAAAAAAAATATAGTATTTATATTAATTACTTTATTAAATATAGTAGCAATATAGTATTAAACTTTTTTTAGCATAAAATATTTTGTTATACTATTAATAGCAAAGTTTAAATGTTAATATAAGTTTATAAAGTATTTTGCGCAAAATTTTTAAAGCTTTTGCTATAAAAACCAAAAGATAGTTTTTTTTTAAAACGCAAACTACTAGCGTATTTTTAATAGCAACTTTAATAATTAGCTAAAGTTATAATAACATAAGTTATAGCATACTTTTTATTATATATTTTTTTGCTTTTTAATATTTTTATTATTTAGCTGCTATAAAAACTATAAAGCATACTTTTTAAAGCATTTTACATTTATAAATTTATATATATTTAGCTAAATAGCTTATAGCTTATTTTTAAACTTTAGTTTAGTTTTAGTTTATTTAATAAGTTTAACTAGTTTAAATTATTTTAGTTTAAAGTTAATTATTAAAATATTTTTATTTTTAAGCTTATTAATTATAATTAATTAGTAATTTAATAATATAAACTATATATAGCTAAACGTTAAGCTTTTTAATATATTATTGCTTATATTTATTATAAAGTGCAAATTATTTTAATTGTTTTTTAGTAGCTTTTTTTTATGCTTTAGTTTAAAAAGCTTAACTTTTTGCGCTTTTAATAAATTAAAATATTAATAAAAAGCAAAAAAAAATGCCGTTTTTTATGTTATACTATCTTAAACAGTTTAGCTAAATTTTTACAACAGGTTTAAAAAATTTTTAAAAGCAATAAAGCTAAACTAAACAATATACGTTACGTTATAAATATTTATTTTTATTTTAAAAGCTATAATAGTAAATATAATTTAACAAAAAAAGTCTAGCTTTATAAACTTGTTATATAACTACTATTAGTTATTAAAATATATATTTATATAGTTACGGTATAGTAACTAATGGCCCTATAGCCCTATGTTCTAATATGGCTAAATAAATGTAGCTGCGCTACACTTTAATGTGGCTAGGCTAGTTTATACATATGCATAAACCACCTAATGGTGCATGGACCACCCAATGGTGCATAAACTACCTATTAGCTATATATACTATAATTTAGCTACTTAGCTACTTTTTACAAACTACTTTATAAAATAGCTCTTTTTTTTTTTATACTTAGATTTTAATATAAATCTAGCTTTTTAAATAAAGCTTTGTTTTTTAAAATAGCTTAACATATAATAATCTAAGTATTACTTTTTTTAAAGCAGTTAAAACTGCTTTACTAAATATTTTCTTAATTTAATAAACTAATTAATTAACTAGTAAGTTATTTTATTAACTTAAACTAATTATTAAAACATGGACTTAGAACTTCTTGTTTTAATAATATAGCGTGCTTATTAAAAAAACGTGCTATAATTAAAGTAGCTATTTATAAAGCAGTTTAGTTTTTATTTAATAACATTAAACAAAATTTGCTTTATGCAAAAAAAAAACCTTATATAAAAGCTTATAAACAATTTTTTAATATATTTTTTATTTATAACTTTAATACTTATATTATAATACTAAATAAAGAAAACTTTAATAATATAATATATTTAGCTATTTAATTTAAGCACGCAATTTAAAAACCTTTTTTTTTAGCTAATTAGTATGTTTATAATTGTTGTAATTTCAATAAAAAAGCTAAAAATCTTATTAAAATCTATATAATTACATATATTAAAGAAAACAATCTTATTTTCTCTTTTAATTTATTTATAAACGAAATAAAAAAAGCTATACTTATGTTTAAAAAACTTATAAACAAAAATAAATTTTTAAGCTTGCTAAATTATTTTAAAGCATTATAGCAAAAGTTTAAGCTGCAAAACATTATAATAATTGCTAATATATAACATGCCTTTAATTTACATAAAATGCTACAAGTAAAAAAAAATAAAGTATTAAACTTACTTAAATAAAGAAAACTTTTTGCTAATATAAAATCTAATATATAAATTAGCATACAAAACTAAATTAATATACTAAGAAAAAAATTAAATGCTTTTAGACCTTTTAATAGTAAGCTATATAGCAGTAATAAAAAGCAAAAAAACCTTAGTAACTTACAAAAAACTAACAAACGTTTAATAAACAAGCTAAAAGCAACAGCATTAAAACGTAACTACTTTTAAACATAAATAAATAAACTTAATGCATTAATAGCTAACTTAATATAAAAGAACTAACATAATATACTATTATTATTTTTAGTTTACACTAAGAAAAAATCTTGCAAGTTTGTTAAAGTATAAATATTTACTTTTTATAACAATAAAAAAAAAAACGAAAGCAAGTTTAAAGTTTAGTACTGCAAAATAAAAAATTAACTTACTGCAAACAAAAATTAGTTTGCTAACAATACTGCAAAAATAATTAATATTAAGTTTTAACTTAAAAGTAATATTACAAAACATTTTTAACTATATTTAAAAAACATACACCTTAATTAACTTTGTACTGCTAAAGCTTTTTTTATATACTTATAAAATAACTACTATAACATTAATGCCTTTAAAAAATCTAAAAAAGCATAAAAAAAGTGTAAAATAGAAAACCTGCTTTTTAATAAATTTCCTACCTTTAAAAATAAATTTATTTGCTTTGCTAATAAAGTTTGCTTGCTTAAAAATAAATAGAAAAAAAAGTTTAAAAACAGATTGTTTATTTAGCTAAATAATAAAACCTTATTTAAATATTTAAAGCTAAGCGTAATTTTTAATGCTTATATTATGTATTATACATAAATTACTTACTAATTTAGCTTTAGTAATATAAAACATAACGTTATACATAAAACAAAAAAATAAGCTAAAACTACTAAAACAGCAATTATTATTAGCAATAAACGCTTTGCTTTTTTTTGTATAGCTTTAGCTCTTTAAAGTAAAATTACTTCTAAGTTTAAAATAACGCTTAAAAAAATACAAAAGCTTATTTTAAAAAGCAAATGCTTTTATTATAAGCAAATAAGTTATATAATATAAGACTGCTTTATTAAAGCTACTGCTAATACTAATTATAAAGCTTATATTAATGCTATTATAGCTAAGTAAAAAATAATTTTACTTGTTTTTATTTTAGCTAAGCAAAAAAACTTAAACAATAAGCACTTAAAAAAGTAACTCTAAGTATACTAAACTTTAACTTAAAGATAGTATTTTAAAAACATGCAAAAAAAAACATTATAAATAAATTTTTTAAAAGTAAACTTTTTTTATACACTTATACTTTAAATAATAATAAACTTTTTTTAATAATTGCTAATTTTTTTAAAAATATAAAAGCTAGCTTATATATTGCTATAAGCACTGGCTTTAATAAAAACATTTTAAAATACTTATAACTTATAGTTATAAATGTTTTTTTTTGCTTTATAACAAATTATAATAACAAAAGTAAACAAGCAATAAAAAAAGCTTTAGTACTAAGTTTAAAAGTATATAAGCATGTTTTTTTTAGAACGTATTTTTTTATATTAAATATATAGCATAACATTATTTTTAGTTAAAAATAGTTCAAAGTATATAATATTTTGCTTAACTATAAAAAACATAAGCTAATTTTCTTACTTTTATTAAAACTTATAAGTAACTTTAAATAAAATATTGCAATAAATAAAGCTAATACTTAGCTATAATATTTAAAGTATTAGCAAAACGCTAATAAGCAAAATAATAAAATAAAAAAAAAGCTACAAAAAAAAAAAGCAGCAATTTGCTGCAAAAAAAAATAACTAATAAATGTAAGTTACTAAAATCCTAAAGAAAAATAACCTTATTGCTACTAATGTTAAAAAAATAAAAAAATCACTATGTAAAAAGCTTTTCTTTTTTTTTTTCGAACTTATATATTAAAAAAAAAAAAAAGCAAAACATAAGCTTAAAAAAAAGCTTAAAGCTAAAAAAAACTTCTTTTATTAGCAAACTAATATTTAAAAGCTATACTATATATAATATAATAATATAAGTTAATATAAAAAATAATTATTAAATATTATTAACATTAGTATAATTGCTTTTAAAGCTATAGTTCGTAAAAATAAGTTTTATAACAAAATATAAGTTTTTAGTATTTATTAAATTAACAAGCTTATTAAAAACCGCAAAAAAAAAAAGAATAACTTTTTTAACTTTAAAAACAAAAAGTTAAAAAAAAAAGCCTTAAAACTTATATTTAAAAAGTACTATAACTTATTGCGCATTTTTAGCAAAATAAATTTTAATATTTTACTACTTAACCGCTTTAGTATAAACTACAAAATTAAGTTTATTAGTAAAAAATCATAAAAAAACATGTAATATTTTCTTTTATATAAAATATTACTAAATAAGCTAAAAGCTATACAAGCATACTTAGTTAATAATTTGCATAAAGGATTTATAAAACTAAATAATACATTATTTGCATCTTTTGTTTTATTTGTTAAAAAACTTAACAAAAGTTTTTGCTTTTGCGTAAACTACTGTAAACTTAATAAATTATTATAAAAAAACAAGTACTTTTTACTACTTATTAAAAAAACTTTGTTTTAAATATCTAAAGCAAAGATTTTTACTAAAATAAACATATAATAAACATTTTACTATATACGTATGCACTTTAGTTATAAAAACTTAACAATGTTTTATATATATTATAAGTTATATTGTTATTATGTTTTATTGTTTAAATTAACAAACAAACCGTTTATATTTTAATAGTATATTAATAATACTTTATTTAATTATTTTAACGATTTTTATAACGCTTATATAAACAATATTCTGATTTATTTTAATAGCTTAAAAAAATACTAAATATACGTTTAAAAAGTACTTACTTAACTTTAAAGTATAAGTTTACAAGCTAACCTTAAAAAGTTAAAATTCCATATAACTAAAACAAAGTTTTTTAGCTATATTATTAATACTAAAAGTATAAAAGTTAATTTTAGCAAAATAAAGGTTATTTAAAACTAAAAGTTATTTACTATAGTAAAAAAAGTCTAGTTTTTTTTAAGCTTTTATAACTTTTATTGCAAGTTTATTAAAAAATATAGCTAAATAGTAATACTATTAAACAAACTAACTAAAAAAAACATTCTTTTTAAATAAACAAAAAAATGTAAAAAGTTGGTTTAATAATTAAAAAAGGCCTTAACTTTTATACTTACTTTTAAACACTTTAACTATAATTTACTTACAAAAGTAAAAACTAATATATTAAATAGCATAGTAGCAAGTATAATATTGCAGCATTATAAAAACATTTAGCATTTTATAGCTTTTTACTTTAAAACAATATATAACGCTAAACTTAATTATAATATTTATAATAAAAAAATATTAGCTGTAATTTTAGCTTTAAAGAAATAGCAAGCTAAATTAATTAGTACTTATAAAAACTTTTTTCTAATTATTATTAACTACTAAGCATTAGAATATTTTGGAAAAAAACAACACTTTAACTTTAAATAAGCTAGCTAAGCTGTTTTATTTTTAAAATATAACTTTTTTATTGCTTTTTAGCTAAAAAAAAAAAATGTAGTAGTTAACGCTTTGTTTTATAAACAAAAAAACCTATAAACATAATAAACAAAAAAAAAAACTTACTAGTACTTTACTTTGTTTTAACTAATTACTTAAACTATATTTATTTAAAAAAAACAAGCTATATTATTATTATGTATTAAAAAAGTACTTTAAAGTACTTAATTAATAGCTTGCATACTATAAAAAAACTATAAAAACTTTAGCATAGCAATTTACTGCTAAAAAGCAACTGCTATTACTGCAAACAACTTTTAAAAAGTAAAAAATAGTTTAACTATTTATAAAAATCAATTAATTGTTTTTAATTACTTGCTTTTATGCACTTAATTAATTAAAAAAACGTATAAAAAATGCTTATAGCTTACTTTAAACAAACTAAAACATAATAGCTAGTAATTTAATATTATTAGTAGCTTAAACTAAAAAAAAAACTATAATAAGTATATTATTAATTATATAAGCTACTGCTTTATAAAAGTACTTTAAAATAAAACCTTTAATAAACTATAGCTGCTTTTTATTTTAAACTAAATATAGCGCTACTTAGTAATAAACTTTAAACAAATGCCTAAAAATAAACATAAGTACAACAACGCGCTAATAATAGTAAACTAACTAAAAAAGCATGCTTAAACAATCTTTTATATAATGCATGCAACCGTAAAAAATGCTATAAAAATATATTATAAAGGTTCTTTTAAAGTATTTAGTGTTTTTATAACTATTACTTTAAATTATAAGCCTTAATTTATATTAGCGTTTATAAATAAGTTATATAAACTAATAAAAGTTATATATGTTTTAGCTTTAGTAAGCTATTATAAAACAGTAAAACAAGCAAAAATTATAAATAAATACTTAAATTAGCACTTATATTTTTATATAAATCATTATTAAAACAATTAGTTTAAAAGACTTCTTGCTATAAATTATGCATAAGCTATAATACTATATAAGTTTATAAAACTATTTTTCTATGAAGTAAAAATAAACTTTTTTATGCTATTTTATTTTAACTAGGAAAACTATATAGCTGCAAAAAAGCTAAACAAACTGCCTAAAAAAAAAAAAAGCTACAAAAAAAAGCACAAAAAAAAGCACAAAAAATTAAAAAATTTATTAATACTACAAAAGCATACCTAACTTAAACCTAAAATAAAATAACCTGTTTTGCTAACTAGTTGTAATATAACCTTAATTTTAACGTTAGTAACTATATGTTTATTTTAAAAAAACAACAGTTATAAAAAACTAACAAGCTTTTTAATAAACTTAACTTTTTTATAATATAACAAAAATTTAAAATCTTGTTTAAAAACAATAATTTATATATATTTAAAGTTCTTAAGTTATAAAAAATAAAAAATATTTATTATGCTAACTGCTTACGTAAGTACTTAAACAACTTTTTGCTTAAACAAACGTTTAAAAACCTTAAAAGCAAAGTAATTAAACTTAAAAGTAAAAAAAAGTTCGTAGTAAAAAAAATATAAGCTTTTTAACTATACTACTAAAAGCTATAATATTAAGTAGATTAAAAGGAATAAAACCTAAACAACAAATAGTATTCCGCAAAAAACTTTAAAAATAGTGCAAAAGCTTTAAAAAAATTCTATAAAGCTAACCCTAACTTTGCAAAACCTTTAGTACAACTAGAAATATAGCTGCAAACTACAAAAAACAATTAGTTTAATAAGCTATACCTTAACAATAATAAAGCAATAGCAGCTAAAAAAAAAGTTATACAAAAAAAAAATCATAAATAATTAAAAAGGAAAAAAAGGCCTATACTTACATAAAAGTAATAACATAAAATAAACAATTAAAAGTTCAACGTGTAAAAAAACCTGTTTAGTAGCATAATTAAACAAAAGCTTTAATTAAAGCTAATAAGCAAATACTTAAAGCTATCCCTTTTTTATGTTATAGGAGGTATAAAGCATTAAAGGTTAAGTATAATAGTTAATATATTTTTAGTTTTATAGTAGGTATTTAATAAAACTAAAGCTTAAAAAAGGAAGAAAACTTTTATGAAATAGGTATAAAAAAAATATCCTATATATATATATAACCTATAATATATGCTAAGGTACTTAAGTAGCCTAATTATAATAACTATTTTTCTTTTTTTAATTAAGTTGTTTTTAACCTATATATAAGTAAAATTAATTAAAGTAATTAATCTTAAGTATAAATAGTAAAATAAAGTAATATAAAGTAATTAAGCATAAATATAATATTTTAAATAAAATGCTTATGCAGTATAGTAATTAAAGTATTTATATATTTATGTTTATGTTTATATATTAAGTTACGTTTGTTCTGTGTTATATTTATAGCAAGTTTTATGTTTATACTTTTATTGCTATATGTTTTTCTTTTTTTTTCTTTTTTTTTTTTTCTTTTTTTAGCTGCTACTAAACAATTAGTTTTAGTTATATATTTTACTACTGCTATTTTTATACTTATTTTATATCTTTTTTGCTTTTTTTTTAATTATTATTTGTATTATAATTATATTATTTAAACTTGCAGTAGTTAAAAGTAATACATATAAACGCAATTGCAATTAAAGCTATAATTATAAACGTAAACATAAAAAATTATTGCAACTTGCTTTATGCTTAAATTTATTTAAAAATAAGTTTAATTTTACTATAAAACAAAACTTTAACGAACTTTTTTGCTAAAAGTTTAATAATTCTAATAATAAAAATAAAAGTTCTAGCAGTTTGCTTTTTTTTTAAAATAGCTCTAATTTTAATAAAGATATAAATACTATTAAGCTTTTTATAAGTTAAAAAAAAAAAAATAAAAATAAAAATAAAAATAATTTAAACTTTATAAATTTAAATAAAAATCTAAATGCTGTTCTACGTAATTTTAATATAAATAACGCAAAAAATAAGTTTAATTTTAATGCAAATATTAAAGTTTTTATATTAGTTAAACGTTAGCTTATTTTTATAGTAATTTTTGTTTATAAACTTTGCAAGCAAACTATTAAAGCTAAAAACAAAAAGTATAAAACTATTAAAAAAATAATAGTTTTAAGTAGTTTATTAGTATATTAGCTTTGTTTTAAGCGTTTTAAAAAAGCATTTTAGCTAAAAAATAGCTTGCTTTTAAATATAATTTGCAAATTTAAAAACTTAAAAATAACAGCTTATATAAGCTATATAAATAACTATACTTTACGCAAGCTTATAAATTAATTTATATTTATTTTAAATTAGTTTTATTAATAGGTTAACTGCTTGTTATATTATATTTTAATGCAATATATATTTAAAAGTTGTTAAACTAGTTTGTTTATTTTTTTGTTCTTTAAAAAAATAACTATAAAAAAATTATTATAAATAAAAATTGCGCTATTATTTAAAAAACTTCGAACAATTATTATGTTAACTTTATAGCTATGTAGTTTTGCTTTTTAAAGGTATTTTTGCGTTTTTTATTAACTTATAAAGCTTAGTTTTAATTAATTAGCAAAGTTAGCAACATAAAAATAAGTAGTTTTGTTTTTATTTTGTATAAAGTTTAGCTAATAATTAGCAATACAAAAATAGTATACTAAATATAAGCACTTAATAGCAAAACGTAAATTTTTAGCTTGTTAAGCTATTAAGCCTTTTTATATAAGCGCTATAAGTAGCTTTATTTAAACTAATTTTATAAAGTTTTTTAATAGAATTAAAACTATTTTTAATGCTAGCAGTATGCTTGTTTAATTGCATTTAAAGTATAAGTTCTAAACTATAAATATATAGCTTAAAAAGCTGCTTTTATTTCTTTTAAAAAAAATATACGCAAAGCTATATTAATTATTGCTAATAAACGTCAATAAAAGTATTTAATAGGCTTTTTTTAACATAAAGATGTTTTAAAGTTTAATAATTAATATTTTAAGGCTTTTTTGTAAAAATTTTATAATTTGTTTGTAGTGTTTTTACGTATAGCTTATTAGTAAAGCGCAAATATTTTAAAACTTAAAGCAATAAGGATAATTTTTATTATGCAATTAAAAATAAAAAAATAACTAATTAGTATATATAATATAATTAAGCTTTAGTTTATAGTTAAATTAATAATAAATTAGTACTATTTTGTTAGCTTAATAGTTTTGTTTTTTTTTTATAATTTAAGCGCTTTTTAAAGTTTTTAATTGCTTTAAAAGCTATAATATTAATAGTAAATACTTATTAATTATACTTAGTTAGCTAGCTTTTTTATTTAATAAAATAATATTTTTTTTTATTATAAATTATTTTACTTATTATATTTTTAACTTTTTATTTTTTTAACTTATTTTTAAGGTTTAATATAAGCAAACTATATTTATGTTTAGTTTTTTAAAGCTTAAGCAGCTAAATTAAAAAAACAGAATAAAAATAGCTATATTGTTTTAAAAAACTAATATAATATGCTTATAAACTAACTATAAAAAAAATTTAAAAAAGTTTAATAAACTTAAGCATTAACTTTTTATTTTTAAACTTAATATTTTTTGTTAATAGTGTTATTAAATCTCTAGTTTTAAAGGTTATAAGTTTATGCTTATTATTATAATATTTTATATATTTATTAATTATGATTTACTATTGCTTTGTTATTTTGTTTTTAATAGTTTATAATTTGTTAAAACGTTTTTATATAGCTAAAATCTTTTTTAATATAAAGTTATTTTTAATAAACAAACGAAATTTTAGCATATAATTATATAAAGCTTTAAAAAGTAATCGTTTAGTTATAAAATTAATAGCAAAATTTATAGCAAAAAAAGCTTAAAATAAAAATTAAGGCTAATTAGTTTGTTTATTATTTATAAAGCACTTAAAATAGCTTTTAATTATTTAGTTTATTTGTTTTATTTATTTATTAGTTTTAAAATAAAATATTACTAAAAGCTTTTGCTTAACTTTTAAGTAATAGCATAAATTAAACTAAAATTAGCTAATAAAAATAAAGCTTTTATTAAAAACAATGCTTTTTAAGCTACTATAAATATATTTAATTTTATAGTAAAATAAAACTGCTAGCTTAACTAAAGTTATAATAATATTAACTAAAAATAAATATATAAACTTAATAAATTTATTTATAATAATAAAAATAGTATTAATTAGTTTTTTTTTATAAAAAGTTTTTAGTAAACTTATAATAAAGTTTATAAATAGCTTTTATATAAATTTACTAAATATTAGTAAAACGTTAAGTTTACTATACTTCTAGTAATATTTTGCTTTAGTTTTAAAGCAAATTGCATAGCTTTATACGTACTTTTTAATATTTAGTTTTATATTGCTTTAATAAAACTTTTATTATAATAGTTTTAAAGTATAACTTTAGCTAAAATATTTAGCTAAAAAATTATTATAATATAGCTTAATAAATTAAAAATATATAGCTTTTTTAAAAAAAATATAAATTTTATTTTTATAGTAAACTAAGGATTTTTTTATTAACTATTAAAAATTTGTAAGCTTTTTTGCTTTTAATTGTTTTATAATTGTATAGCATTTAAGGTTTTTTGTTTAAACTTTTTAAATAAAGTTTTTTAGCTTTTTAAAAGCTTTTAAATTTTTTAATTTTTTTAAGCTTGCAGCTATTTATATATACAAACGTATAACTGCTTAAATAAAAAAAGCTTTTTTAGCAAATATAGCTTTAAAGTATAAAGCTTTAGCTTAAACATTAAAATATAAATTAAAAACTTTAACTTGCTATACTATTGCAACTTTTTTTTTTAATATTAAAAAAATATTAATATTATTAAGCAAAACAGCTATATAATTAAAACAGCACAAAAAAAAATTAGCTTTATTTTTTTTGCTTGCTTAATATTTAATAATAAAGTTAAAAAAAGCTAATAATAAATATTAATAAGCTTGCTTTTTATTAAGCTTTAGTGTTTTTATAAATGCTTAAAAGTTAACATAATTAATTAATACTTTAACTAGTAAATTGTTTTTTTGTAAATAATACTACTAATGCTTAAAGCAATTTATTATTGCAAGTATTTTTTAGTTAAGCATATTATACTGCATTTTTTTCTTAGATAATTTTTAAAAATAAAACATAACTAGTTTAAAAATGCTTTAATTATTTTATTAAGATAAATTTTTTATAAAAGCTATTTTAAAGAAATTAGTTTTTAGCAATATTTGTTTTTTGGGGTTAAAATATATAAAAAGAATAGCTTGCTTAAATATATTTTAAAGGTTTTTAAAAGCCTTTTTTTTAAAACTATTTAAAAAAATTTAACCTTTTTTTGTTTTTATTATGTTTTTTTTTAAATACTTAAATAAAAGCGCAGCAATATAAAAATATTTATTTATAAAACAGCAATAAAAGTTGCAGAACTTTAAAAATTATTATAGCGCTTAATAAATATTTAATATAAGCTATTATTAAATAATATTTATATATAAAAAGTTTATTTTAATTTTTTAGCTAAAAATAATATAACTTAAAAATTCGATTTTTTTTTAATAAAATTAGCACTTAAATAGCTTAACGTATAGTTTTACTTTTTATAGCTTTTTAATAATGTTCTAAATATGTTTTATATAAGAATTTTTATTTAAAAAAAATAAGCATATTATTAAAATATATAATATAAAATATATTTATTATATTATTAAGTGCTTTTTATATATAATTTTAAAAAGTAATAAAAGCATTTAATAAACTTATAAATATAACTAAAAATTTATAGTAGCTATAATATATATAAAACGCTGTTTTTTGTTTATTTTTTTTTTAAATATATAAATAATAATAAGCATTTTTTAAGTTAATTTTACTAAAGATTTTAACTTTTAAAATCTTATTAAGTAGCTTTAAAATAAATAATAAAATATATTAATTTTTATATATAATTTAATTTACCTATAGCACACTAAAAAAGCAAACAAATTTTTAACTAAGCTATTAGTTATTGCGTGATCTAAAAAAAGCACGTAGAATAGCTAAATAAGTTTTAAATATAAAAAGGCTTAGCTATTATAACGTAGCTAAAGAATTAATTAAGTTATAAGCAGCTGCAAAAACATAAAAACAGAAGCTTTTAAACATGGAGCAAGAATAGCTAAACATTAACACTAGTTTTTCCTTGAGCTAAAAAAGGTTTACTATAACTATAAAGCAAAAGCTAAAGCAGCTATTATAAAGCTATTTGCTATTTATAGTTTTAAAAAAGCTGCTTATTATAAGCTTACGTTTATAAACTTTAAAGTAAAACATAATACAATAAAGTACTAAAAACAGCAATACAAAATTATAAACATAAAACTACAAAAGTTAAAAAATATACATTATAAGAAAGCAAAGCAATTAAGCAACTTTATTAAGCACTAAATACTAAAATTTTACTAAAACTTTTAGCTACTAAATATATAACAATACTAACTTTTAAAGGTTATATAAATACTTTTTAACTAGTTTATTTATGTAAAACTTCTAGCTTTTTTACTTGCTATAGCTTTTTTTGCCTTTTTAATTGCAACTTAAAGTTGTATATTAGCTATAAATATAGCTTAAATATTTTTATTAATACAAAAACAGCGCGTAGCTATGCAAGTTTTAATAAACAATTAAAGTTTTTTATTAATTTTTTTAAGCTAAAGAATTATTAGTAGCACTTAGGATTAAAAAAACTTTAATAGTTAAAATAGGCATAAAATAAAGCTTAAAAACATGCAAATACTAATATAGTTAAAAATACTTATAAAACTATAATTGCTACTTTTAGTGCTTACTTTGCTTTTTTTGCATTATAAGCATTTAGTAAACTTACTAATAATATTACAAGCATAAAAGTTATTAATATTTTTATATAGTTAATATAAAAAAAACAGCAATAAAAGGTATATAATATACTATTATAATATAAGCAATACAGTAGTAGCATAGCTTAAGCATTTTAGTATGCTTAATAAATACAAATTTTAAAACTATTAGCAATACTTTAGCATAAAGTACTAAAGCATTTACCTTTATGTTAAAAATTAGCGTTATAGCAAAAAAATATAACAATAAGCAGTTATAAAAGCTTAAACTATATAGTAATAAACTATTAGCTACTTTGTTTAGTACTATAAATTAAATAACTAATAAAAACTGCAGTAAAATAACTTATAACTTTAAATATATAAGCTTAATACTAGTTAATATATATATTTAAGTTAAACTAGTTATAAATATATACTGCAGAAAGCATAGCAGCTATAGCAAAGTAAATTTTTATATAACTATAATATATTAATAACTAATTATATTATAAATTAAGCATTTTAATATACTAAAGCAAGCGTAAGCTAAGCACGTAGTAGTAATAATAATAAAAGTAGTAAAGTTAATAGTTAAAAAAGAAAAAAATTAATATAAATAGCTAAATAAAGTAATTTATTATTTATTGCTACTTTATACTACTTAGTATATAAGCTACTTATAAGCTATGTTTATTTAGTAAGCTTACTACAAAAAGCACAAAAGCAGCTTAAAAAATAAATATATAAAAAGCAAACTAAAAAGCAATAAGCAATTAACTTTGCTTATAACTTAGTTATAACTTAGTTATAGAAAAACTAGTGCAGTAAAAAGCTAGCAGTAATACTAAAGCAAACAAACTATAATGCATTAGCAATACAATAAAAAAAGGTTTAAAAAAAAACTAGAAAAAAAAAGCAGCATACTTAACTAAGTAAGTACTAGAACTAAAAAAACTGCTGCAAGTAGCATAAAGCAAGCAGCAATACTAAAGCAAGCAAACTATAAAGCAAAAAAAATACAGGGAAAAAAAAACTATAAAGTAATTACGTAAAAGTATATATACTTAGTTAACAGCATAATGCAAATAAGTAAACAACCTAAAAGCAAAGAAATAAAAAGCAAAACACTTAATAAAATTATAGCAGAACTAGTATAACTTAGAAATAAATATAAGATGTTTTTACTTAGCTACTAAAAAAAAAATAAGCTGCTTATGGCTTACTTTTAACCTATAAGCACAGTTTTTACCTGTATATATAAAAGATAAAAACTAGCATAGCTAATAGGCCGTTAGCCCGAGTAATACAATATATATATAATTTAATTAAGTTTTTTATAGTTTATATATAAACATAAGCTTTTATTTTTTTTAAGTATAAAAAAAATTAAAGCGCTAATAAAACTAGTAAACTTTTTAATTTTTTTTGCTTTTAGTATTTTATTAAGCTATTTTTGTAGTTTTTTTAGCTTATTTTAAGCTAATAAATATATAAAAAAATAAAATATAACTGCGTTTTTTTTTAGCTTAATAGCAAAGTTTTTTTGCTTTAATTATAGCAATATGTTTGCTTTACTAGTATTAAAAAACTTAAATAAATTATAAAATTCTTTTAGAATTATTATAAAATTAAAGTAATTAAAGCTTTTTTTTAATTTTTTAAGCTATATAAGTTTAAGTAATTAAATAATAATATAATAATAAGCTTAGTTTTAGTAAGCTTTTATAAACTTAATTAAGCTAAATGTAATAGACTTGTTATATATTAATATAACAGGTTTGCTTTTAAGGTCTTAATTTGCAAGTAATAATAAGATCTTTAACAGTGGTTTATTAAGGAGGTTTTTAGGGTACTTTTATTACTATGCATTAATAAAAGTTTTAAAGGATTAAAAGTAATAAATATATTAGTGCTTAATAGTTATAAAAAATTAATAGCTAAAAAGCTAAAAATTAAATAAGTAACTAAATATAAAAAGTACATAATTATATAAATAAAAGAAACAGTAGTAATAATTTATAAACGTTGTTTTTTTTAATAAACTTAACGCTATATTGTTTTAAGTTTAAAGCTTAATAAATTTAACGCTTAAGTTTATTAAGTTTAAAGCTTAATAAATTTAACGCTTAAGTTTATTAAGTTTATATATTAAACTTTTATAATAGTTTAAATATATATTTTTTTAACAAATAGGACTTTTTTTACGTATGCTTTTTTTATACTTAGCTTTTTAACTAGCTTAGTTAGTTTATTTTATAATATTATTTTTTTTTTTTATAATTATTGTTTTAATAATTCTATATTTTTTTTTTTGTAAGTTTTTGTTTTTATTTCTTGTTTTTTGTTTTTTATGCTTATTATGTTTAATAAAGTTTTTAAAAAACCTTGCTTATTGCGTTTTAAACAAAAAGCTTAATAAAACTTTGTTTTGCTTTTTTTTATTAAATTAAAATTAATTAAAATAGCTTTATGCTTTTGCTATAATTATTATAGCATAAAATATTTAATATTAAAATCTGATTTTAATTAATATATTAAATATATTGTAGCTAAACAAGCAAATTGCAATGCTAAAAGTTTGTTTTTAAAGCAAATATAGCAGCTTATTTTTTAGCATAAAAAACTAAAAAATAAATTAAACTTGCTAATAAAAAAGCATAAAAAAATAAATGCAAAAATTTATTATTTTAAGCAATAAAAAAAATTATAGCAAAAAAAAATAGCTATTGTTATAGCTTATAGTTTAAATAATTTAAAAAAGCTTAAATAAATTAAAGCAAAAAAGCGTTATATAGCTAAAAAACAAAAATAGCATGTTAAAATAGCATAACTATTATTAGTTATTTTTTTTAAAGTTTAATTAAAATATATTAAATATTTTGTTTAAAGTTAATTTTTTTTTTTTAGTTTTAGCTAATTAAAATATTAATAATAAAACTAGTTTATAATTATTTTAACAGTTTTTAAGTATTTTTTAAGTTTTTAAGTATTATTAACATATAAATAATTTTTTTTTTTAATAAAATACTTAATATTATTATTGTTTTAACAAAAATTTAATATATTTTTAACTTTATAAATGTTTTAATTTGTTTTTATTTTTAGTTATGTTTTAATAAATATTTTAATAAATGCTAATTTTAATAAAAAAATATAAAAAATAAAGTAAATTTATATGTTTTTTAGTAATAATAGTTTATAATTAGTAAGTAAAATAACTTCTTTAATTTTAAAAAAGCTAAGTTTTTTAAATTTTAATTTATTGCTTAGTTGTTTTGTTTTAATTTAAAAAATATTAATGTTTACATTTTATTTTTATTGTAGCAAATAAACCTTGTTTTTTTTTTAAAGGTTAATTCTTTAATTTGTTTTTTGTTATAATATATTAATATTTATTATTATAAAACTAAAAACATAATTGCAGTTTAGCTTGTAGCGTTTTAATTTTTGTTATAATAGTTTTTGCTTAAAGTACTATAATTAAAATAATAAGTATTTTTATTAATGTTTTTTTTTGTTTTTTAATAGTTGCTTGCTATTTATAAATAGCTTTATATAAAAATATATTTATATTTTTATTTATTAATATATTATATAAAATTTATATTATTAATAATAGTTTTATTTAACTATTTTGTTAATAATTAATATAACTTTATAAATATTGTTTTAATATTTAGTTTAGTTTTTTTGTTTATTTATTAGTTTATAAGTAATAAGCAGTTAAAAACTTTAGTTTAATACTAATAAGTTTAAAAAGACTAGTTTTAAATTTAAAAATAAACAATTTATTTTAATTTAAAACAATTTTTTTTAATAGTTTATGCTTATTTAAATATTAATATATAAAAGCATATATAAGTTGTTTAACTATTATATTTTCTTTAAACAATAAAAAATAAGCATACTTAATAAATTTATTAATAATAACTTATATTTTATTATATTATATTTTTATAACTAAATTAATTAATAAAAGTAATGCTATAATAAAATTTTAAGCAATAATATGTTATGCTTATTTAAGTATTTATATAAGTTATAATAATTTATAAAGCTTATATTAAGCTATTTTAACTTTATTGCAAATATTATATTTTTTTATAATAAATTTAATTATATTTTATAGTTTTAAAAAATTATATTTTTTTTATAGTTGTTTAATTATTTTTGTTGTTTTTTAGTGTTTATATAATAAATATCTATAAAATTTTTTAATAAACTTGTTTTATAAAAATTTTAATAAATAAACTTTATATTTATATATTAGCTTGTTATTTTTTAATTTTTTATGTTTTTATAGCTATGTTAACTTTTTTAAGTTATAAGCTTATTATAGCTATATATTTATAAGATTTTTAAGTATAACTTTAACTTTTAAGCTTTTATTTTTTTAAAAATATAATACTTAAATGTTTTTTTTTAAAACCTTAAATCTTTTTTAATTTTATTAGCTAAGTATGTTTGCTTAAATGTTTTTTTTTCTTTTAATATAACATATTTTAAAGTTAAATTTAAAAAAAAAAACTATTTAATTTTTATGTTGTTTAATAATCTTTTACATAATTATAAATTTTATTAAGTTTTAATAATTTAAATAAATTTTAATTAGTTTTATAGTTTTTATAAAAAACAGTTTTTATTTTTTAAGTGCTATAATAATTGCAAGCAGTTTTTTATTATATATAAAGTATTATAATGCTACATTTTATAATACTTTAAAGTAATAAGCTATTAAATGCTATTTTTTATTGTTTTTTAATTGTTTTAAAACTTCTGCAATTATACTATTTAAAGCATTTATTTTTAGCTTTTTTTTTTTTTATAAATTAAGTAGTTTAACTATAAAATTAAAAATAATTCTTAGTTTTAGTTTTTTAAAAGCTTTTTAAGCTTCTTTTAAAATTAAAAAAGATTTTTTTTTGTATTTTTTTTTTATATACTTTATAAAATAAAATGCTATTTTTTTAAAGTTTTAAATTAACAATTAAATATATTTTAAAAATTTTAATGTTTATTATATATTTATAATAGTAGCTAAATTAAATATTTTCTAGTTTTATATTATATTAATTTTTAACTATTAAATTTATATTTGTTTTAATATAATTATAAATTTTAAAAAGTTGATTTTTTATATATACTATATATACTTTTTTATGTTAAGTTATAATTTTGCTTGTTTAAATATTTTTAATACTTAAGTTATATATTTTTTATATTTTTTTAGTATTTTAAAATAAATTAAGATATTATTTAAATAAATAAATACAAACTTATTTAAAAACTTTTATAAAATTATTATTATTATATATTAAAAGCTAGCTAATATATTTTATAGTTTTTATAATATAACTATATATTTATATAGTTTATATACTGTTTATATAATAGTTTTTTATTTTTTTCTTTTAGTTATTTTAATAGTATAATATTTATTTAAAATATTAATTATTATAAACTATTTTGCTTAACTAATATTTTTTTTTATAATTATTAGCAAAATAAAAAAGTATTTATTTATAATAATAATTATATTTAATAATTAAAATTTAAGTATACGCTACAACCTCTATAAGTTTTAAGGCGGGTATGCAAAAAAGGCCGAAGGTTTTCTGCTAGTTAAGTATATTTATAGTTTATAAGAGCTGCAATATATAATAAAAAAAGCAAACCATATTATTTTATTTTAAACACTTAATGTTTGTAGTAAAATGAAGCAGTATGATTGCGTAAGATTTACTATAATACTTTAATTGCAAGAAAATAAGTTATAATTTACGTATTTAAGCAATTAAGCTATATATAAATTAAGAAATAAAACGATTAATAAAAAAGCTATTTAATAATATAAATAAAGCAACTATAGCTAATTTTCATTATGTTGTTTGTAATGTTTAAGTTTATGCTTTAAAATTTAGCGTAATACTTATACTTTTTTTTTTACTATATAACTTAGCTTAAACTTACTTTAACTAGCTAGTTAGCTTATTTAGCTACTTTACTTTACTTTAGTGAAAATAAAAGTTTTAAACTATAAAGATTAAATATATGTAAAATAGTATATATTTTATGCTTTAAAAACGCTATACATTTTGTTTTATTAAAATAAGTAAGCTAGTTAATTAAAAGTTTAAAAGTATGTATTAATAAAGTTAAGCAAAGTTTGCTTTACTTTTAAAAGGTTTACTAGTAAATTAAGTAATAAATACTTAAAGTTAAAGCTAATTTAGCTTTTTTTTAATATTACAATATTTGCTAATATATTTTTTTATTTTAACATGTTTTTTATAATTTGTAACTATTTTACATTTTTTTTTTATTTTATTTTGCATTTAAACTTAAACTTTTTTTTAACTTTAAACGTAGCATTTATATAAGCTATTTTTATAAAAGTTGTTGCTTTTTGCTTAAACTACTGCAATAGTATTTCTGTTAAGCATTTGTAGCTATATAGCAAAAACAAGTATTAATATTAAATATATTTAGCAGTATTAAATAAAAACGGGAAATAATATATAGCATTAAGCATATTAAACTTTTATACTAGTATGCTTTTGTAATAAAAAGTTATATATTTAAAATTGCTACTTTTTGCTTTAAGGAATGCTAGCATAATTTTTAATAGCTTTTTAAACCGCTTTATTTTAAAAAAAAATTTGTTGTTAAAGTTACTTACTTAAAAGGTAATAAGCTTACTATTTGCAAAAGCTTTATTACATTTAATACTATAAAAACTTAATTTGTTTTTGTTAAACATTATAATTATAAGTTATAAGTATAATGCAGTATAAAATATAGCTATTAATAAAATAATTATAGTAATAATTTATTTTAATAAAGCAGTTAGCTTTATAATTAAAAAAAAAATGTACTACTTATATAAAGTAAGTAAAATATACACTTATAAGCTTAGTAATAATAAAAAGTTAATTAAGTTAAATAAAGCTAAAAAAGTAAGCATTTAAAAAAAAGATAAAATTTATAAAAAGTATAACAAGTTTATAAACTATAGCTAAAATTATAGTATGCTAAGTATATAAGTAAGTTTATAAGTCTTATAATTATTTATAATTACTAAAATAAAAAGCAAGTATATAAATATAAATATTAAAATAAATAAGTTATATTTGCGTACTTTTTTTTAGTAATACTAAAGTAATACTTATTATAATTAAAAGTTAAGTTTTTTTTTAAATATATAAACTTTAAACTTATTAGCATATACTTTTTATTAATAAAGCTTATTAAGTTTATTTTTAACTTAACTAAATTAAATCTTTATTTTTTTTAACCTGCGTTATTTAATAATATACTAAACAAAAAGTATACTGCATAATAATCTTAAAGTTTGTGATTTAATAAGGCTACTTATTATAAGCACTATACTTTTTTATAAACTAGATCTTTATTTCTTTTTTAAAAATGGTAGCATAAAATAATCTTAGTATTTGCAACTTAATAAAGCTATACTTATTATAAGTACTATGCCTTTTTATAGTTTAGATCTTTATTTCTTTTTTAAAAACAGTAGCGTAAAATAATTTTAGTGTTTATAACTTAATAAAGCTATACTTATTATAGTTATTACGCTTTTTTATAGACTAGATTTTTATTTTTTTTTTAAAAACAGTAGTATAAAACAATTCTAGTGTTTATAACTTAATAAAGCTATATTTTCTGTAAGTATTATACCTTTTTATAGTTTAAATCTTTATTTTTTTTATTTTGCGCAATTTAACTATATATTAAAAATAATAGCATAAAATAATACTAGTGTTTATAACTTAATAAAACTATACTTTTTGTAAGCATTGCACTATTTTAGCAAGTTATAATAGCTTTAGCTTATTATACTACTTAAAAACTAAAATCTATATATTAATATTTAAAAGCTTTAACTTTTTTATAGTTTTGCTTTTTTTTTTTTTACTTTAATAAAAACTAATATTTAACTTTTTATTTTTAGACCTAAGCTATAGCAAACTTTCTTTAGCGCTTTTTATATAACTATACTTAGTATATAATTTTAGAACTAAATGCAAATCTTAATAAAAAAACAAAACTATTATATAATAAGTTTAATAAGTTTTGCTTTATTAAAACGCAAATATATAAAGGTTTTTAATTTATAACTGAAAATATTTAAACTTATATAAAAAATAAAAAACTTTTTTTTATAAACGCTAATTAATAACTAAGCAGAAAATTTAGTAACTAGGTTTTAAAAAGATTTAAGCTATATTAACTTTTATGCTATATTATAATTTTAGTTTTTTTAAGTAGATTTTAGTTTATTGTTATTTATAACTATACTTTTTTTTTTGCTATAATATTTAATTTAAAGCTATTTAGTGCAAAACAACGTACTTAAGCTTTTAAAACTAACTTTATTACTTTTTTATAGCAAAGTTATATTTTTATATCTAGATATTATATATTTAAGTAAACTAAAAGTTATAAACAAACTTAATACAAAAAGTAAGCTAATAGTTAGCATATTTTAAAATTTATTTAAGCTTACATATAAGAAAATCATTATGATTAAACAGCTTTAAAACATTACTTTTTTTATTTTATATGCTAAAATTAATTCTAAAAATATTTAATGTTATATTATTAAGCTTAGCAAGATATTATTAAGCTAATTTTATAGCTAAAACTAAATAAGTTTAAGTTAAATTAGTATGCTAAAAAAAATGTAAATATATTTAAAAAAAAACAAAAGCAATATAAGAAAAAAATCTATATACTTAATAAATTAGTGCAATATAATTTATTAGTTTTAAAAAAATATAAAAGTAAAGTTATTAAACTTATTAATTATGCAAAAAAAAAAAGTATATTTATAAACGTTATAAAGTTTAAAGATTTTATTGCTATTTATAAAACTTTAGCTTTTGCTAACTTTAATTTTGCTATTATTTATAGTTATTTAAAGAATATAGTTTTTATTTAATAAAGTTATTAATACTAAAAAAAAATCTATAGTTTTTTATTTTTTTTAAAAAATAATATATAAAAACTAAATATTTATAACTTAATAAATAACTTAAAAATACTACTAAAAAGGCCTTTATTAAAACGTTTATATTATAATTGCTAGTTGCTCTAATTGCTAAAAATCTATAAATAACAAAAGAACTAAAAAATACTGTTTTAATTATTTTTTAAACTTTTTAGTTTTATAAGTTATAAATATATAAACTATGTTATTAAACAATAAATTTAAAGCTATTATAAAAGCAAAAAGGAAAATAATAACTTATTTAAAAGTTAAACTTTTAAAACACGTAAATTTTTTAGTAATACTTAAGTTTATTAAAAAAAAAATTATGTTTTAATATAGAGTTCTTATTAAAATTAAGTATAATAATAGCTTTAAGTTCAAAAAAAAAGTAAAAAACGCAATAAATACTTTAAAATATAAAATAAACTATAGCTTTATTTATTATTTTTAAGCTTAAGGCCTTATTAAAAAAAGCTATAAACTAATAAAAAAAAGCTTTATATAAATAATAAATAAAACCGAAAAAAATTAGCTAAATTATTTAAACTTAGTAATATAAGTAAATTATATTTTTGTATGCTATTATAGCTATAGCTTATATAAGCTAATATATAAAAAAATGCTAATTTTACTAGTAAAAAATGTAATATTAACATAAAAAGTAATTAAATAGCAAAATAGTGCTTTTTATAAAGATTTTATTAAAGCTAAAGTTAAGCAGCTAAAATGCTATAACTAAAATATTATAAAGGTTAAAGCAATTATAACTAAGAAAAAAAAATTAGCTATAAAAACTAAATCTTAAAAAAATGCTTATAAAATTAAGTAACTACTTAAAAAAAGCTCGCTTGTTTTTTTTTATAATATTATGCTTTTAATAAACAAGTTTAATAATAAAAAACTGCTATACTAATAAATTAGCTTTTATTAAGTTAAAAAAAAAGTTAATTATAAATAATACTAACTAGTAAAATTATTAGGAAAAGAATTAAAAAAGTTATTTTTTGCCGAAAAATTAAAGCAATTTATATAAAATAACTAAAGGTATTAAAAGCTAAAAATTTTAATTTTAATGTATAAACTACTAGCATAGCAGCTATTTACTAAAAAGCTAACTAAAACAATAAAGCCTTTAATAATTAAAGCTATAGTAGTTAAGCTACAAAAAGCAAAAAAAATGTAATAAGTTATATAAGCTTTTTAAGTTTAAAAAGCTGCAGTATAGCTTTTAGTATTTTAAACATTTTAAGCGCTAAAAAATATAACAGCTTACTTTATTTTTTTTAGCTACTATATTATAAAGTGCTTTAAAAAGTAATAACTAACAAAAGCTAAAGCAATAAATTTTCTTTTTTTTACTTTTTGTTTTTTTACTAATTGTTTTGTTTTTTATTTTTACTAATTGCATAAATTTATATAATTAAGTTATAATATATAAAACTATTTTATTTTGCTTAAAACTAAGCGTATTTTTTATAGCTTTTTTTTTATTAGTTTTATATTTGTTAGTTTTATAGCAACTTGTTTGTTAGCACTTTTTTTACTATTATATTAAAAACATAAGTTTTTATTTTATTTTAACGTTTTTTAAATAGTTTAATAGCTTAATTCTAGTATAAATTATTATTGTTTTTTTTTAAAAATGCGTAAAAACAAAAAAAACAAAAGTAAGAACTACTTATTAGTTTTAATTACTTAAGTTTATTTTGCTGCATTAATGCTTATATATAAGTTTTTTTACTTTTAATTGCTTAGTTATTTTTGTTTAAAACTAAACAGTACTTTTTGCTTTTAGTTTAAACTATTTAATACTTAATAGAAATCTTAAAACTACTAAAAAGCAAAAAACACTATTATTATACTTTGTAAAATTACTAGTTTATATTTTATATGCTTAAATTATTAGCAATAATTTAAAGCTACTATTAAGTAATAATAAACACTTAATAAAACAATAAACGCTTAAGCAAAGTTTAAAGCAAGCTTAACTAAAGCAAGATTTTACTACAGAAAACTAAGCAAAAATATTTATTTATACAAAGCTAAAAAAATAAAAACTAAAAAAAAAACAAAAAAAAAATTTAATAATTTAGTATTAATAATTCTTATTTTGTATATTTTAAGCTTTTTGTTATAAAGGTTTTATATATTTGCTTTTATAAGTATTAAAACTTAACTTTTTATATAATAATTGTTTTTTTTTTATTTATTACGCTTAAAAAAAAGTTTGCAAACTATGCAATAAAAAAAATAATTGCAAATTATATTAAAAAAAGCATTACTATATAAACAAATCGTTTAATTTTTTTATTTTATTTTATTTTATGTAATTTATTTAATTTATTTCTTTAATTATTTCTTAAAACATTAAAGCGTTATATTAATCTTTTAAGCAATACTGAATTATTGCTTATTAATATAACATATAATAAGCTAAGCAATAAAATTAGCTTAAAAAAAACGATTTAATTTGCGTTTTAATTTAGTTTTTTTTTTAGTTAAACAAATAAAAGAATTTCTAAACAAAGTTATTTGTTTTTTAAAGTTTTTAAGCATAAAATCTTTTTTAATTACTATAGTTATTATATTAGCTTTAAAATATTTAGCTATATTACTTTAAGATTTATAAAATAAACAGTTATATAACTAAATAATAAACGTATAATTAACATATATACTAAACTTTTATTTTAAAATAGTGCAATAAAAAAAAAAAAGGTAAAGTTTTATATATTTTTTGCTTTTAGCTATTATTAACATTTGCTTGTAATGCTTATAAAATATAGCATTTTAAATTTTAAACAACTATATAAATATAGCTATAAGCTAATAGAAATTATAAAAAATTTAGTATATATATTTGCTTTAAGAACTGCTTTTAATTGCTTTTATATATAGTAAGCAAGCTTTTAAATACTGCTGCTTTTTTATTTAAATAAAGCTAGCTTAAATATATTAATTTATATAATATTTAAAAAAAAAATTATAATTAACTTTTTATTAAACATATTTATTATTAGCGTTATTACTAAGAATTTTAATCTTTAAATAGTTTAATGCTTAGTTATATAAAAAAAAAAAAAGTTAGCTAAATAAAAAAAACAAAATCTAAAAAAAAAAAAAGCACATATATTTTGCTATTTGTTAGTAAACTTAACTTTTTAAATATTATAAGTAAAACTATTTGTTAATTAAATAATATTAATTTTCTAAATGTTAATAAATTGCTACAATGCTTTTTAATTGTTTAGAATTTTATTAATAACGTAAAAATTTTTTTTTGTATGCTTAGTTAAACAAGAATTAATTATGCTATTTAAAGCTAAAAAATTTATAATAAAAGTATAAACTAAATAATCTAAAGACTTAAGCACTAAGGTAAAAAATTGCAGGAAAAATCGAAGCTTTAAAACTATATAAAAAAGAACAAATTAAAAAAAAAAACAAGCTTTTTGTTTATATTTAGCAAAGCTTAAGTTATTTATTTTGCTATTAGTTATAATAGTTGTTTAAAAAAAATAAGTTATAAATATATTAAAAAAAGATTAAAAAGCAACTATTTAACTAATTAAAACTACTTTACTTGCTTATTTTTTAATTAATATTAACGTAAACATATAAAAAATAATTATTATAAAGGCATTTAGCAATTAATAGTTTATTTTAGCAATAAAATAATTAATCAATAAATTAAAAATAATATAATAAGTTTATAAAAAAAAAATATGCTAGTTTAAAGCTATATATTTTAGCTTTTCTTTTATTATATTTGCTTTATTAAACCTTTTATTTATATTTAACTTTATTATTTTATTTATTTAATAAATTTTAATTTTTTGCATTTTATATAAATGCTTTTAGTATTTATATTTAAAGGATTTTATAATTATTAAAAAGTAATAATTTAAATTAGCAATTAAAAATATTAAACTATATATAGCAAGTAATATTAACTTTAATATTTATATTTTATATTTTTTACTTAAGTATATAGCACTATTTGTTTTTATACTTTTAATTTATATTAGGTTTTTTAATTTGCTTGCATTTTTTATTTAACTATAAAATATAGCAAATATATATATATGCTTAAACATTAATAAAGATTGTTTTTATTATACATATATGTTTTTAATTATTATATTTCTTATTTTTAAAGAAGTTATTAGTACTATAAATTAGCTAAAAATAGCATTATTTCTTTTTAAAAGTACTAGTAAGCTATTACTTTATGCTAAAAAGTATAAGCTTTAAGCATAATAAATAGCAAAACAAAAAATAAAAAAAAAAGGAAAAAAAAACAAGTATATATATGTAGATCTTATAACTAGCTATAAAAAGCTTTTTTTTAAGAATTAAAAGCTTTTTAAAAATAGCTTTAAAAAAAAGCTAATGTTTATTAATAGCTTAAAGTACAAAAAATATTTAGCTTGTATGCTTTTTTTATAAATTAATAAGCTAAATGTAAAAGATGTTTAATTAAAAAATATGTTGCTTTTTTTAGTTAACGTTTTTTTAAAATTTGTTTTAAAGTTCTTTTTTATTAAAAAAAAAGTAACTTTTATAAGGTGCTTGTTTTTTAAAAACCTAAAAAAAAGCAAAAAAGTAGTACTAAAAAACCGCTTTAGCTATTTATTTTTTAAAAATAGCAAAGCTTGCTAAAATTTTTTTTTAAACTTAGTTTAACAAATATAAAAAAGATTAATATTTATAATATATAAAGAATATTGTAATAAAAAAACGTTAAAATATTAATAGTTTATAATATATATAATTTTAAAAAAAAATATTTACTTTTTTAATTTAGTATATAGTAAAAAAACAATTATTTTTTAAAGAAAAGTTTATTTAGTATATTTTATTATATAGGATTACTTAATAAACGTAAATAAAACGCTATTTTATATGCTTAAACTAATAAAAGGATTTCTAGAGAAATTTTTATAAACTATAAGCTAAATGTTTAAGTTTATAGCTATAAAAAGTTCTGTAATACTAATATAGTTTTTATTTATAATTAAAAATTATTATAATAGCAATAATTTATGCTTTAATAAGTTTAACGTTATATTTATAAAATCTTTAATAGTTTTAGCAATAAAGCTAAAACTATATAAAGAATAAAAACTTATAACATAAAAGCTAAACATTTTACAGTTAATATTTATAAAAGCTCTAAAAAAGCTATTACTAAAAAAAGCTTTAAACGATTATTAAAAAAATAATAACCTTAAATACTTTAATAAGCTTAAAGTTTATAATAAATAAAAACCAGTTTATTGTTTTTTGCTAAATAAAGTTTTAAAAATAATATATAAAAATAATAAGCAGCAATAGCTAAAAACCTTTTTTTTAAAGCAATAAATAGCTGCTAAAAAAACTTACTAGTATAAATAAAAGTATTTAAATTACTAAAAAAGTTTTATTATTTTTAGCTGCTATAAAAACTTTTATAAAATAAATATAGTGTTATAAAAGTTTAAAGCTATTTATATTATAAACGTTCTTATAAAGCTAAATGCTAAAAAATAGCTAAATAAGCATAAATTAAAAGCTTTACTAAATATATTGCTTTAGCTATATATAAATAAAAAAAGCAAAACTTTAAAAATAAATATTAAGCTTAAGTATAGCTAGTTTATAAAAAACTTCTTTATAAACTAACAAAATATAAAGTAAGCTATAATAATTGCTAAAACTCTTTAAATAAAATATTTTATAATAAAATATTGCTTAAATAATTATTAAATTATTATTTTTGTTAATACTGTTTTAAAAGTAGTATATATTTTAAACTTTAAGCATGTTACTAATAAAAATAACAAACAAGTTTTCTAAAAATTGCAAAAATATTAAGCAATAAAGCACTTTAATATAAAAGTTATTTTAAGCTATTTTATACTTTTTTGCTTTTTTTAGCGTAACATTTATATGTGCAGATTTTTTAAGCCTTTATATTTATACTGCATATTTTGCAACCTAATAAACTAGTTTTTAAAAAAAAGCATTAATAATTAAAAAAGTTATATATAGCTTATTATTTTTATAAAAAAAAGCCTTAAAAAGCATTTTAGCTTTAAATTACTAAAAAATTTATGCTTGTTGCTTTTAATAAGCGTTAAGCTTTATAAACTTTTATAAGCACTAAATATAACTTTTTTTAGATCTAAAAAAACAGCTTTTACTTTATTAAGCACTAAAAATGCAAAAAATAAAAGCAAAACGTTAAAAAAAAAGCTAAATATTAATTGTTTTGTTTTTTTAATACTTTTTACCTTAAAGCGCAAAGGGAATTTCTAGCAAAAAAAACTAACGTTTATACTAAAAAAGTCTTATTATAAGCAATATAAAAACGTTTTAAAAATACAAAATTATTTTGCTATAAATATACTTATAAATATTCTTTTTTTTAAGTATAGCAAACTAAGTATAAAACTTAGCTAAGCTTAATAGTTTAAAAAAAAAAAAGTATAAACTTTTTATAAGCACTTTTTTAAAGAAAATACTAAGCACTTTTAAAAGCTTTTGCTTATATATTTAAATATATAAAAAAGCTAAAACTAGTTTTAATAAAGCTAAAATGCTTTTATAAGCGCTAAAACTTAAGCTACTTTTAAACATAGTAAAAAAAATAAAAAAGAACTTATAAAACTAAATAAACAAAGAAAAATAATACTAACTTTATTTAAAAAACGTTAATAATAAAAAAAACTTTATAATTATAAGTATTAAAATAAACTAAAAGCAGCTATATTTTAATAAAAAAAAATTAAAATAAAATAAAATAGCTAAACAAGCTAATTAACTAATTAAAGTAAGTTTAAGCTAAGTTATATAATAAAAATAAAAGTATAAGTGTTATATTAAATTTAAAAGCATAAACTTAAATATTATAAAAAACATAATAGAAATTAGCTATAATTGCTTTATTTATATTATTAAATAGCTTTTTTATTAATTGTTTTATTTTTTAATTTATATATAGCTTAATTGCTTAAATATATAAGTTATAACTTATTTTTTTGCAATTAAAATATTATAGTAAATCTAGCGCAATTATACTGCTTTATTTTAGTAAATAAGCTAGAAAAAAAGTAGTTATAGGGTTCTTAAAAAGGAAATTCATTATATATTTAATAATTTAGCATTACAGTAAAGTTATAGTATTTAATGCATAATAAATTTTATAATTGCTTTATTTTTTAATTAAGTATATTATTTTTTTGCTTTTGTAGTTTTATGTTTAAAATTTAATGCTGTTATTTTTAGTGCTTTATTATATTATGCTTTATTTAAAGAGCTATAGTTAGTATTTTATAATAAGCAGCTTTTTAAAGTTTATAATTAGCAGTTTGCTTTATAATAAATACCTAAGTTCTACTTAATAATTATAGTAAACTTTTTTTAGTTTAATAAAAAGCCTAGCTTATTACTGCTTTATATTTAAGGCTTACTATTATTATACTAATATAGCTAACTATAAATTAATTAATTTTTTAGTTATGTTATAATAATTAAGCCTTTTTATATTTAGGACTTATTTAGCTATTTTATATGTGTTTTTTTTTTTAGGTTACTATAATAATTAGTACTTTAGTTAAAATTTTATTTGCTTTTTTAATTTGCTATAAGCGCTATTATATATAGTGCACTAGTTTATAAAAAGCTAGATTATTTCTTTTAGCTATTTATATTAGCATATTAACAACTTTTATTTAAATATTTTTTATATTAATAAATATGCCTTAAATACTATATATATATTAACAAAAAATATTATATTCTTTTTATTAATTTTAAGTAGGATTATTTTAGAAATTTAAGCATAAAACAATAAGTTTTGCATAGTATAATTAAAGCAGCTATAGTATATAATTTATAGCTATAAAATAAATTAATAAAAACAAAGCTAATATTAACGTGCAAATTATAAAAATGCTTTGCTTTTTTTTATTTAAACTATAAGCATAAGTACTAATACTAATGCTACATTTTTTGTTAATTTTTTAATCTATTTATAATATAGTATTGCTATTGTTAATTTAGCTAACTAGGTTTGTTGCAAACCTTTTATTATAACTATAATGCAGTAAACGTAATTATTAACTTTAAAGCTTTAAGTATATTGCAAATTATATTATAAAAAAATATATAAAGCTTGTTGCTAAACATAAGCAATAGCAAATAAACAACTAAAAACATTTTTTTAGCTTACTTTATAAAATCTTAAAGTAGCAATAATATTTACTGCTTTTTAACAAAAGTTATTTTAGGTTTATTATATATTAATTAATTTGAAAACATTAGCATTTTTAGCAAGCAGCATTATATAATTAATATAAACATTATAGTTTTTAAAAACTTTATTTATAGCTTAAAGCTTTATATTTATAAAATAATCTTAAAGAACTTTTATAAATATTTATATTTTATATATATAATAGTTAACTTTAACTATATTTATAATTTATAGCATATAAGTTTTATTTACTTAATAAATTTAACAATTAAGATTTCTTAAATTTTGTTTAGTATAGCGCAAAAAACTTAAATAGCTAAAGCATTTTAATTATAACAAATAGTTTAATAACTTAAGCATTAGTAAACAGCTTAAACATTTAAAAAACAAAGAATTTTAGCATAATAAATAATTGTTATAATAAATAAAATTGTTAAAACAAAGTAAAACAAACAAATATATATATATATATATAAATAAACAGTATTTAATATAGCACTGCATAATAGTAAAAGTTATTAAAGTACTTAAGTATTGTTAATATGTAGTAAATATTTAAGTAAGTAATAAATGTTAATTAAAGCTTAAATTGCTTATAAAAGCTACTTTTATAGTTATAATGCTATTAAAAACTTATAATATAATAAAAGCTATTATATTATAATTTATAAGATAAAAAATATAAGATTTAGTTGCAAAAGCTAAATGTACTTTTATGTTAAAAAAATAAAAGCTAGTTTTAAGTTAAATGCTAAAAGTAAAGCATTGTTTTGTTTTAGCTAACTAAAGTTTTAAAAATAAGCATTAATTTAATATATAAAAATGCTTTTTAAACTTTTTTATAAATATTAGTGCTTTTGTTTTTTAAACTTAAGTATATATATTTTATAGCTAAAACTATAGCTTGCTTTTTTATTAATAGGTATTTATATAAACTATAAGCTTTTTTAAAAATACTATGCTTAAGTTAAATTTTTAAAACTTTTATAGTAATATTTTTTAAAGGTTTAAAAATTAAAATACTGCAAACTTGTTATGCTTTATAAAAAACTGTTTTAATTTTATAAAAAGAAAAAATCTTATTATAAATTTTTTTTATTTTAGAAAAGTCTTAAAAAAGTGCTATTTTTTTGTAATATTATATTTTAGTTAGTAATGCTGCTTTTTGCTAAGTAAAGTTAATTATATAAAGCTTTTCTAAAAAAGCAGCTAATTGTTTAACAATTAATTAAATGCCTTTAAAAGTAGTACTAAAACATAAATATATGTTTTAATAAATGCTATTTTGTTAAAATAACGCAAGATTTTTTAAGTAATAGCTTGCTTTTTTTAAAGCTTGCTTTTTTTACTTATAGGATTTAAATAAAATAGTACTATTAAATAGCATGTTATTTTTAAAATAAATTTTTTTATTTTTTGTTTTATATATTATGTTTAAAATTATTGTTTTATTTCTTATTAATTTGTTAGTTTTAAAGGCTTAAAAAATTAATAATGTTTAAATTAAAGCTATAATTAAGTTATTTTTGTTGCTTAACTTGTATGCAAAATTTTTAGTTTTTATAATTGTTAATCTTTTAGCGTTTTTTTGCTTTAATGTTTTTTTTATTGTAACTAAAAGTATTTTAAGTAATTAATTATTATTAAAAGTAGCGCAAACTTTTTTATTATTTTATATTTTTAGGTTTTTAAAAAATTTAATATTTTTTTATATAAAAGAAATTAAAAAAACTGCTAATGTTATAACATTATATAAGTTTTAATTTTTTTAAAAGTTTATACTTGCATATTTTTTTAAATTGCATATTTTTAATTTTTCTTTTGTTGCTTTTTGCTAATTATTAGATTTTTTATTTAAGGTTTAAAACTTTTGTGCTTTATATAGCTTTTTTGCTAAGCTAGTAGTTTAGCAAATATATATTAGTTTTTTAATTATTAACGTTTTTAAGTTTTTAGGTTTAAGCTTTTAATGTGGTTTATTATTAATATAATAATTTAGTTTGTTTTTAGTATTATGTTAGCTATTATATAAAGGCCTTAAAAATATAAACTTATTTAAGATTTTATAATAAAGTTTATTTTTAGTAATAAAAAGTAAATAGCTTGTTTTTTACTAACTATATATAGCAAAAAAAATAATAATTTTTTATTTATTTAAATAGTAGTTTTAAAGCATTTAACATATTTAATAAAATTGCTAATTTAGTTAAATTTTTTTTAAGTTATATTAGTATTTTAAGTAATAAAGCTATTTTTATTAACAAAAAAATCCATAATAATATTAAATTATGCCTTAAAGTTAATAATCTTAATAATATTATTTTTATAAATCTTGTTTTTTATTTTTATAGTAATCTCTAGGCAAAATTATATAAATTTTTTTAGCTTTATAACGCTTAAAAAAATAGCTAAAATATTCTGCAGTTCTATTAATAAAGCTATTATAAAACATAAATCTAAAAAGCTTATATATTTCTAGTTAAAATAATTTGTTAAACTTAAATCTTTTTTATTATAAAATCTATACTTTAGTATTTTTTTAAATAAGTTTAAACTGCTATTATTAGCATAATTATTATGTTTTTTATAAATCTTTAGTTTAAAAGAATTAAAGCTTTAGCTTATGTTTTATAAAATCGTTAATGCTAGTTATGTTAACTTTTTAAGCTTATTTATTTCTTTTAGCGTTATTAATATAAAATTAGCACTAAGTTAAAGTTTAGTTAAAAATATTACTTTTTTAAAAAGCAGCAAAAATATAACAATTAGCAACCTTTATTTTTTTAGGTTATTTTTAAATAATAGATATATAGTGTTATATTAGTTTAAAATTCTTAAAAGCATTTTATTAAACTTTAACTTGTTTTTTAACGTTTAAAAGTTTAAAGCAATATAAGTAAAAAACAATATTACTTAATTATTTTATTAGTTTTAATTGCAAATAACTTTTATTATTTTGTAGTAATGCTTTTTTAAAAAAGCAGTTATAAAGCTAGGTTAAAGCATATAAATATATATAATAAAACTGTTATAATTTATTTTATTATTAATTTATGCTACTAAATAATTTAATAAAAAGCTAGTTTTATAAGTGCTACTTAACAATCTTTGTTTATTAGGTTAATTAGCTAATTATAATATTAGCTAAAAGCTTACTTATATTTTTTTAGCTGCTATTTATTAAGATTTTATGTTTTTTTTTAAAAAGTTTACGCTTTTATAAAAGAAAGCATTTTTTATGTTTACTTAAGTTAAAATTTTGTATAATAAAGTTTTTAGTTAAGCTTTATATTTTAATTTATTGCTTTTTTTTTTTAAAATAAGCTATAGCATATTTAGCTTAATTTATTAATTTAAACTTTTGCTAAAGTTATTTAAAAGCAGTAGTATTATTTTTAGCATTAGCTTAAAAACTTTTGCTACTTTAAAATATAATTTAGCTTTTATTTAAGCAATTATTTAAATAAAAACACTAAAGTACTTTAGAACTTTTATTATAAGATTTTTAAAAATAACATTTGTTTTTTTATTTAAAAAGTTTTTAGACTTTTTAACTTACATTTTTTTAAATTCTAAATTTTTTTTTGTAAGCTTTACTTTTTGTATTTTTTAAGGTCTTTAATAATTAAAACCTTTTGTTTTTAATAAGATATTTTGCTTAAAAGAATTATTGTTTATTTATGTATTTTTAGTGTTAAGTTAAGTAAAAAACTTGTTATTATTTAAATAAACTTTTTTAATTGTTTAATTTATAAAAAGCTTTTTTTTTAGCTTTTTAGGTTTTTTTTTACCTTTTGTTTAGTAAAAAGTAGCTTTTTTTAATAAAAGTTTATAATAATTAGCTTAAAACACATTTATGCTAATTTTTTTGCTTAGTATATAGCTTTACAAAATTTTAGTGCTGTTTATATTATAAAAAGTGCTTTATATAAAGTTTTAATTAGTTATAATAAAGCTATTATTTAGCTTACTGTTTATTAAGTTGTTTTTTTTAATATTATAAGCTTTTGCTAATTTTATTTTATAAGATATAAAGGTTTAATTATTAAATTTTTTACTTAAAAATTAAGCTAGCTGCTTGTTTTTTAGCTAGTAAAGTTTTTTATTCTTTAGTTTCTTTTGTTTGCTTTTTATTTTAACATTTAAATCTTTATTATTTAAAACAAGGTTTTTTTTTTAAAGTTAATAATAAGCTTTTTGCTTTAATAGCTTATTATTGCTTAAAACAAAATTATATATTTATTTTATTGTAGCGTTAAGTATTCTTTTTTTATTTTTGCTGATTTTTATAACTTTTAAGAGAACTTTTATGCATTTAAAGCTTGCAAAAAATCCTAGCTTTTTTAAACACTATTTAAAGTTTTAATATATAATGTTTTTTTGTTTTAATTTGTAAATAAAGCTGCACTTATAAACATAGTAATTATTTATATTACATTTTTAATAAATAGTTACTTTTGCTAAATAAAGATTATTTAATTTTATTTGTTATAAAAAATTAAATAATTATTTATTTTGTTTTTGTTTTTTAGAATTATATTTATTTTTTTATAAATACTTAGAAGTTATAGTATTAATGCTAAATATTTGCTTTTTTAACAGGTTTATATTAATTTTGTAATATTGTAGTGCTTATAATTCTTAATTGATAAGCTAAACATATTAATTCTGTAGTTTTTCTAGCATTTCTTTTAGTTTTTTTTTTATAATTGCTATGTTTTTTTGTTTTAACTTTAGTTATTATATTTGCTTAGTAATATTATTTATGTTTTAATTATAAGCAAAGTATTAAGCTAGTTTTACTTGCTGCTTTTTAATAATAACTTTTTTAATAGTTAGTATAGTTATATTAATAGTTAGCTTAATAGTATTAATAGTAGTATATAAAGGTTTATTAAAGTTATAATTATATAAATAATTAACTTTTTTTTATGCTTTATGTGCTTTTTTTGTTTTTTTAGAGTAAAAATTAGCCTGGATTTTTTATTTATTTAAATGTTTAATATTTTATAAAGATTTTTATATAACATTTTATTTAAATTATTATATAATTTCTTAAAGAACTTTATTACTTTAGTTTTATTAAACAAGCTTTATTTTTTTATAGCTTTTTTACTTATAAAAATAGCATGCTTTTTTCTTTTTTTTAAGGCTTGCTTATTTAAAAATAAGTACTATAAAAAAGCAATAGTTGCGTTTTACGTAAAGTTTTTAAGCAATAGCTAGCTTATAACTAGAAAACCTTGCTTTTTATTCTTTAATAAAAAATAATATTAGCTTAAAAAACAAAGTATATTTTTAATTATTAACTACTTTTTATATTAACGCGTAAGTTTAAACTTGTTTAGTATAAATAAGCATTAAATTTGCTTATATTATAACTTTTAAAGGTTTTAGCAATATTTATTCTTTTTTAAGCTTATTTTTTATTTTTTTTGTTTATACGAAAGCAATTGTGTTTTTTTTTTTAAAAAGCATTAGTTTTTTAGTAAAAATTTCTTTTTTTTAGCTCTTTAAGGGTTTTTAGTAATAAGTTTTCTAGCTATGCTATTTTAAAAATTATATTAGCTTTTTAACACTTAATTGCTGTTTTACCGAAAAAAATAAAAACGCTTTGCAAGCTAAGCTAAAAAAAATAGTTTAATATTTTTATATGTTTATTTTAAGCTTTATTAATTAAAAACTGCTAGCTTAAATGCTTATTGC
Source organism: Xylaria sp. FL1777 (assembly GCA_022578965.1). NCBI lineage: Eukaryota > Fungi > Ascomycota > Sordariomycetes > Xylariales > Xylariaceae > Xylaria > Xylaria sp. FL1777. The sequence continues at coordinate 32,040 of MU400547.1, read as the reverse complement.
TAATTATAGCTAAATTGCTTATACTAAGTAAATTTTGCTTATTATTAGCTAAAGCAGCTAAGTATAATATATTATAACTTATATATAAAGATTATAACAATTAATTAATAAATAAATTAAACATATAAGTTAATAATAATAAATTATCTGTTTATAAGTTTTATAGTATTATTTGTTATAAATAAAAAATTGTAGTAGTATAATTGTGCTAAATTTACTATAATATTTTAATTATAAAAAAATAAGTTATAACTTATACATTTAAGTAATTAAGCTATATATAAATTAAAAAATAAAACAATTAATAAAAAGGCTATATAATAATATAAATAAAGTAACTATAGCTAATTTTTATTATGTTATTTATAATGTTTAAGTTTATGCTTTAAAATTTAGTGTAATATTTATTTTTTTATTTTTATTATATAACTTAGCTTAAACTTACTTTAATTAGCTAGTTAGCTTGTTTAGCTATTTTATTTTATTTTAATAGTTAATAATAAAAGGCTAATAATAAAAAAAATGTTATATACTACTATAATATAGTTAATGTAATAATAGCATAGCTTTAGGATTTTAGTATGCTTAATAAACATATATTTTATAAATATTAGCTAAATATGACTTTATTGCATTAAGTTATTTACTTTTATTTTCAGGATTAGTATTACTGCTAAAAAGCATTATAATAAGCAGTTTATAATATATAAAAGCTAAACATTAATTAGTATATATACTTAAATTAAGCCGAACAAAAATATATACTATAAAAAATATAGTAGCTAAAGCAAAGTAGATTTTTAAATAACTGCAATAAGTTAGCAGTTATTTTTAGCTACAAATTAAATCTGCAGACGTACTAAAGTAAGCGTAAGCTAAAGTAATAGTAGTAATAATAATAGTAAAGTTAATTATTAAAACAAGTAAAATTAGCAAAAGTAAGCAAACAAGCATTCTTTTTAATATTTATATAATTAATACTTTAGCTATATATAGCTTTATTAGCTATTTTTGCAATTAGTACATTTTTATATAAATTGCATTTTATTTTTTAATTTTAATAATGCTTAAAAAATCTTTACTTAGGTAAGTTATAACTTTATTAGCAACTTTTTTTTTTATTTACTTTTAAACAACTTTTTTAACTATATATATTTATATATATGCTATATTGTTTAAATATAAATTAAACATGTTAATATATATATTGCATATAAACTAACTATTAATTAAAATAGCTAAACATTTTTGCAAAGCTATTTTAGAACTTTTAATAGCTAAACAGTTTTGCAAAACTATTGCTAAACTAAACTTATTTTTTTTGTAGTACTAATTTATATAAACCACTTTTAAATATATATTAATTATAATTTAATAATACTTTTGGTAAAATAGCTTAAATTAAACAATTAGTTTATTATATTTCTGCTGGCTTTTTTATTTTTAACGATTTTATAACTAAACACTTTTATTAAACTATTTAACTTTTTAAACTAATATTTCTTTAAGTTCTTTAAAATATTTAGCGCATAATATAATTAGTGCTAGTTTTAAAGTACTTTTACTTCTTAATTTAAGAATTTTGTTTTTAAGCAGCAATACTTTTATGCTTTTACTGCATTATTAACGTATAAACTTTATAAATTTTATGAACGTTTAAAATTTTCTTAGAAACTAAAGTACTTTATATGCAATATAATTTATATTGTTTTAAAAATACTTATGTTTTTTTAAATAGCTTATAGTATACAAGTTATTTTAGGTTGTTTTTAGGACTTTTTTTTAATTATACAGTTATTTAACAACACTAATAGCTTTATAAGCTAATTTATACTTATTTAATTAATTAACTTACTTAATATATATAGCTATAAACTTTGCTAAAAGTATAACACTTTTGTTTTTATATTAATTAATTACTGCTATAAATACTACTATTTTAGCTAAGTTTTAAACTAAAGCGTTTAATTAGCTAGTTAGCTAATTAATTAGCTAGTTAGTTAATTAGTTAACTTATTTATTAACTTACTAATTTACACTTTTTTTAATTAATAAATACGTTTAACTTAATATAAATTATATTTGTAACAAAGTAGCAAATTATTGCTTTTAATACAAGTAATTAAATTTAGTTAATTAAAATTAATTAGCTAACGCTATATTAAACGGCTATTTTAAGCTTTAGCTAACTTAACATTTTACTAAAAAAGCTACTTAAATAAAAATAAAAAGTTAATGCTTTAGCTTAACTTGCTATATAACTTTTAGTTTTTTACGTTATAATTAAAATGTATTGCTAAGTAAATATAACATAATACTATAAAATACGCTGTTATAGCATTATTAGTTATTTTTTTTTTTAAAATAATATATTGTTTTATGTTGTTTTACTATATAATATGTTTATAGAAGCCTATAAATACTTTAATTTTTATATTTTTCTGTATTAAAATAAAGCAAAAAAGCTTATAAAAACTATATTTTTTTTTAAGTATAAAAAAAAGATATAGTATATTTATTTTATAACTACTTTTAAATATACTTAATTAATTAAAACATTAGAAATTTAGCATTTAAACAAAACAGAATTAATTAAAGTTAATAATTAAAATATAGCTATTTTTAGTAATATAGTTTATAAAGAGTTTACTGTAAAAGCAAAAATATTGCAGTAATATTTTGATGCTTAGCTATATAACTAAGCTATATTTAGCTACTAAAGGCTTTTATAAATATATACTTCTTAAGCTATATATATTAGTATTAATACTTGTAGCTATTATGTTTTAAGTATTAATAATACTAAAAAATATTGTTAGATTTTATTTTAAAAAAACAAGCAATTAAAGCTGCTTGTTTTTTATATATATAGCATTCTTTCTTTTTTTTTTTTAATTATTAGAAATGCTTTTAATATATTTATTCTGATCTTTTTAAAAACTAATATACTTTTGTTTTATACTTTTTGTTAAGTTTAAGCAGCATATATTATGTATTATTAGCATTAGAAATACTTATGCTATAATACTTTTGTTTAGTTAATAGCTATACTAGTTTAATTCTTGCTAAAGTGTTTTAATGTTTTATGTTTTTATAACATATTTTTGTAGTAAAGTATATAAAATAAAAGTAAATTTTTTTGCTTTGCTATATATTGCTTTTATTAATTATAATAAACTTTTATTTATTAATTATTAAATATATTGCTTTTTATAAAAAATCAAGATTATATATAGTTTTATTATAACTATATTGTTTTAGATTATATCTTTATGTTTTTTATTTTTTAAAAACAACTTATTTTGGTTAATAAAGATTTAGTTATATTATTATTTTATTTGCTATATTGCGCTGCTTTTTTATTTACTTTAAGCTTTTTAGCAATAGTTATTAACCTAAAAAATAGCTTATATATATTATTAATATTTATATAAACTATATTAATGTGCTAGTTATTACTTTTAGCTGCTGTTTAATAACTAGTAATAGTTTAGCTAAAGTACTCCGAGGTTTTATAATTATAGCTGCATAGTATACTATATAATACTATTGGTTTTTATTTTTTTATACTTAATTAACAAATTTTGCTAAGCTTATATATTTATTAAAGATTTATAACAACTTTTCTTTTAATAGTAATAACTTTTAAGAACTATTAGTAATATATAAAATTAGCATTATAGCAAACTAGCTATTTATTTATAATTGTTATAGTTTGCTTAATATTTAGGTAATAAATGTAGCGCTTAACTTTTTACGTTTTATATTTTGCTATCTAGAGCTAAATAATAGTTGACTAGTTAATAATGCAAAACTAAAAGCTTTGTTTTTAAGTAAAACGTTATATTATGCTTAGTACTAAAACAACTTTTATAAATATAAATTTATTATATATATATTATGTTAAACTATTAAAGCTTATAACTATATAATTATTATACTTAAATTAATTAATAACTAAAACTTTACTGCTAAAGCTATATATTATATTATAGTTAATTTATGTTTTATGTTAATTAAATAGCGGACTGTTAAACTAAACTATTTATTATTATTATTAAATAACGTATGTTTTAGCTGCTATATATTAAAACATTTCTTGTTATTATTAGCTAAAATAAACTGCTATTATACTTTTTATGTTTAGTTTATAAAGTAAGTAATTATAAGGTGAAAAAAACACTAGCAATAATTAAAACATAAGCATAATTAATTAGTTAAGTTAAAAGATAAACAGAACAATTTACGCAAAGAAACCTTGTTTTTATTTAAGCAAGTATATAATATATGTTAAAAATAGCTGCTTTATTAGCAGTACAAAGTATAAAAAAATAGCCCAAGTTTAAGTGGTTTATTATGCTATATATATACTTTTGAGTTTTTTGCTATAACTGTAATAAATAGTAATATTTTATAACATATAACTAGTATTAGTTAATATAAGTTTAGTTTTTTTAGGTTAGTAAATAAGTTATAAATTATTATAAAAAACCTTATAATATTTAAGTTTTAATTTTAGATTTGTTTTTTTTTTAAATCTATTAGTTATTTTAGCTATTTATTGATTTAATTATAGTAGCACATATGTTATAAAAGTAAAATATTTAGTAATTATTATTGGCTATTTTTTTTAAGTAAAGAAATTATTTAAATTTTTATAAAATAATAAAATTGATTTTTTTTATAATAGAATTAATGTTTTTTATAGCAAGCAATACTTGTTTTACTTTTTATAATAACATATTATTTAATATATAATTAGTTTTATTTGTTTTTATATTATTAAAACGCATATTTAAATAAAGCTGCTTTATAGCATTTTAAAATAGTTTTATAAAACATTTATAAAAAGGCTATTTTTTTTTAGTATATTAAGTACACTTAATAGTTGGTTTAACGCTATAAACGTTTTTGTTTAGGGTATTTTAAGCATAAGCTTTTTTTAAAATAAATAACTTTATTTGTTTTTAAGTGTTATAATTAGCGTTTGTTGTTTTAATGCTATTTTTAATTGTAATATAGCTATTTTATAGATATTTGCTTTTATAAGCAATAGTAAATATAAATAAATCTTTTTTATTATGTGTTTATAAAACTAGTTTTTAGTTTGTAAAAAGTAATAAAAATTTTAGTAATGTTAAAATTATAACGTTAAAAAATTAATTCTTTATTAATTTTATTTTATTAGTAAGTATTATATAGTATAAATAACAAATTAAATAGCTAATATATACAAGATTTTTTAAATAAACAAAAAGATCTCTTGCTTTTGTAGTAATAACTAATATATATATATTATATTTAAAATTAATGATTTGTTAAACAAGAAATAACGCAGCTAAAAAATTTACTATGTTTTTTTAAGCATTTAAAACACTATTTAGGTAGTATTAAGCTTGTAACCTAAATTAAAGCAATAGCTAGATTTTAGGCTTTACGTATAAACAATTCTTTGTTTCTGCAGGAATTAATGCATAAAAGCTTAACTAGTAATTTATTAATTAATTCTTTTATAAAAATAAAGCATAATAGTTGTTTTTTTTTTTTTTAATAGCTTTAAGCTTTTAGTTAGCGTAAAGCTATTATAGCTAATTGTTTTTTTATCTTTAATTTTTTATTGCTTAGTATTAATTCTGTAGTAAAATTATTAATAATGTAATTAAATCTGGTTTTTTTTAAATATTTATTAACTTTTTAAATTTTAAGTTGTATTATACTTTAAAATTAATATTAAACAGAGGTTTTAAGTGCAATGCTAAACAAATTTATACTTTTTTTTTAACTTTACAGATTTTAACAATAAATATTTATATTATTATAGCTTTTTTTTTTACTTTAGCAATTTATTTATGCAAAAGAAAAGTTTTAAGCATTAAAAATTAAAAATATATTTATAACTGTAAGCTTATTTAAAAAGAATTTAAAAAGTTAAATAAAACTAGTTATTATTTAGCAATAATACTAATAAAAAAAAAAAAACAAGTTTTGTTATAATTATGCTTTTTAAATAAAATGCGTAATTATATAATAATTGCATATAGTATTACTTTTTATATATACTGTTTTTATGTTTTAAATTAGTTTTTTTAGTAGGCTTACTAAACCTAGTTTATTGTTTTGTAAAAAAGGCATTTTAAAAGTAAAAAGTAAAAAGCTTTAATAAAAAGCTTAATAATGTTGCTAAAAAAAGATTAATTATTAGTATAGTAAACAATAGTAGTAAAACTAACTTTTTAGCTAACAATTGCATACTAAAGATTAAGCTATACTAATTATAACGCTTATAGTAAAAAATAGCGCTTAAAAACAAATCTTATTAAAAACATAATATTTTTAGTTTTTAACTTTTGCTTTAATAACTTAAGTAGTACTACTACTTTTATTGCTGCTAGCATTTATAAATATATGGCTATTGTTTACTACATTAATAACCCAAGTAATGCTAATATTTTTGTTGTTGCTAAAGATTATAAGCATTTTGCGTTTTTTTTTTTTTTTTTTTTAAATATAAAGTAATTATACCTTTTAGTTCTTAGCACTAATTTTATTATTACTACTAAAATAAAGTAGCATAAAATAAAATAGCATAGCTATAAATACTAGTTTAATACTTTTATGTACTAAATAAACTATATAATATATATTTTAATACAGTAAATTAATTAGTATTAAAGAAATAAAATAATTAAATAAAACATGCTTAATTAATGCTAAACTTTTATAACTTTTACTGTTTGTTTTTTTTATATGTTTTAAATCTATTGCTAAGTTTATAAAAAAACAGGTATACTTTTTATTTAACTATATTGCAACTAAACTATGCTTAAACATATTATATAATTACTTTACTTATTATAATTCATTTTATTACTTATTTATATATTTTATATGGCTATATGCAGAAAAGTTAATTAAGCATATATATTAAAAAAAGCGTAAGCTTTTTATAAGTTTTAAAGTGCGCTATAAGCTAGCTATTTTAGGACTTGAAAAGTGCTTTAAATTAAAGAAAAAGTAACATTAAAAAACATATAACAACTTTTCTTTTTTTTTTTTGTTTTATAAGCATTACTTGTTTATTTAGCTAATTAATATGCTATTAATGCTATAGCTAGCTATTAATAGGTTTAAAAAAACAGTAAGTAGGCTAAAAAACATATTAACTACTATAAAAAACCTACCCCTTTTATAAGAAGTAGAAAAGTAAAGTAGCAAAAAAAAAACATAAATGTATATATAGTATAAAAGCAGCCTTTATATAAAAGTTGCTAAAGCAGCGCTAGCTTAATTAATAAACTAAACATACTAAATAGTTAAGCTAAACATTTTTAGTAGTTAACATATTATTAATTAATTAATTAATTAATTAATTTACTTTAACGTTAGGTATAAAGCTTTAGCTACTTTGTATACCTTTTAAAAAGTTTTAAATATAGCAAACTTTATTTATAATATAATAAAATATATTAGTACAAAAAGTTTAGTCGATTAATTAACTAATTAATTAAATAATTAATTGGTTTAACTAATATATATAGTATATTGCTACTAAATATAATGCTATTTTATGCTTTTAAAGGCTTTATTATTTTAATGCTTGTAGTTATTACAACTTAATTCTTTAGGCTAAAAACTATTAGTTTTCTGTTTAATATGCAGATTATTTAGCAAATAGTTAACATATTATAAGATTTTAATTATTCTATATCTTTCTTTTTTTTATATTAATAGATCTATTTTTTAATTTGGTTTTTATGTTTATATTATTTAACTTATTTATTAATCCTTAGCGATTAATAAAAAAACAAATATTTAAAAAAACATTTAGCTTTATACTGCTAAGCAACTGTATGTTATTTAAATTAATAGACTTTAACAATTAAACATATATAAATAAGAATTTTTTGCTGCTTTTTTTTTTATTGTTGGTTTTTTTGCTATTATTTGTTGTTTTGTTTAAACATAAAGCAACTTTAAAAAACGTTTTTTTTTAGGCCTTATATTTAGTTATAGCTAAGCTAGTTATATAAGCTATGCTTATTTAGCTAAAAATAACAGGTAATTTAATAACTTTTAATACTTCTACTTTTTGTTTTTTAGAATTAAAAAACAGTAGTATAATACTACTTTTTAAAGCTAGATAATATATTGTTTTATTATTTACCCTTTTAATAAAAATACAAGCAAGCAGTTCTATATAAAAATAAATACTTAGCGCTAAGCGAATATATGTTGCTATAAAAAATAAAATAAATTTCTCTGCTAAAAATTCACTTCTATTTATTATACTTAAACCAAAATAAATATTAATTATTATAATAATTAGTATTTCTTTACTAAATAAATTGTAAGCTAAAATAACTAAGTTAAATCTTATGTTTTTATAAAAACTTTTCTTTTTTTTTTTACTACTTGTATTTATTTGTGCATATAAATGTTTTTAAACTTTAGTAAAATATTTTATTGTTAGTATATTTAGCTTATGTTTTAACAAAAAAATAAATAAAAACAAAGCATAGTTATTGTACCGTAAAAATAACTATGCTGCTTTAAAGTTAACAATATACTGTAGCTTATTATTACGTATAATAAGTTAAAATCTATTAATAGGCCTAAAATAAAGCGATAAAAAGTTATTTGTTGCTTAAGCATTTAGTATATTTTAGTTTTTTTTGGTTTAAGTTCTAAAGCAGAATTAATTTAAAAAACTACGTAATTACATATTGCTTTATGCTTTTATTTGCTGTTTTAAGCAAACTAATTTTATAATGTTTTTTATTAGTGCTAAGCCTTTAGCTTTTTTAATAGCGCAAGTAATTTAAGCAGTTATTGCTTTTTTATTGCTATTGCTTATAATTTTAATAGCTTTATAAGTAGTGTAACTTTTATGTCTGTTATTTATATTTTATGTATATTAATTGCTAAAATTATAATTATTGCTTTTTAAGTTTTATTATTAGCATTTTTTTTATTTTTTATGCGTTAAGTGCTTACTTAAAGTATAGCTATATGTTGCTTATATAAAAGCTATTAAATTTGTTAAACCTTTAGCTAGCAATATGCTACTTATTAGAAAAAACTAAGCAAAGTTACTAGCTATAAAAATATATAAAAAGCTACTAAATTATTTCTTGTTTTTATGTTACGGTTTTTATGCATAGCTTTTTTAACTTAAAATAAAAGTTTAGCTAAAACTATACTAATTTTATTAATAATAAAAACAAGCTTATTTTGCTATAATTATATAGTACTTTTATTTTTTAATGTTAAACTTCGAAAAGTTTGTTTATTGTATACTTTAAACCTTATTGCTAAATGTATTATAACGCTATTAATACTTGCTGCTGTGCTTTTAATAAAAGCAGTAATTAATATTTTGTTTTTTTTTTTTAACCAAAAGAATACTTTATATATAGCTTAAATAACAATAGATTTTCTAATGCTGCTTTGTTTTTTTAAAAAACTAATAGTAATAAGTAGTTTTAATATATTTTTTTATACTATGTTAGCATTAAAGTTAAGCTTTTAGCATATAAGTAAAACTGCTTTACTTTGTTTTATATTTAAACCTTTTTTTGCATATATTATACAGCTAATAATGCAGTATTTTATTAAAAGAAAATATTTAACAAAAGCAGTATTGCCTTTAAAATTATTTAATATTAATATTTAAAAATAGTATTAGTTCTAGTTAAACTTAAAACTTAGTATTATAAACTTATTTCTTTTAACTAAGTTTTTATAGTTATATATGCAACTTAGCTTTTTTAAAACAATATACTTATTTTTTTCTTTAATATAGTTTTTTAAAATTGTTAATTTAAGTTGCACTAGTTGCATTAATGCAACGCTAATTTGTTTAGCTAGTATAACATTATTACTATTTTTACTATTTTTTATTTAGTTAAAAATATTTGTTTAATTTTTAGTAAATATATTAAAACGCGCATTTTTAACGTTTTTAATGTTTGCTTATTAAATAAGTTATTTAAGGTTATTTAATATATTAAGTAGCTTATTTACTTTTTTAAGTAATTGTTTAAACTAGTTAAAATTATAGCATAAAAAATGCAGAGATTTTTTTAGCTAGTTTTTTTCTACGTTTATTAGTTGCTAATTATTATTAAATAATAAATTATTATTATTTATTAGATTAGCTTGTTGATTTTTTTATGCTTTAGTGTTTTTTGCTGCTTCTTTTTTTAATTTTTTTAGCTAATCTAGATTTTTAACTTTAAATAAAAGCCTGCTATTTAACTAAGCGCAATAATAATCCTAGAGTTCAAAAGCAAGCATTTTAATTAAAGTACTAAAATAATGCTATAGAACAAATAATAAAAGCTTTAGTATAGTGCTTTAATTTAAATCGTTTGTATTTATGCTGTTAATAGGTTGTTTATTAAGAACTAAAATCTGCTTTTTATTAATAAGCTTTTGAACTATTTTTTTAAAAAAAGAAGTATTTTTGTTTATTAAAAAATAATATAATAATAATTCTTTTTTTAGTTTTTCTGTAAAATAAAAGCTGCTTATATAATTATATAAACATATATTTTAAAGCATTATTTCTTTATGTATATAAACTTGCATATAGAAAAAAACTTAACTTTTTTTGCTTAATAAGTTTAATAGTAGCTAAATAGCATTAAAACTAAAGCAGTTAATTATGCACTATAAAAAAACCTTTAATGCGTAAATATAAAGGTAGTTAAAGTTAATTATAGCTTAGTTTTTTATAAATAAATAATAGTTTAGCATTTTAAGCAAATTAGTATAAACTTTAATAGCTAAAAGCTTTTAAGCAGTTGCTAGTTTATTAAAAAGCAAAGCTATAAATCTGCAAAAAACTATATTAGCTTTATTATTTATTATAAAAAATAGCATAATAAAATCGCTTTTTATTTTTTTTATGTTTTTTTTATAAAGTTATTTTTGTTAATATTGCGCTATTTAATCTAAGATTTTTTTTGTAAACACTATAAGTTTATAATGTTTAATTAGCGCTTTTGTTATATAATTTAGCATATAATATATAATAAAAAAAGTTTAAAAGCGTTTTTATAAAAATATAAAATTATAGTTATATTGAAATATTAATGCTATAGTTAAATTAGTTTTGCTAATATGCAAATAGTTTTTTTTAATTTTAATAAAGCTATTTTTAGTTATATGTATTATTTTTACTAACGTTTAAAAATAGCTAAATTAACAAGTTATCTTTTTATGTAGTTTTTTCTAACAAGTATTTATATAAGTGTAGCAATTATTACAAGCGTTTAAAAAAGCATGCTACTGTTTTATATATAATATTAATAATGTTTTATTAAACTAGAAATGCTTTAATATATTTAAAACGTTAATACAAGTAATAATATAGCTAATATTGTTAACTAAATTGTTATTTAAATATTACTTCTTTTATTAGTATTTTAAATTTTAATTATTTAGTAAGCATAACGCATTTTGTTAAAAAAAGAATTTATATAGCTAATAATGCGCTTTTTTAAGCCTAAGATCTTATTAGTAGCTAAGTTATTAATTAGTTTATATATTATAGTATTATTAGCTAGCTATAATATCTTATGCAAATAAAAGCTCTTTTAACTATTGCTTTTTATTATACTATAATATGCAGCAATTTTACTAAATGCTTTAGCTTTTACTACATTTTTAACAAACGTGTTTATATATATTTAGAACATTTAAGCAGTAGCTATAAGATTTTAATATATAGTTCTAGCAAATTTAAGGCTTTATTAATTACTATTAAAGCTTACTTAGTACTTATTTAATGCTTTAGCTTATATTAAGTTTTTAAAAAGTGCTATTTTAAAAATTATAAAGCTGCTTTAATTCTTAGAATTAATAGTAAACTAAATTATAAATAAGCTATATATAATAATTAATAATTATAATTAACTTTTAAAAATATTTTTCTGTTTATAAAAGTAAAGCTATTTATACTTAATTAATTAAACATTCTTTAGTATAGTTTTAATGTATAAATTGCTATAATATTTATAATAGCAAATAAAGCGCTTTTTAGCATTTAAATTTGCTAAGCTTAAAAAGTAGCATACTTTTTAAACCGTAATTTATGCGTTTTGTTTAACTAAAGCTTTTAAAATAAAAGTGCTATTATTTTAAATTTTATTATTTATAAATAAAAATAAAAAAAAAGAATTTACTGCATAATAACTTTTGTATTACAAAAGATAACACTAAACTTAAATATTTTAGCTAACGTTAGTATTGCAAGCATAAACGTTATTTTTAATAGCAAAAGCATTTTTATGCCTTTTTTCCTTATATAAAAAAAAATGCAAAAATGCTTTTAAGTAAAAATCTTTATTAAAGCAGTTAGTAAAGCTAGTATATTACTATATTCCGAAATATTTTATACTATTAACTTTAGTAAAATTAATAGTTTTTGCTATAAAACAAGCAGTATTAATACTACTTTTAAATAAAGTAGCGCTATAAAAACTTATGCTTAATATAGTTCTTTTAATTTTTAAAATAGCGTTTTTATTAATACTAGTTCTTTAAATATTTTTGTTTTTATTAAATACTGCAAATATATTAAACTTTATTAAATCATTCCGTTTTATTAAGCTAAGCTACTATTACTACTTAGTATTAAAAACATATTAAAAGCTTTATAGTTGCTTAATTAGTATACTAAAAATAAAGTTTTAATTAGTTATATAGTTTGCTTAAGCAATGTTAAGATTTTTTTTAGCAAAAATACATATTTTATTTATTAATAATAGTAATATATCGTTAACTAAAAGATTAGCTAATGCTGCATTATTAATAAAAATATTTGCATATAATAAATTGTTAACTTTTAACTAAGCTAAAGCATTTATAACTTATTAACAATATATATATAGTAAATCTTTAACATTTTGTAGTTTAAGCTTTGTAGTATTTATTTAAAAAACTTAAACAATATTACGCAAACTAAAAACTATATAAAGCAAAGCAGTAGTAATACATAAAACATTTTATTTTTAAACTATAATTTGTTTTTTTAATTAGTAATAAACATTCGCTAGTTGTTTTTAATTTTTAGCATAAAACTTAATAATATATTCGTATAAAATATGCAAAAAGATTAATTGTTTTTTTATAAAACTAAAACAACGTAGCTTTTTAAAATATTAATAAAAACAGCCTGTATTAAAATAATTAGCTATAGTATATTTTAATATTTGCTTAGCATTAATAAATCTAATGCAAAATAAGCATATTTATATAAGCTGCTTTTTGGTTTTTATAGTACGTAAAAAACATAAGCAGCATTAAATAACTTTTGCAAAATTTTTGTTTTAGTTTAAATTAGTATTATTAACTTAGTTAATTTAGCACATTAAATCATTACATAAATATTATTAGCAAACAACGCAGAAATTAAAAGAAAAATAAGTATTACTTATAGCATTTTATGCATATTAAATAATTTTTGCTTAATAGTTAAGTTAAACTAATTTATACTAATTAAAACTAGTACTAAGTAATTTGCAATGTTTATACTTTTTTTTTATAGCGTTTATATATTAAAGCAAAACTTTAGTTCTTTTATAAGCAACTTTAATAAAAAGTTATACTATAAAATAATTATTATATAAAACTTTATAAAAGAATTATTTTAGAACTAAACATACTAAGTTTTAATACTATTTTATTTAGCATAATAATTACTAATAATTTAAAGTTTTTTTAACTAACATTGTTTTTTAAAGCAAAATAAAACATTATATAATAATAAAAAAGCAAATTTAGCAATAAGAAAGTTAAAGTTATATTAGATGTTATTAATAAATTAAACAAAAAGAAACTTTTAGCTGTAAAAAATAAAGATAGCATAAAACATATTTGTTTTTGTAGTTTAAAACTTGCAAACAAAACAGATTTATTTAATTAATTTTAAAGAATTAAATAATTAGTAAGCTATGCTATAAAATTAAAAGTATTTAAAGTTTGCTTTTTTATATTAATAATTTATGTACTAGTAAATCTAAAAGCATTAAAAACTTACATTTTAAGTAAACTGTTATAAAAGTATTTATAGATTATTATATTGCAATAAATTATTAAACTAGAAAAAGTCTAAGGTTTAAACAATAAAAATATTGCAACTAGTTCTTTAGCAAAGCATTATGCTAGTTATATAAATAATAGTTAAATTAATATTATATAATAAAAAAAAAAAACAGTTATATGTTAATTACTTTTATTAAAAATTAAGTGTAGTATAAACTATTTTTATATAGCATTTTTATAGTTTTTGTTACTTATAAAAAATATGCTAAGTTTAATAGTGCTAATACTTTAATTTAAAATAGCTATAGTATAACATTAAACTAGGTTTAAAAATATAATAGCTATTTAAATTATGTTTAAATAGTTAAGCTATAAAATCTTAATATTTAAGTAATAAACTTAAAGGTAAGCAACGTTTAAATTTAAATAAAAAAGCATTTGTTAGTATAATTCTAAATTTTTTTAGGAAACCTAGTTTAATTTATAGCTTTGTATGCTTTTATATCTAGAATGATTTATTAGCTATTTATTGCTTTATAAAACCTTTTATATTATATAGTAATATAAAGCACAAATGCATAAAAATAAACAAGTTTTAATAAAATTATACTTTAACCTTTTTTAAACGTAAAGCAACACTTATGTTTTTTTAACTTTACTGTTAAAGTATTTAATATAAAATATATAACTACTTAATAATATTTAAACAATAGCAATTATTTACTTAAACTTTTTAAGATATTAGCTAAATAAAATTATTTATATTAATGTAGTTAATTATATAACTAATTAACTATTGCTTAATTAAGTATAACATTTTATATGATTTTATTGCTAATAATATATAAATAGAATAACTTTTGAAGCTATTTAATTAAACTTTATACTTTTTTTATGTTTTAATTATTATTGTAGCTTTTAAAGGCTTAACTTTAGCTATAAAAAAAACTCAGAAAGTAAAACTATTTGTAACCTTTAATGCAGATTTTTTAACCTAAATACTAGAATTAATTTAGTTTTAACCTGTTGTTTTTTTAAACTTAGAATTTATTAAATATGCTTTTAGTATTATAATAATATATATTAATACTAATTTTATGCTTAAGATCTTTAAAAATAACATAGTTAATAAATTATATTTAGCATAGCGTAGTTTTGTAGCTTTTAGATCTTTTAAATTAAGAAAATAAAAAACAATAAAAAAGTGCTAATTTATTTTTAAATAATAAATAGGTAATAAAAAATTTAACGCTTTTTGTTTTATTGTTATAATAGAACTATAAAATAGCACGTGTTACTAAGTATAGAACTATAAAATAACATGTGTTACTAAGTAAAATAAAGCTATAAAATAGCATATGTTATTAAGTATAGGATTATAATATAGCACATACTAATAATGCTTAATGTTTATAGTTAAATCTTTTAAAAAAAAAAGAAAAGAATTAATACTTTTTGTTTTATTGTTTTAATATATTTATATATTATTAGTGCTTAGTTTAATGTTTAAAGGTTAATTTTTTAGTAAAATAATACTATAAAATAGCATGTGTTATTTATGCATTATATTTGCAGTTAGATTTTAATTATGTATTATATAATACTAAATCTATAAGTTTTAGTAAAAAAGAAGTCTTAAGGTTTATAAACTTATAAGAGCTATTATAATATATTTTTATATAATAATAAATTTTATTAATAGTTTAATTTGCTTACTTTATATAAGCTTTTTAAATAATAATAGTATAAGCATTATTATTTTGTTTTATTTCTTTTTGTTTTTTTTTTGTTTATTTTTGTTAGTTTTGTTTTAAGTTATAGTTTTTATTTTTTAGGTTAGTTACTTTTTATGCAATTGCATTATAGCATTTATAAGTATTTATTGCTTAATTATACTTTTAAAAGTAGCTTAACACTATATAACTAATTTTATAAATTTATGTAAAGTGTTCTTAAAATAATTAATCGAGCTAGTAATTAATAAACTAAACTATTGTAAAGCTTTATTAATATACGTAGCAATTTTAACACTTAATAATAAATTAAACTTAGTTAAAAATGTTTATTTAATTTAAAACTAAAACATTATAAGTAGCTTAATAATAGCTAATGTTTTAGCTTTATAAAAAGTAAAATATTATGTATAATTAGCACTTTTACTATAGTTTATACTTTAATTTTTTTTTAGCTGCTTAAAAATCTGAAAAAGTGGTTTAATGTTTTTTTACTAAGGTTTATAAAATATTATATTAAGGTTATAGCCTTTAAATTTTCTTAAAATCTATAGAACTAGTTTTATTAGTTTATTTGCTAGACTTTTAGCTTTATATTTAGTATACTATGCTTAGTAGTTTTAAAGTATAATTTTTAGTATGCTTTTATTTCTTTAATAAATATTATACGTATATATATATATATATATATTTACATTAGATAGCTTTCCTAAAAATAACTATATTATATGATAGTTTTTTTATTGCTTTTTTTACACTTTTTATTATAGCTTTTATTTTTTTTTATTAAATATTTTAAACTTTATTATAGATTTAAAAGCACAAATTTAATATAACTAATTTTTTCTTTTTATAAGTTGTAACTATGTTTTATTATTTTCTTTATTTTTTACGATAGTCGGCCGGTTTAATAATATAACTTATAATATATAAAACTACTTAAATATAAAATATAATATAAAACTTAAGTTTGCTAGCTACTTAAAAACAGTTATTAGTTAATATAGTGCTTTAGCATATAATATTATTTTTGTTTAATTAAGCATGTATTAACGTGAAATAACTATAGTAAGTAGCTTAATATATTATAATGCGTTTTTTTTTGCTTGTATTAACTTTTGTTTTAAACAAATTACTTTAGAACTAATAAAAACATTATATTAGTAAATAATATTTTAAATTGTTTAAAAATCTTTATAAAACTTAGTATATTTATTTCTAGTATTAAACAAAACAATTTAAATTAGCATTAGCTTTTTGTAGTAACTATAACTAGTATTATAAATTATATACATATTTAACTTACTTAAAAATAAAAACAAAAAGCATTAATTTTTTTTTTTATCTGTTTTTTGTAGTATAACCTAAAAACTAAAGGTTTAGTTTTTGCTTTTATAGTTATTATTATTTTAACTAAAGTTAACAAAAAACAATAAATACTAATGTTAGCTTTAATTTATATGTTTAGCTTAGCATAATATATTGCTAAAAAAGTACTTAGTAATGCAATTTATTACTAGCATGTTAATATAATAAATATTATTAATTTTATTAATTGCAATAAAAAAAACTTAAATATTAAGAATATAAACTTAATAATTTTTATTACTAGTAAAAATAAAAAAAACTTTATATTTTGCATTATAGCTAATATAATTAAGTTTGCTAGTACTAAAAAGCTAGGTTTGCTGTTTATAGCTAGTTTGTTACTATTATATTACCGAAAGTATATTTAAGAACAATTAGCATTTATTATAGCATTAAAGCATACTAATATAACTATAATTACTATTAAAGAAAACATAGCTAACTTAGAAACTAAAACCTTGCTTTGCACCTTTTAAATTGCAAAATCTATTAATAAAAGCTTATTTACTATTTAGTTGCTTACTATACTAATACTTTTTAAGCACTTTATCTTTAAAAATAGAAATATAGTTAATAGTAAAATTAAAAGTGTTTTTTGTATACTTTTTAGTTAAAGCTTTACTAAAATAACAATATTAATAATAAACGTTTTAAATATAACGTTATTTTTTAATATTACTAATATAAATACTTTAGCATTTTTAACTTGGTTTACTAATTTAAAAACAACTAATAGAAATAATATTAACTTTGATTTAGCTTTAAATAAAAATAATAATAATAAGGCTATTGCTTTTATATATAATCTTTATAAAAGGGCTTATATAACTAATAAAAGTACAAAAAATAATATGTTGCTTATAATTATGCATTGCTTAAAAAATAGTATTTTAAAGGCCTATAGAAAGAAAGCAATAGTTAAAAAAAAAAAATAATGGATTTTTTTGTTATATTTTGGCATAAATCAATAAATGTTTTTTTTTTTAGGCTATAGGTTCTATTTTTTGCTTGTTAAGTTATATTAAAAAAAATTATAAAATTTTGTTATATATTATTATTATAGCTATACTGCTATTTATTTTATATAATATAATACTACTGTTTATTTTTAATTTTGCTTTTGTTTATATTTATTTGTATTTAGTTATATTTATACTAGTATATTTAACTCTTTATATAAGTTCTAAAACTATTTTTAAAATATATTTTATTATATATTTATTAGGTTAATAAAGCTAAACTATTATAATATATATTTTAAGTTATATAGAGCTTTAAAACAGATTAAAAAAAGAAAAATATTTATTTTTTTTGATTTGCTATTATACTGTTAAAAATATGTTAAATATAAACAATGCTATTAAACTAATGTTTTAAAATATTAATTTTATTAAGCTTTTTAATAATTTTTTTTTTATTTTTTTTTTAGTTTTATATATATATTTTTGCTGTTATTAATACTATATTTTGCATTATATAATCTTTTAAGTTATTTAAAAACATTAGGAGAATATATAGCTAATAAAACTTATTTTTAGCTTTTTTTTTTATTGCTTGCTACTATACTTTAATGCCTTGCTATGCTATATAAAGTAATAGTTTAAAAATTAGTTTTTATACTTAAGTATAGCTATATACTTACTTATAATAGTAGTTTTTAAGCAAGCAGCTGTATACTTTGCTGTAAATTTTACTAAAGGTTAAAAAAATAATATATAATAAAATTAATAAATAAGAAAAATAGTAAGTATACTTTAATTTATTTTACTTAATTAAAACTTGTATTTTTAAAACAATTATTGTTATGTTAAATATAATATATACTATTATTGTTAATTTTATAATAATAGCGTTATTTTATAATAATTATTTATATTAATAAAACTTATTATAGAATTACTAAGTATAGTAAAACATATTAACTATATTTTTAGTTTATTTGTTGTTTACTTGCGGCTAATTTTTTTGTGCAAGCTTAAATAGCTATATTAATTGTTTTTATTTAGCTAGGTTGCTTACTTTTGTATACCTAGATATATTTTTATTTTTGCTTTCTTTTTTTTTTAGCTGTTATATGTACATTTTACTTACTTTTTAGTATTTTTGTTTTATTTGCTTAAATAAAGAACTATAATAGTTCTGTCTTAATTTTTGCGTTTATATATAATTTTTAAAAGGCTATATATTAGCAATAAAGTCTAGCTTTTTTTATAGCAGTAATTATATTAGCTATTATATTTATATAACTTGCTGCTATTTTAAGATCGCGCAAAAACAATTAGCTATGCATAAAAGATTTGCGCTATTAGCTATTAGCATATAAAGCTTGCAGTACTTAAGCTATAGCTTTTTTTGCTTTTTTTAAACGTTATTATAATGCA
This sequence comes from Xylaria sp. FL1777, assembly GCA_022578965.1. Lineage (NCBI taxonomy): Eukaryota > Fungi > Ascomycota > Sordariomycetes > Xylariales > Xylariaceae > Xylaria > Xylaria sp. FL1777. The sequence goes on along the minus strand of MU400547.1, from coordinate 12,509 downwards.
TGCTTTATTATAAAGATTATATGTTAAAATATTTCTTTTTTTAAAGCTTTAAAACTATAAGCTAAGCAATAGTTTTGCTTTTGCGTTTTTTTGCTTAACTTTTAAACATAATAATTATAAATGCGTTTATTATTAAAAAGCGCGTTATTTTAAGCAAACCTGTTAATAATAAACTTAAGCTAGAGCTTTTTTATGTTATAAACTAGCTTAACTTATTTAGCACGCTATTAAAAATGTTTGTTTTTAAAATAAAGTTAAGTTATAAAAAAGTAGCTGCTAAGTTATAATTATAAGTAAAAGCTTAATATTATTAATTTTTAAGTTTTTTTAAAAAATATTAAAAAAGAACTTATTTTTATATAGTAAATATTAAACTATTTTTTTATAATTAAGCTTTTTTTACTTTGTTGCAACTTTAGTTCTTAATAAAATAACCTTTTTTAAAGTGCTTTGTTTTTAAGGCATAGTAGCGCTTTTTTTTTTAAGTTTATTAAGTGCTTTAATATATAAAGCATAGTTTATAGTTATTAAAGATATTTTAGTTTGCAAAGTTAACTACTTTTGTTTTTCTTTTTCTTTTTTTTTTTTTTAAGCGTTTTATTATTTAGGTCTTTATTTCTTAAGATTACTAAAAAAGCACTTTTGTTTTTTTTGCTAGCTTTTTTCTTTTTATTTGCCTTTTTTTTTTTTTTTTTTTTTCCTTTTTGTTAATTGCTTTTGTTGCTATTTTTAATACTAGTTTAATAGTTATGTTTGTTAACTTGTTTTGTTTGTTTTTTATTTAGTTATTTAGCAAAAAACTTTTAAGCTTAGCTACTTAATTTTAAACAAAAATAATAGCTAAAAACCTGCTATTATTATTAAACAAATAAATTACTTTAGGCGTACAAAACTTACTAAAGAATTTAAACCTTAAAATGCCTTTAGTAAAAAATTTTTAAGCTTAGCTATTTAATTTTAAACAAAAATAATAGCTAAAAACTTGTTATTATTATTAAATAGATCGCTTTAAATATGCAGAATTTATTAAACAATTTGAACTTTAAGTTGTTTATACAAGCAAAAGCTTATAATTTGTTTAAAAAAGATTGTATTAAATATAAAAAGCAAATAAAATGTAAAGTTTAATTAAGTTTATAAGTTTTTTTAAACAAAAATAATAGTTAAAGATTTATTATTACTATTAAATAGATTACTTTAAGCATATAAAACCTATTAAATAATTTAAACTTTAAGTTGTTTATATAAACAAAAGCTTATAATTTGTTTAAAAAAAATTACGCTAAATATAAAAAGCAAATAAAACGTAAAGTTTAATTAAGTTTATAGGTTTTTTTTATTAAAGCTATAACTATTTATAAAGCTAAAAAAAAAATTTATGCTAGTTTTAAACTTTTTTTTTATAAACGTTAAGTTAATAGTAAGTTTAATAGCTTAAAAATAATATTATATGTTATAAGTAATGTTTGTTTAAGCTTTATAATTAAACACTTTGCTAAAAAATAGTATAGCTAAAATGCTTATACTATTACTAAAAATAAAAGTATTTATAGCTTAAAAAGCTATTATAATAGTAAAAGTACTAGTAACTGTTTTTATAAAAGTGCAGCTAAAGGTAATAATATTTTTGTTATTTTTTTAAAGCATTAGCGTTATAGCTATAACTTTAGTTTTTTTTATAATAGAACGCTTACTAAAAGTTTTAGCGTTATTATTTAAGCTATTATTTCTATTATTATTAAAAAAATCTAATAAAGCAAAAGCAGCTAGTATAATATATTTATAGCTTTACGCTTTAGTACTAAATATTTAATTATGTTAGCTATTATTATATTTATGCAATTTGCTGGTATTTTAAAATTACGCAAAAATAATTAGCTATGTATAAATATTATTATAATATATACTACTTTATAAAAATTATACGTTAAAATATCTTTTTTTTTAAAGCTTTAAAACTATAAGCTAAATAATAGCTTTGCTTTTGCGCTTATTTGCTTAACTTTTAAACATAATACAAACGTATTTATTATTAAAAAGCGTATTATTTTAAGCAAACCTGTTAATAATAAACTTAAGCTAAAGCTTTTTTATGTTGTAAGCTAGCTTAATTTATTTAGTACACGTATTGCTATTTTAGCTACTAAAATACTTAATTATATGTTGTTACAAACCTTAAAAAATTAAAAATATAAATATTTTTTAAAAAAAAATAAAAAAAAGGAAAAACGTATAGCAGCTAATAAAAAAAAGCAAAAAAAAGAAGCTAAAGCTTGTATAGCTTTTATACTAAAAATAAAAACAAAAATGTTAATACTTTTTATGCTAAAGCAAAAAAAGCGCAAATAATTAAGCAAAGCAAAAAAACTAGCTTATTAGCTTATATAATAAGCAAGCTTTAATAAAAACAAGCTAGCTAGTGTTTTTTTGCTGCTTGCAAGCATTATATAAAAAGCTTAGCTATAAAGGAGTTAATTTAATAAGCAATAACAAAAATTAAAACTTTTATTTAAAACGCAAAAACTTAAAAAGTTAAAAACTAACCTAAAGGTAAACTTATAAGCAATAAAAAAAGCATAATTAAAAAAAATCTAACGTTAGAACTAAACTTTTGGCTAAAAAAGTAGTTAAAAAGAAAAAAACCTAGAATTATGCTTAAAAAAAAATAAATAAGCACGTAAATTTAAATTAAAATAAGTAGTAGTTATTTAGTTATAGCTAAGCAAAAGCTTAGCAAAAACGAAGCTTTTAAAAAATATAGTAAGCTATTAAAACATAAAACAGCTATAGTAATGCAAATATATACTAGAAAAATAAGTTTAAAGGCGTTTTTATATAAAAAAAGAGTTTTAGGCTTTTTTATGCCTTTTTGCAAATGCGTAAAAAAAAAGAAAACTTTTTAATATGTAGTTCTGCGTTATAACTTATTGCAGAAAAAAAAGAAATAGCTATAAAAAAGCTTTATAGCTAAGCTATTACAAACTAAAAAAAACTTAAAAATAGCTAACGTAATAAAAAAGCAACTAAACAAATTATAAAAGGTATTATAGCACTACTGATTTTTTTTTCTTAAAAACAACAATAATAAAAATATATAAAAGAAATAACATTATAGTAAAAAACCTTTTTTAAAAAAAAAGAAAAAAGCTTTACAAAAAAAACAAAAATATAAATAAAGTATATAGAGCTTTTAGAAAAAGGACAGAAATTAATAAAGTATATAAAGTGTTTTAAAGCAAAGCAAAAACTAATAAAATATATAAAGCTTTAAAAAAAAAACAAAAACAAATAAAAAAGCATAAGTGTTTAAAAGTACATAGTTTACTAAAAGAAAAAAACTTTATAAGTTCTTAAGTATATAGTAAGCTTTTATAAAAAATATAATTACTATTAGAAAAAATAAATAGTAAATCGTAAATATAACGTTGTAGTTTTAATTTTAGTAATATAAGAATTATCTTAAGTTTTAAAAAAGCTATAGTTATAAAAGTTTTAACTTAAAGCTATTAAAAAGAAAACAAAACATAAAATAATAATAAAACAAATATATAGCACTATTAATTATAAAATAGTATAAAAAAAGCTACTTAGTAGTAAAGCTTTATAGTTATATATTTGCTTTAGCGAATAGTTATAATATATAATAGCTAGTATAGTTCTTTATAAAACTTAGAACGCTAAATTAACTTTTTAGTTATATAGCATTTTAGCATATATAAGTTTTTAATAAAAGTAAATAATAAAAGTAAGCATTATATTATAAAAAAAGCTAACTTTATAGTTTTTTGCTTTAGCAAAAAACAAAATAAATGTAACGTAGTATAAAAAATTAGCCTATTTTTTTTGCTGCTTAGTGCTACTAATATATATGCTTTAAAAACTTCTAGGTTTTATAAACTTATAAACAAAAACAAACATAGTTTAAAAGCTTGCTTAACTTTATTGCTTTTTTTTACTTTTTTTATGCATTTTTTTGTGTAAAAACTAAGGCAAATAATAAACTAAACTAATAAAACAAAACATAATTAATAGCTTTAGTTACTTTAGCTTAATAAAAAAAGCTTAATTAACTATGTTTTTTAATAATATACAGTATATAAAAAAAAGTTACTTTGCTTAGCTATTAATTATAAAAAATAAAACAAATTTAGCTAGCTAAAGATATAATAGTAGCTAAATATATAGCAGCAGCTAAGTATTAAAAAATAACTAAGTAGCAATTGTAAAGTAAAGTAAGCTTATTAAGTAAATAGTAAAGCATTTAAGTTGCTTAATTAAAATATATAATAATGTTTTAAAAGTTGTAATATATAAAAAATTAAATATTAGTAGATTTAAGATAGCTTAGCTAGCAAATATTTAAAAAAAGCAGTAAGTTATTAATATAGCAAGCAAAAAAAGTAATAACTATATAAAAAAGTACTGCTAATAATGCATTGCTAAAGTTTTTATTTATTTAAGCTATAAAGTTTTAAAAATATTAGTTAGTAGTAAATTAAGCAAAGCTAAAGTAAGCATAAAGCGCACTTTTTATAAAAATTAGCTTTAGTTTTTATTTTTAGTTTATATAAGCTATAAAAAATTTAGCAAAAAGTTGTAAAGTATTAATGCTATACTATTAAACCTTAAAAGCTAAGCAATACGTAATAATTTAAGTAGCTTTGCATATATAAGCTACGTTAGGTATACTATTAATATTACGTTGTAAAATGTAGCTAATAAAAAAATTATACTTTTAGAACATAAAAGCTAAGCTAAAAAAGCTTGCTTAAATTTTAGGGCTATAAAAAATAGCAGCTAGTTTTTAATACTTAAGTATATTAAAAACGTAAGCTTATATTTTTACTTTTAGTTTAGCTAGCTTTATTAGCATACTATAAGTATTATAGCTTTTTAAACATAGTTGCTATTTTAGTTGCTAATAAATAAAAGTGCTCTTGTTTTAAATATATAAGCCCAAAAGCATTTATTGCATATAAACGCTAGTAATACTTTTTAGCAAAAGTTAAAAAATGCTATTTTTATAAGTTATGTAATATAAAAAAGTTGTTTAAAAAAATGTATAAGCAGCAAAGTATAATATTAAGAAATATTTAAAAAAAAGAAAGTATATAAGTGTATGCTTAAGTAAAAAAAAAGAAAAAAAGAAGACTTAGTGCTTAAATATATAAGTATAAAAGTATAAATATATACAAGTAAAAAAAAAAGCAGAACTAGCAATAAAGCTATAAAGGCAACTAGAATTATATAATAGTATATTTTTGTTTTAATATTTATTAATAAGTTTAATTAGCATAAAATGAGTGTTTTAGCGTAATAAAACAAAGTACTTGGCAAAAAAAACTGGTTTAATAAAAAAAAGAAAATCTAAAGTATAGCGTACTTACTTAAGAAAAAAAAATAGTTTTGCAATATAAAATCGGCAGCAAAAAAGTATACCGAAGTTATATATTTACTTAGCTTGTTTTATAGCTATATATTTTACTGCACTAGTAAATAAAAAAACAGCAAAAATATTAAAGGAAATAGTTAAATAAGGGCAGCAAATATTACTAGGACATTATTATAAAAAATCGGGAAATATAGTATTAAATAATGCATAATAAGTAATATAGTATAAAATCTAGTAAAAAAAAGTAAATAAAGCAGGAAAATAAGACCTTATTAAATAAATAAGTATTTATATATATGCATATATATATATATATATATATGTATGTGTGTACGTGCGTCTTTATGTATATATATATATATATAAAAATGTATATTTATATATAAAAATATATATAAGAAATATATATAAAAAAAAATAAATAAAAAGATATATAGATTAGTACTAAAGAAATTTCTGCTGATATTTCTAGTATAAGCAAGTGCAAAAGAGGCTAAAATTTGGTTTTTTTAACTGGCTTTATTTTGCGCTATAGCATTTTATTGTTTGGAGAAAAAATATATTAGCACTAAATTTGGCCTTTTTTAAAATAGGTGCTTCTAAAATAAATAAATAGCAAAAAATAAGCATTGTTTAAAAAAAAAAAGTAGCTATAGCTAAAAGAATATTTACTAAAGTTATTGTTATTATAGCTAGCCTTTTAGCTAATATAAGCATTTTGCTTAAAGATAAGCATTATTATTTTTTTTGTTATAATAATAAGTATAATTTAATTTTATTTTGATTAAAAGCAAAAAAAAAGTAACAACTATAGAAATATAAGCAATAAATAAAGCAGTATTAAGTATAGTAATTATAGTAAAAAAAACAGAAAAAAATATAAAAGTTTAGTGCAAAATAAATTATTAGTATGTTTAGTAAAAATACTATTAAGTATTAATACGGCCTTACGTTATAATGCTACCTTTAAAAGAAATTCTTATTAAGCAAACTGCAAGCTTAATTATAAGCTTATTTATGCTACTTATTATTTTTTACTTAATTATTAGCGTTATGTGTTTTTTTTTTTAGTAAATAAAGCACTTAAAGTTTATAGCTACTATTAGCTTTATAACATAGTTTTAAAGCTTATTTATGTTATAAAGAAAAAGTAATAATTTAGCAGTAGTATGTTTAATATATTAAGCTAAGCATAAGTTTAATAAAGTAACAAAAGCTTTAAACGGTTTGTTTTTCCTTTTTTTTATTAGCGCAAGCATTATAAAAACACTAGGAACTAAAAACACAAAAAAAAAAAAAACAGGAAGCAATTAAATGCTATAAAATAAGGCTTATAAGTACAAGCAAAAAAAGCAAAAATAAAAGAAAAACAAAGGACTAAAAGCTAAAAAGTAGCATATAGAAAAAATTACAGCAGTAGTAGCAAAAAAACAGCATAAAAATATATATATAAGCAAACTATAAAAAAACCCTAAAAATAGCATTAAAAGAATTGTAAGCAAAAGATACTATTAGTTATATGTTTTACTTTAGCTTAATATAAAAGTAAACTATAAAAAACCAATATAATAGGTTTTTAGAATAGCTATTAAGCAAAAATATATTAATAATCCTATAGCGTTCTATTAAAGCAACCGTTTAAATTTTTCTATTCTTTAAGTTATTGTAGTAATAGTAAATAAAAGCAATTATAAAAAAGCTAAAAAATATAAAAAAAGTAGAAGCATTATTTTTGTTTTTTTTGTAAGCTTATAAGCGGAAAAATAGCTTTAAATGCTTTTTTGTAGCAGTACTGTTTTTAAAGCTAGCTTTAAAAGCTTCTTAAAAGCTATATAAAAAAAAATAATTTATAAACGTAAAATATAACAACAGTTTTTAATATAATGCTTTTTTTAAAAGCTAAAGAAATGTTTAAAGCTAAGTTTTGTTAGTAATAATTAAAAGTTTTTACTTTTTGCTAAATATAGTGCTAAAATAAGATTTTTTAGTTAAAGCTATTTGCTTGTTTAAAGATATAATTAATGTTTGCAATAAAAGCTTTTTAAAAGTTTATAGTGCAGTTAACAAAGTGCTACTTTGTAAACGCTATTAAAAATTAATGCGTAAACATTATTTATATGCTAAATCGAGATTTAAAATTGTTAAGAATAGCATATTAGCTATAATTGCAGCAATGCTTATAATAATCAATAAAATAATTAATAAAATAATTAATAATAAAATAATCAATAGAATAAAATAATTAATAAAATAATTAATAAAATAATTAATAAAATAATTAATAAAAAAAATAATTAATAATATGTTTAGTAAGGTTTATAACCTACAAAAATAGTTAATAAAATTTTTAATATTTAAGCATAAATAATTTTAACTAATAATAAACTTTTTTATTAATACTTGCGTTAAGCTTAAACATAATTTAAATTTAGTTATTTATAAAATTGTTAGATTTGCTATAATTATTTACTAGTAGTTTAAAAAACAGGATTTTGCAGAAGTAAAACTTTTTATCTTTATGTTAAAAAATGCTATTAAAATATATATATTTAATAGTTCTAAATAAAAAATGCTAAAGAAGTTAAAGCTTGTTAAAAAAATTATTATTGTTAATATATATTAAGATATATTAAAAAATAGTTTAAATTAAACTTAATATAGTTTTTGTTTTTTTTTTAAGCTTTTAGCAAATTAAGAAAAGTAGCAATAGCATGCTTTTTATTTTTTTTTGGAGCTAGAAAAACAAATCTTTTATAATAAAAAGCAAGTTAAATTAAAGTTAAAAATAATAATGCAACAACTATGTTGCTTTGTTTAAATAGGTTATTTTTTTTTGCTTTTAACGCAACTTAAATTTAGGAATTAACTTTATTAAAAGCTATTATTAGAAAAAATACCTCTTAAGTAGAAAATACAAACTTGTTTAGTGCTAAAAAATAAACAGAATTTAAGCAAAGTTTTATTATAAAGCGTTATAGCTTAGCTAAAACAACTTATTTAAAAATAAGATTTATTTTTATAAGTTAAAATAAAAATATTGTTTATTGTTTCAAAGTTTAAAATAGCTAAAAAACCTTAGTATAGCTAAAAAATAATATAGTTTTTAGCGGTTACTAAAGCAAGGTTTTATTTATGTAAAGAAAAGTTAAAAGCTGCAGTAAAAATCTTAGTTATGCTAGTTATTAGAACTTGTGCTTTGTTTAAAACTAATGTTGCTTTTTTTGCTTTAAAAACATAAAAGCTACAGTAAATAAAAGCTATAGTAAATAAAAGCTGCAATAAATAAAAGCTGCAATAAATAAATAAAAGCTGCAGTAAATAAAAGCTGCATTAGAAATTTTAATTATGCTAGTTTTTAAAATTTGCGCTTTGTTTAGAACTAATGCTGCTTTTTTTTGTTACGTGTTATATTTTTACCTTTTAAACCCCTAAATTGTTTATGTGTTTTTTTTGTGTTTTAAATTGTTTTAGAAATTTAATTTTTTGAATTGTTTTGGAAATTTAATTTTATGTGCTTATTTATAGCTAACTAAAGCGCTTAGAATTACAAGGTACATAATTAACCTTTTTTAGAAAAACTAATCGTATTAAGCTACTGCGTTTTCTTTTTTCCTTTGTTTTTAATTTTCTATTTTATTGTTTTATTTCGTTCTACTTATTACAACGTTAATATAAGGTTTTCTTTCTTATTACTTCGTAATGCAGAAAACCTTCGGCTATAGTTAACTATTATTTGTTATATTAGTTTTTTTTTTTATTAATTAGTTATTTTTTATTTTTTATTTTAAGTATTAATACTATAAAATATTTAACAAATAATTAAAACTTTTTTAAAAAATTTTTTGCTAAGTTTTTTTAAATATATTTTTATAAAATGTTTATTTTGTTTAAGCTTATATAATATACTTAATAAAGCTTTAGTTAATATTTTTTTTTAATAAAAATATAGTAGTTTTATAAGCTATATTTAAAAAGTTCTTTTTTTTTTTTTTTTTAAATAGTTTATAGAATTTATAATATACTTTTAGTATTTTATTTAAGATTTTTTTTGCAATTTTTCTGATTTTTTTACTTTATTTTTTACTTTTTTAATTAATAGTTTTTGCTTTTTATTAAATTAAAAGGTTGCTAATTTTTAGCTATAGTATTTCTAAAATAATATTATAATTAAATATATTAATAATATTTAATATAATTTATTTTTTGTATTTTTATATAAATATATTAAAAGGTTTAATTTTTTTAAGTATGTAACTATTATTATAACTAAAAGTGCTTTTATTAAATCTTTTAATTTTTTAGGATTTTTGCTTATATTTCTAAAAAATTTTATTTTGTTTTATTACTTTAAATAAAATTATATTAGCTTATATTTTTAAATTAATTAAAATGTTATATTTCTTTTTTTAATATATAAGTTTAACTTTAAATTAGTTTTACTAATTATTACATTAAACTTTATATAAAGCCTTAGTTTTTTTAGCTACTTGCTACTTTTTTAGCAAATATTTATTTTGTTTTTTAGTTCTTTTTTATAAAATGTTTAAATGTTTGTTTTATTTTATACTTTAAATATTATTACACTTTGTTTTGTTTTTGCTTTTAGTTAAGCTTTAAATTATAGTTTTTAAGTTTTTTTATTTTTAGTAACTATTTTTTAATATAATTATGCTTTAATTAGCTAATAATATTTATAGTAGTTATTTTTATATTTCTTTAAAATAATGTTATAAATATAGTTAAAATTTTTTTTAAATGTTGCAAATTTTTATAAATTTTTATAGTAAACTATAGTTATAATTAATTACTTTAATTTATAAAAGTTTTATATTTTTATTTTTGCAATTTATTTAAAAAACTAATTATTTTTTAGTTTATTAAATAAATATTAATAGCAATAATATACTATATAACAATTTTATAATACTTTATTATATTTTAAATTTTTTAAGCATAAAATATTATTATTGTTTTTTATTATAGTTTTATTATAGTAATAATTTTTAGCAATTAGTTAAATTGCTAGCTTTAGTTTTTAAAACATATTAGTTTTTATGCTAACTATTAATACTTTTTTGTTTTGTTATATTTAAAGCAGTTTTAGCTATAAAAATACTTTATTTATTTTTATTAGTTCTTTTTTTATAATATTTTTTATAGCTTTTAATTTTATTTATTTTTGCTTTAAAGTTTTATAAGTTTTATTTTTTTAAGTTTATTTAGCAATTAAATATTTTAATAGTTTATAATTAGTTTAATAACTATACTATTTATAGTTATAGTTTTATTTTTTTAAACATAACCTTTTTTTAAGCTATATTTTAAGCTTTAATAATTTAAAGTTTTTATAGTTTTATAAGTTTATTAATTATATTAATTTATTATTTTTTATTATTTGTTACTTTTAGTTAAACTATTTTTTTAAGTTATATATTAAACAATTTTAATTGTTTATATAATAAATATATTTTTTTATAATTTGTTTTAATAATTGTAAAACTTTTAAATAATATTTGCATATTTATTTATTTTAATTTATATAAATAAAGCATTTAGATTTATTTAGTGTAGCATTTTTATTTTAACTTAAAATAGCAATTTTATACTTTTGCTCTAAAAACATATTTTTTAAATTGCTTTGTTATTTTTTGTTGTTTTAAACTTTTATAACTTATACTTTTTTTTTAAGTTAAAAAATCTTTTTTTTTATAGCTTTTTTTTTGTTTTTTTTTTTAAATTAACATTGTTTTTAAAAGTATTTTTTCTTTTTATAGTTATAATATTTAACTTTAAATATATTTTAAGATTATTATTTTTAAACTTTATTAATTTGCTTAAATCTTTGTTTAATACTTTTTTAAGTATTTTTTTTTTTGTTTTTTTTAGTTCTTTTAGTTTTAAAGTACTAATTAAATAATTATTAATTAATTATAATAGCTATATTAATATATATATTAATTTTTGCTAGTTTATTTATTTTACATAGTTTATTTTAAACTTAAGTTTTAAGTTTATTATAAAATAAATAAAATAATGCAAGCTTAAATAATTTTAAAATTGCTGCTAATTGTTTAAATTTTATAGTATAATTTACTGCTGTTTTTGTTTATTTTAAGCAATAAAATGCTTTTTTTGCATGTTTTACTTTTTAAGTATTTTTAAATAATGCTTTTATTTAATTTTTAAACTTAATATAATTCTTAAAAATCTTTTTTGTTTTTAGCTTAAAGTTAGTTAACTTGTTAGCTTTTAAGAAATCTTTTAAAATAAATTAAAACTATTTTAATACTTTTTTTAATAAAAATTATAAAGTAGTTATTACTTTTTAATCTTTTTTTATAATAGTAATAAAGTGTTATTTTAAATAAAATCTAACGTAAATTAAAAAGGCTTTTATATTTATAAATTTATTATAAAGCTTTAAAGCAATAAGTTTAAAACTTTTAATGTTTAATATTTTTAACATTATAAATAATTCTAATAATAAAAGCAATAATAGTAATAAAAAGTTAAGTTTTTTATTTTAAGTTATTATTTTAAGTATAGCAATAATAAAAGTAAGCATTAAGTTTATTAGTAGTAATATTAGTATTAATTATAATATAATTATTTATTTAAAGCTTTAATTTATTATTATAATAGCAATTATTATTGCTGCTTTAATTATTATAACTAATGTTTGCGCTAGTTTAAAAGTTATAACGCTTAATATTTAAGCTATGTTTTAAGTTAAAGCAACTAGTTTGCTTTATAGTACTAGCATTAATATTAGTTTTTTTTTATTATTACTACTTAACTTTTTTTTTTTTACTATTGCTTTTTTTTTAATAAAAATAGCTAATAAAAGTGCTAAAGTTTATTATTTTAATATATTGCTAGTTTTAAAAGTCTTTAAAATTTTTAAACTTAATTTTTAACTTTTTATTTTTAGTAATATAACTTAAATCTAGTTTATTAATTATTAAGTAAAGTTTACTTATATAATGCTATTTAGCATTTTTGTTTTTTAAATATTTTTTTAATATACTTTTAAAAGTTTATTTTATAAATTATTTATTATTTAACTTTTTATACTAATATTTGTTTTTATATATTAAGTTTTATTAATTAAAAAGCT